>JARFJB010001943.1:635000-905000 GCA_036346205.1 Vesta saturnalis
TACCTACTTTTCTTAAATAACCATTTGATTAATTTTATGCATGAACTACCCATAGGTGATAGGCTACGGGTATGGTACCAACAAGATGGTGCACCATGCCACAGTACAATGGATGGAAGACAATACTTAAATACCCTTTTCAGTGGAAAACTGATCGATAAATATTCTGAACATTTTGGCCCGCTAGGTTTCCAGGCTTCAGCCCCTTCGATTTTTTATTATGGGGATACTTAAGGGTACTTAAAGAAAATGTATACCTCCAGAGGCCTTACAAAATGTGGACCATTTGGAGAGGACAATTAGAGAGACAATTGCAAACATAACTCCTGCCATGATTAGAAACGTTGTAAAAAATTTTCTAATAAGAACAGTTAAATGTATGGAAAACGAAGGAGGATATGTCGAGGCAAATGTACAGTAAGAGGAAAAAGTTAATACATTATTTTTATTTAAATTATTTGAATGTCATGTTTAATACTAGAATTGAATTTTTCAAAAATAAATGTTAGACATGTTTCTATCGCGAAATATAACAAAATCTGATTTTTCATTGTAGGTAGGTGTAATTGGATATCTCAACGTAGTTTTCAAGTCTGATCAACAGTAACAATTTTCGATTTTGTCAAAAATAAAGGTACTTTACTCCTGAGAAAATTTCATATTTTTTGACAACCCTCGTATACAGCTTAAAAAATTTAATACCCGATATTCGTATATTCTGTTTTGGACCATGCAGAACTTTTTATGAAGAATAACTTGTTTCGTAAATTTAATGATAAGAAAGTTTCTCACATGTAGAGAACTTCATATATATTTTTTAAAAAATATATATATATATATATATATATATATATATATATATATATATATATATATATATATATATATATATATACAATGTCCCCGGATCGACTTTAAAAGAGGGAAAATTCTCTTATTTTGATTTCTCAGAAAATTTCATTCTTGATGATTTGCCCTGCTTGTTTTCAAACCCCGAAACACAAATTACTTTCTATTTTACTCGTACGGTTCTCAAGATAATATCATTTTCTTGAAAAATTGGACTTAGAATGTTTTTCCTAATTTTTAGAAGTAACTTTAGTAGGCGGATTTCATTGAAAAACACCACTGACAGAAATTGTCAAATGTGATAATTCTGTTGAACTGCAAATTAATTCATGCTTATTTTGAATGGTATGCTATAATGTTGACTTTACAACAAAGAATTTATCTAATTCAATGTTACGGAACTGGGGAAGAGTGCTACCGAGTTGTTATCAGAAAATTCAACCAAAAATACCCGGAGGTTACCATTTTGAATGCCGGAGCAAAAAACTTCAAACAGGCTCGGTTTTAAACCTAAAGAAGCCAAAGAAGTTGTTCGATGAAGAAGATGCTGCTACTGTTCTCGCCGTTCATTCCGCAACAGAAGTTCCAAGGTTGTCTTTAAGAAGGAGAGCACTACGAATTAGGATAGGTAAATCTCATTTACAAAGAATCTTCAAGGAGAACAAAATTTTACCATTTAAGACGCAATTTAGGCAAACTTTAGAGAACGGTGATGAAGCCAAACGTCTGGATTTTTGTTTGGAAATGGGTAATAGAGTTTTGGAAGATTCAAATTTTTATAAACGAATAATGTTCTCCGATGCATCGACCTTTTCAACTAACGGAGTCGTTTCCTCCCAACATTGCCGTTACTGGAGTAGGACGAATCCAAACTTCCGAATTGCTAGTCGCAGACAAGGTTTGAAAAAAGTTAATTTGTGGTGTGCGGTTTCGTACCATGGAATTATTGGCCCATATTTTTTTGATCAAAATTTAAACCGTTATTCATATTTGAAAATGTTGCAAAATTTTGTAACTGATAAACTGGATGAATTGCCATTGAACTACCAAATTGAAATGTTCCTCCAGCACGATTGGTGCCCTGCTCATTATGCCGGTACTGTTTGCCAGTGGCTCAATACAGAGTTCCATGATAACTGGATAGGAAGAGATGGTCCCATTTTATGGCCACCGAGAAGTCCTGATCTCACAATAATGGACTTTTATCTGTGGGTCGTTTAAAACAAATTGTGTGCAGTGAGCCATTAGACAATGATGAGGAGCAAATTATATATATATATATATATATATATATATATATATATATATATATATATATATATATATATATATATATATATATATATATATATATACCGGGAGTGATCAGTAAGTTTACGACAACCCGTGTATTCCAAAATGTTTTTAACCTTTTGGGTGTGATTGAATTCGAGTTGTGAATGGTTTCACTGAGAGCCTTCCATAGTCAGATAGGATTAATTTATCATCCCACCTAAAGCTATTTGTTTAGAAAAATTCAACATTGTGGTGGCGCCTAGAGACAATTTTTTCTGGACTAAGCATTGTGAGTTGTAGTAAGGTGTTTGAAACTACCTTTCAATCATTTTACTCCTTATATCGACCACGCCCATTTCCACTATAGCTGACTTGGCAACCCGCTTACTTCAATAAGCCTGCACAACGCCTAGTGCGGTTTGAACGTATAACCGCCACCATAGTCACGTATTGTTTCATCCCTCTTTATAAATTGACCTTTAACTTCATTATTTTGGAAATAAATAGCTGAATTCAATTGCACGCAAGTAGCACGTTTTAAAGTAGCTTGTAGAAATTACTGCTTCTTTACTGTTATATGTGTAAGTCATATTAACGTACTTATGTACGTCATTGAATCTCCGATAAAAAATCTGTTTGTTCAACTTTTTCGGTACCTGTATCTACGGATACGTCTATTGCATTTCGACATAGTATGATTTTTGCTTTAGAATCGAATTTGTTTTATTCGCAGACATTTACTCGTTTATTACGATTTTAATGTGCCGTAGTTAGTGTATTCTCGGTTTCCAAAATAGCAGACATCTAGTTAAAAATTTTTACTTTTCGTGCCTTATACTGTAATTTGTTATAAAAATATTTTCTGATTTCCGCGCCTAAGGTACGTATAACTTGAAATTTGTGTCCACATTCTAGGTTCTGCCGGTTTTGTTAGGTGGATTATACAACAATGGATAACGTATATGCATTTAGTGATCATAAAACCTTCAAAGATATGCGAAAGTATATGAATTACAAAAAAGTAGTGAAGTTTGTTCAAATAAAGAATATATCTCACAAGAAAGGTAAAATTGGCATGCGTTGCAAAAAAACACAAATTCATAATGCTTTGCCGTTTCGAGTTCGCTGCTAAGTAAAGCTATTGGGATATGTACCAGTGACAAATTGCCTGTGGTTTGTGATGAGAACGTTTATTCATCAAACAGTCACAATAGTTATGTTCAAGATATCAACTCAAATAAAGCTGGTGTACACAGTCCATATAAATCAGTATTTATTTGCAAGGAAGTTTACTTTCAAGACTCTGGTAAATTTCAAATTAACCTTAGATAATGAAGCGTATCCAATTTTGGAACTATAGGAAATCGACGATGTTAACTCAAATGTAATAGATGCCTCAAATCGAAATTCCCAATGTAGTTATTCAAACCCAACATCCACACCGGTATCTCGATCATATGGTGAATCCGTTTATGAATTTCGAACAAATTATTGTCAACCCAAATGTACATCCCGATTTATTATCGATAAAAGAAGCCAATTCCTGTGGAAAAATATTGCCGAAAGACGCCTACTATCTTTCTAAACAGAAATTTTTACAAGCACAAACAACGTCATATTCTCTGTTAGAAGGAAGGTGTAAGATTAATAACTTTTATTTGCTTATGATAGTATCAATAAAGAAAGTGTTCAAAATATGTATAATTGCCTGGGGCTATTGCACTCATACAAGTTGCAAAAATTTAAAATAGAAATATTAAAAGAATGCAAAATAGCTACTTTTAATACTAACGCATATAGTACGTGTTACAATTTTTACCATTTAGTAAAAAAAATCAGCTTACGTGCTGGGTGTTGACAGAGATATAAAAAAATGAAACGCTGCTCAAAACGGGATTACAGTCGAAACATTACGCATTAAAAAAGTATGACACCGACATTGCAAATATGGGAATTAATCTTCAAAACGTAAAATCGGATGTTGTTTTACGAGGAAAAAGGACACCTTCTTGAAGACGCAGATGACATAGCAGGAATGGTGTTATATCAAAGGAGACTTATCAGTTTCTTCACCTTTAGTAGTAATTACGTTTAGCGAAAAGCAATACGAGATATCAAAGTTTAACCGAATTCCTTTCGTGTATTTTGATGCAACTGGACCACGTATACGTCTATATCCTAACAGTTTGCAAATACCCAGAATATTGTAATATAGTGAACTTATTGTTCTAAAGAGAACTAACAGGGTGGTATCATTATTAGATGACACCTCTCCACTACATCCTCTGCTAACACTATTGAGAGTGAGTTGTAAACGGTACCACATTTGGCTTGTTGTATTGCATGTTGTAACTGACTTTAGTTATGCTAGTATTCATCCCGTCAGTCTTTACCACATTATCTAAAAAAGTGTTACAATATAGTTACTAAATGAGAACATCGTGAAAAGTTTTCCATTCCATTTGATTTATGCTGTGCACAATTAATTAAAATTTTGTTTCAGCCATGTCAATGAGACGAAAGGGTTGCGACACTTTATATAGAAATTTTTGAGTCGGCTTTCAAAATCTGATCTATTCAAGAATTAGAAATACGGTTTACAAACATAGTTATGTTATTGGAATCGTACCAGTACACCGATGAAGTACAAGCTGCTTTAAAATATTTCACAAATAGTTCCGTAGCACATGACTTCGTACATTCAACACAGGGGAAGTCGCAACAGGACGATGGAGACTATACCGTGTACCAGAAAAGCGTCTTCTACAAAAACTTTTTCAAAATCAATGCGCAAATGAAATTAGATATTGTAAACAAAAGCACTATCGATGCTAATGTGGAAATAATCCATAACCGGTATGTGAACGTACCTTTGTTAAAAAGGATTTTAGAAAAACATATGGCTTTAGATGCATTATGGACGTTACTGATACACACTTATAAATAATGTGGTAATGGTAATCGTATAAACAGTGTTTTAATAATATAAATAAATAAATAAGTGTAAAAATGTTCTCCAAAACAAATCGTTTAACTAACTAGAGATACAAACCATTCACCAAAAATAATGCCTTTGTCCCAGTCGGTTGATTAAAATGGGCCGATTCAATTGATTTGCTTGATTACCACAAATTCTGCTCGATTATTTCCACTTAACATAAATATAGTAACTGCCATGTAACACTAATAGAAATGATCTCGAACGCCAAGCTATTTTTTAATTATGCTCGGAATAACTAAACCGAGGTTGTTTACAATAAAAATTCTAGCAAAATGTAAAAAAATAAAAAATATACAAACTATGTTTATTAACAGTTAATGATAGGGTTAAATAAAATATATCTTAAAAACTAGTTATAGCCTTAAATTACTAAATAATTGTTATAAATATAAATACCTGTACAAAATATAATAAATCTTCTTGAGAACCCCTGGTATTATAAAAAATAAATGCGGAAATGCAAACCAAGGTGATGTAATCCTTGTATCAATGTTGCGCAATATCTCGAAATAACAATGCTGTTTGTTGTAAACCTCACCAAAATGGAATTTTCCTTCTTATAAATTTATCTTCATGAAATTGAATAATCCGTTTATTGCATTTTCTTGAGATTTCAAATAAAAAATTTTAATAAAATTTAGATCAACATTGAATGCAAAATTACAATCATAAAATGAAAGCGTACGTAAAAATAGAATTAAACGTGTAATTAAAATGTAATTAAAGTAGAAAAGTAAAAGTAATAAAAGTAAAAAAAGTTCCTGCAAAGAGCAAATGTTTTAATTTTTAATATAACGAGTCAAATTATCTTACCATTAAATCAATGGCACTTTTCACAAAATTTAGGTGGAAACCCCAAGGCTTCCTGCATCTACCAGCGTACCACAAAAAGTGAACAAAATGGACGCTCTGAATATCTGGTGATATCCGTCGCGAAAAAATTTGCGCAAAGAATAAAGTCAACGATGACGAGTTGCGCGAAAATATTGAGTTAAAAAAAAATAATTTAAAGAAGTGGGAGTATAAACCTTTAAGAAGATATGCACTTAAGTTACACCAAAATGCAAATTAAGTTGCCTACCTCATACTTACAAATCATTAATAAATAAAATTTTCTTATATTTACAACTAAATGAACGAAGAACATAAATTACGGTATATTTTAATACAACTCAAAATGGGTTGTTACTCACTCAATTCTAAAATATGGGAATGAGCGCTTGAGTAACGCAACCGTAGAAAATTACGTCAATATACATAAAAATATAATAATGAAAGGAGAAATAAACCACAACACGCTCAATATTTGTTCAAGTAGAAGCTCAACATAAGCAAGCTGTAGAGCTTAAAATTTCGAACCAGTTGGCAAGACGAAAGTTAGAAGCCCACTAAATCAGAAAAAACAAATATAAACACTGGGCCAAGGCATCAAAAAAGAAAACTGCATTTACTTTGTCATGAAAACTCTTCAGATAATAATGCAGAGGAATATGCGGTGGAGGAATAAAAAAAAACTAAGAAAATTACTGCCAGTTATTTTGCCGGACAAAATTTAAAAGTATTTCAGCAATGAAAACGCAAATGGTAACACCAACAAAGCGGCATACAAAATACAACGCTTGAAAATGGGAATGCGCCTGACTGCACAAATATAACTACCGCTAAAATTGCACATCTCTACATAATTTGCGACAAGATTCTCTCAATATACAGTATGTCCCCGGATCGACTTTAAAAGAGGGAAAATTCTCTTATTTTTGATTTCTCAGAAAATTTCATTCTTGCTGATTTGCCCTGCTTGTTTTCAAACCCCCGAAACACAAATTACTTGCTATTTAACTCAAACGGTTCTCGAGATAATATCATTTTTCTTGAAAAATTCGAGCTTTTCGTAATTTTTTGAAGTAAATTGATTTGTTTCAAGGGAAAAATCAAATTGGTCTCACAAGTTTTAATTAATAAATTTAACAATTGATGGTAAAATGAAATAAAATTCTCAAAAAACTGAACTATTGATTTTCTATTCGAATAATGCTCCTCCTTTTTCCGCACAGATTTCAATGCGAGCTCTGGATTCATTGAAACTGCGCCTTATTTCTTCGATTGAAAGGGACTGGACAGCATTCCGTATCCTATTTTTCAATTGCTCTTCATCATTGTCTAATGGCTCACTGTACACAACTTGTTTTAAACGACCCCACAGATAAAAGTCCGTTATTGTGAGATCAGGACTTCTCGGCGGCCATAAATTGGGACCATCTCTTCCTATCAAGTTATCATGGAACTCTGTATTGAGCCACTGGCGAACAGTACTGGTATAATGAGCAGGGCACCCATCGTGCTGGAAGAACATTTCAATTTGGTAGTTCAATTGCAATTCATCCAGTTAATCAGTTAAAAAATTTTGCAACATTTCCAAATATGAATAACGGTTTAAATTTTGATCAAAAAAATATGGGCCAATAATTCCATGGTACGAAACCGCACACCACACATTAACTTTTTTCAAACATTATCTGCGACTAGCAATTCGGAAGCTTGGATTCGTCATACTCCAGTAACGGCAATGTTGGGAGGAAACGACTCCGTTAGTGGAAAAGGTCGATTTATCGGAGAACATTATTCGTTTATGAAAATTTGAATCTTCCAAAACTCTATTGCCCATTTCCAAACAAAAATCCAGACGTTTGGCTTCATCACCGTTCTCTAAGGTTTGCCTAAATTGCGGCTTAAATGGTAAAATTTTGTTCTCCTTGAAAATTCTTTGTAAATAAGATTTACCTATCCCAATTTGTAGTGCCCTCCTTCTTAAAGACAACCTTGGAACTTCTGTTGCGGAATGAACGGCGAGAGCAGTAGCAACATCTTCTTCATCAAACAACTCCTTTGGCTTCTTTAGGTTTAAAACCGAGCCTGTTTGAAGGAATTTGGTTATCAAGTTTTTGGTCCGGCATTCGAAATGGCAACCTCCGGGTATTTTTGGTTGAATTTTCTGATAACAACTCGGTAGCACTCTTCCCCAGTTCCGTAACATTGAATTAGATAAATTCTGTGTTGTAAAGTCAACATTATAGCATACAATTCAAATTAGCATGAATTAATTTGCAGTTCAACAGAATTATCACATTTGACAATTTCTGTCAGTGGTGTTTTTCAATGAAATCCGCCTACTAAAGTTACTTCTAAAAATTAGGAAAGTCCAATTTTTCAAGAAAAATGATATTATCTCGAGAACCGTACGAGTAAAATAGAAAGTAATTTGTGTTTCGGGGGTTTGAAAACAAGCAGGGCAAATCATCAAGAATGAAATTTTCTGAGAAATCAAAAATAAGAGAATTTTCCCTCTTTTAAAGTCGATCCGGGGACATACTGTATATTAAGAACCAACATGATAACGAATGGGCGCAATGCTACACACGTCTATCCATAAGAATGGACAATACTTAGGTATATTCTGTTCAGAAACTGTCAGAAGATTTGGTTTGGTAGCGAACACAAACTGTTATACGTGCTCAGACCATTTACAAACGACCAATGACCATAGGTTCCTATAGTTTTTTTAACAGAATATGACTAATCATTATAGCTGGATGAATTTTCTAGTTTGACCCCACCAAGGAGGTTTTAAACTTTTTGATGACAAATACATTTTGTTATTAGACCACAAACATAATGTCAAAAAATTCGTGATATATCCTGTGTTACATTCAGATGTGTTTCTGAATCATCTTTCTCTGAAATTAAGAATGAGATGGTTCAAATAGCCAGAAGACATTGTTGTATGAGCAATTTTGAAGGGAAGGCATTGCTGTTTGCTGATATCTAACTTCTTAGAAGGAACGTTTTTGTATATAACCTTTTTAAGGAATACGTCTCGAATTACAAATAATTGTCGCTGCCAGTCTCAGAGAAACTTGTGTCATACTTAAACGGTTTATTTTTATTTTGTCAAACGTATCAGGATAGTACAAAATTTCATATTCAATTATCCTCAGAAGTCATACCCCATCAGGAACAAACTGACGCCTACAATTACGGAATATTCATATTGGAATACGTAGAGGATATGTTTGCTATGAGACAATTGATGAAAAATGGAGCAACGTTCAAGCATACAGATCTCTAGCAAAAACCTTCTTTTACAAGAAGCGGACAATGTGTCACATATTTGTGTCGAGTGTCATAATATAGTTGATAAAAAAATTGCAAGCATACCGTGTATGAGGTGTAAAAGAAGTGTGGACTTAAAATGCGCAAAAAAAATTAATGGACGGCCTTTTGTGTTTTATGCCACAATTCTAAAGTGCACATAAAAATAGACATTAAATTAACTTAGTGAAAACTTTAAAATTATTCACTATATCTATCAAACCATCTTTGGAACATAGGCAACAGAGCAAGTGAGTACCTACATATTATTAATTTTTTTCTATTACCTTCCAACCTACATATACATATGTAGGTATAGAAGGTTATACAATCGACTTTTTGTTCACTATCGCTAAATCGACTTATTAGCTCATTTTACAACTTTTGGCCAAGTTTCGCCAAGATCGGCCATCAAGTCCGGATCTCTGTGTATGTGTGTGTGTGTCGGTGTGGATGTGTGTATGGATGTATGTTAGGATTCACGATAACTCCAGAACGAAAATACCTACGTACATAAAAATTTGTGCCTAAGCTTTTCTTCATTTTGTTTAGAACCGTTTAGAGGTTGGGAGAAATCCAGCGGCGGAGAGGGGGGTTTACTAGGGGTAGATTTTGGTTTTTATCAAATATTTATAAAACAGTTACACATTTCAAAGATATAAAAATACCTAAATATAGACCTTAAACATATCGATTAATTATGTTCTATGCAATTTTTTGATATTACGCGTAATTTAGAAGCAAAAAAATTCTTAAGGTAGAATTTACGGGTTAGTAAAAATTGTTCAATATCTGAATTACGTTTAATTTTATAAGAAAAAGTGTAGACGTATTTATTAAAGAAAATTTAGATTTTCTCTATAGTCTTTTAATGTAAAACATAATAAATGTAAAACTTAAATAAAGATGAAATTAAAAATTACTATTAATTTTATTAAATACATAAATAAAAAGTTTACCTCGAGTAGGATTCGAACCTACGACCTGTAGTTTGCTATAATTATAATAAATTAAATAAATATGATTGAAAATGCTAAAGCTGTATTATCTGTATTTTTATAGAAGCGGGCGGTTTTGGAATTTTTTTGACGTTAACATGCATTTATGTCTATGAATCTCAAGCTGACATGAAGTTTTAAACGTCATTCTGACATAAATTACTGTTTTTGTTTTTACAATGTTGCGGGTTTTCGTTATGAACGTATAAAAAAGGGGTTGCATAAAAAGTTTAAATTAAAATTACTTCATTTCTTTTAATTCAAGTTAGCATCTAGATATCTATTAACCTCTGTCTCTCGTGAAGTTTTAAACGTCTGTTTAACATACATTATTGTTTTTGCGTTTACAATGGTGCCTATCTTTGTAATGAGCTTCTTATAAAAGATGTTGTATAGTTATGCTAAAAACTCTTTTAATTTCCATTTTGTAGGTTGGAAGGTCGTGTGGTGTTCCACACCAGATACTTCTTATGTTACAATGAAGGTTTTATAAAACTGTATTTGTTCAACATAGTTTTACAAGCCATGTAGAAAAATGTGGATTGCACCCGTTTGGTAAGACAAGTGGAGATTTTCACTGCATACTGATGATGTGAATGAGCGAACCGAGTGTATAGTGCTACAATAAATCCTATTGTATCGCCGAAATTGACACGTTTGATCGCCTATAGTTAGCAAAAATTTTTACAAAAACGTGTGTGATAATGCCTTTTAATACACTATTGTGTGTGAATGGTATAACCGCATACAGTGAATGTAGTTTCTCTAAACATAAATTGTTTTTCTTTCTTCAACTAATTGTTAATTAAATTAAGAGAAATTGATTGTTCCATTTACATATTATGGTGATCGATTAATGATCTATTAGAAAGAAATATATATTTGAACGCTGATTCACCTTTACGTGTGGGTTTTGATTAATTAAAAGAGAGCGACGAATTAAATTAATGAAGTTAAACAGGGATATCCTTTTTCCTACGTATAGCAAGATTGTGCAGTAATTGGTGTTGTGTAAAGTTGTCAAATGTCGATTTTCCTCGATCTCGACATATATAAGATACTAACGCATAATAGTAGTACAGTTTTTTTTTTCAAAAATGTTGGATGAGAGTAATGAACAAAATTGAAAGAGTTAGATAGTGATGTCCCTTGTCCTACGCATGACAGCATAGTACAGTGATTGGTGTGTAAAGCTCTTAACCGCTGATTTACCTCGAACGAAGCACACTAACTTGAGACATACCATAATATCTATATATGAATACCGTATAACTAAAATGGTTGAATTACATCCTTTGTCTTTGTTTTGGTGAAATTTTAGAAAACGAAGTTCTGCATATAGCTGCGAATCTTGGTCATAGGTAATAAGTGGTCAGTGAACATATATGCAAAGTTTCCTTTTGTAGATTATAAAACAAATACGTCAATTTTTTGTTAAAGTAATTAAAATAATGTAACACTCAGAAGTGGCAACGCTGTTTAAAAAAGTGGTGGAGGTATAGCACTTGGCGGATAACTTTTAAGTGATAGTTACACGCCGGAGACGGAGCTAACATTTGGCGGATAACTTTTAGGTGATAGTTCAGGTCGGTTCTCACATATCCAACATATAAATATAATATAAATTATTTCCAATATCGTGATTGAAAACTTCTAGAATAAAATAGGCTGCAACTCATACATGCATTAAAATCGTAAATGCAGATCACTAAAAGATGCTTTAATAGCTATAGTTTTATAGGGCAATTACGGATGGATTTCAGTATCACAAACGCACCCATCCCTACACATACAGTTTACGATTTCAGTTTTTTATTTGATAACGTGTAGTCTTCAAATCGTTTGAGTAATATATAAACAAAGCTAGCCATAATAAATAATTCGACAGAAGTTGTAGGAAAAGTCACACCTACCTGGCACCATGGAATGGATCACTCAAGTGCTGTAGCAATAGAGAAACGAAATGAATGGGAGTAGTTACTTCGATGTAAAACGTAGACTTTGTAAGTTATCTATAGGTGACAAGAAATTAAAGTTAGTTGTCAGATTCTCTAGGATTATTAGTATATGTTTATTAATTCTTAATACCGAGATTAAAGTGGATTGAATATTTAGGTATTGATGGTGCTGGTAAAGATTATTGTTTTGAATTATTTTTAATAGAAATAATAAACATAGAAAAAAATTACCCATATACAAAGTTTCTTATGAATCTGCCCTAAATACGCCAGAAGAACATTAAGTTTAGATCACAGTCCATAAAATTCTGATTTTATATCTTTATTTTATTAGTGAGAGATTAGTATTAGCAGGATTATAAAGTTCACTCTCACTTCCGCTAGAATTTTTTGTTTGCTTTAATAACAATAAACGAAATAAGATAAAGTACCTATGAATAAAATTTTTGTCTTAATTTACTAGAACAGTAATGTATACAAAAATTATGGAAGCTGCTTAAAGTCAATGGTAATATATACAGCATGGAATGTATTTTGTTCAATACAGATTATTGTATAATGATACCGTTTCTCGTACACATCAAAATTTATATTAGCAGACGTGCTAAAAGTAATTGTAACTACAATATGAACGAAATAAAATTTATCAAATTACGTTTGTAGCGTGTAGCAGGTTTACTAATCCAAGTTTTGCAGTACGAGTGAGATGTTTCAAGGCAATGAGACTGAAAGTAACAAGTTTTGAATTTTGAAACGTGTACTGTCAAAATAGTACCGCATCTATATCTAATTAAGTTTGATTATATACTAGGTCAAATTCTGAAAAAAAAAGCAGTGTTCCATTCCCTCACCAAGGGAGAGGGCGGGCTGTTGGAGCTTTCCAAGTTCCTTCAGCCACAGTGATGGGTTCCCAAAGTACATAAGTTAAAGTTCTGAGAGGAAGGTTACTACCCCAGCATTGGCCCATATAGCTATTACCTCCCGAATGCTAATCTTTGAAACTCCCTTGTCACAGAGAACGATACTGTGACAACAAAAATAGTAGCTTCTTTGCTGCGATTAGCAGCATCGACTTTATAAGAGTGACTGGATTTTCAATGTCTGTATCTACAGAAATAATGCAATAAAAAATAATACAATAATATAATATTTCGATATACTATTGCCGTATTACTGAATTTATCGATTTTGGAAGAAAATAATATTAAATTAAATGTTCAAATTGTCGACCACGCTGATTTAGACAATACTGAATTCCTTTAATAAAAGAAGCTTCAACTCGATCTAACATATTAGGAGTAATTGTAGCAAAAACATTTCTAATTCGCAATTTCATATTCTCAGCAGTTGTTGGTTCTTTCTCATATACTTTATTCTTCACAAAGCCCCAAAGAAAAAAATCCAATGGAGTTATATCAGGAGATCTAGCTGGCCAAGGTATCGGTCCTTGTCTTCCTATCCAATTTTCGTGAAACGTCGAATTTAACCACTGGGTTACAATTCTGGCATGGTGAGGAGGTGCCCCGTCTTGTTGGAAAAACATACCTCTTCTTTGAGCCAAAGGTACATTCTCCAATAAATGATATAATTCGTTTCCTAGAAAATTATGATATTCTACCCCAGTGAGTGTGCCATTGAAAAAAAAAGGACCAACAATAGTTCCGCCGAATATACCTGCCCAAAACTTCACTGACCATTTATTTTGAGAGACTAACCGAAATTGGTGTGGATTTTCATTTGAATAAAAATGAAAATTATGTCTGTTCACAAATCCATTTCGATGAAATGTACATTCGTCGGTAAATAATATCCCCGATATAAAATTTTCGTTCGCATTTAACTGTTGTTGAACCCACTGGCAAAAATTAATTCGATTTTGAAAATAATCTTCTTTTAGCTCTTGATGTAATTGTATATGATAGGGATGAAATTTATTTTTCTTTAACATTCGTCTCACGGAAGTTTGACTGATTTCTAAATTGTCACTTAATTTCGGAATACTAACGTGGGGGTTTTCAACTGTAGCTACAAGTACACGAAATTCATTTTCTTCATTTATAACAACTTTAGCTCTTTCGTTTTTAGGATATCCAACACTTCCAGTACTTTCAAATCTTTCTAAAAGATTGCGAAACGATTCTTCTCTTGGTTGTCTTCGATCAGGATAACGCTGTCCGTAGATTCGACGGGCCAATAAACAATTCTTGTTTGATTCTCCAAGCACAAATATCATGTCAACTAATTCATTTTGCAAAAAATTACTCATTATAATTCTTAAATAAACGTATTACGTATATGATGTTCGTAAAGTTAAGCGTCAAACATTCACACTGCAATAAAGTAATTAACTCAGTTACGTTTGAACATACACGCGAAATGACAAAACAGATACTATTGCTGAATTTTGTTTCTAATATTCTTTTGTTTTCATAGCTTGCTGTGATTTAAACAATTATACATACATATGTAAACCTACGAAAATCGACAAATTCAGTAACAAAGCTGGGTTATCAAAAAACGGCATAAAATAAATACCAACAATGTTATATCAAAAAAATTGTAATTAAATTTCCTATCTATCAATGTAACACAATGTATACCTTTCCATTTAAATAAATCAAGTTATCTATGATTAAAACTCTTAAACTTTGCAAATTCAGTAAAAAATCTGGACTATCAAAAAACGGCAAAACATAAATACCAATAATGTTATATCAAAAAAAATGTAATTAAATTTCCTATCTAACAATGTAAAACAATGTATACCTTTCCATTTAAAAAAATCAATTTATCTATTATTGAAAATCTTAAACTTTGCATTACGATATCTCGAAAATTAAAAAAGATAATATTACTATTTTTACGATTTTATGTAGCACAGTATATGACTAATCAACAATTAAAATTTTAGTGTTACACATTTCTCAATACGGTTGTTACAATTTTTCTTTTCAACCTCTAAATTTTCAAAAAATGGAATGCAGCGCCTAAATTGCGCGTTTAAGATACCTCATATAGAGAATAAAGTGCCCTTAAAATTAACCAGGGAATCCAAATTTATAATAATATACGGTATGTTCCATTTAAAAAAATATAACTTTGTGTATACGAGTAGTAATTTTTGCGGAAATATTTTCTAATTGTAACACGAAAGATCCCACACCATCCTGCAATAAATAATTTTGAAAACGATATTGTATAAACCCATAAAGCTTCGTCCACGCACTATTGGCGGACCCTGTGTGTGTATATATATATATATATATATATATATATATATATATATATATATATATATATATATATATATAATTATTGACACAACTAAACCAACAAATGTGAATGGCATATTCTGAGAGTTAATATCCCGGACATTGTCAATATATGCACACACACGCACGCACGCACGCACGCACGCGCACACGCACACGCACACGCACACGCACACGCACACCACACACGCACGCACGCACGCACGCACGCACGCACGCACGCACGCACGCACGCAGCACACACACACACACACACCACACTCACACTCACACTCACACTCACACTCACACTCACTCACACTCACACTCACACTCACACTCACACTCACACTCACACTCACACTCACACTCACACTCACACTCACACTCACACTCACACTCACACTCACACTCACACTCACACACTCACACTCACACTCACACTCACACTCACACTCACACTCACACTCACACTCACACTCACACTCACACTCACACTCACACTCACACTCACACTCACACTCACACTCACACTCACACCACATCACACTCCACACACACTCACACACTCACACACACACACACACACACACACACACACACACACACACACACACACACACACACACACACACACACACACACACACACACACACACACACACACACACACACACACACACACACACACACACACACACACACACACACACACTTACACGCAGCACACACCCACACGCACAGCCAAACGGGCAAGAACACGCATACGCACATATGCAAACATACACGTATACATGCATGCATACCACACACACACAAACACATTTCGTTGAAATGCATAATTTTAATATGAGGCCGATTTTATTGCTTACGTAACTACCGTTATGGACACAACTAGTCATGGTATTAGGACAGCTTTTTAAACCTGCAAGAAAGACTAAAGGCCTTTTAAGATCACATAAAAATGCCTCTGATTCTCTATCAGGTTAAGGTAAATGCATATCGTGGTATAGTACTGGACGTAAAGTACGTGAGATTTTTTGGATTATGTCGACTAGAATCTGCAGTAGCTGAACATGCGTTAAACAATTTAAACCATAATTAAATCAATAATTTATTTTGCAGATAGTGAGTTTACATTACATTCAACGAGCAATAGGAATATCTCCTGGTAAACAAGTTTTGGCACCTTGTAATTAAACATGGGCAGAACGGTATATTTAAATTTTAACTTCTGGTGCGTCTGTCTTTTCTGCTGTGTTTTTTCTACACATTGAAATGAATTTATCAATTAGATATGTATTATTATTTACTTCTACTATAAATTAAATATTATTGAAACGTATAAAGTTTGTGCAATTTATATTAGAACACACAATTTAGAAAACCCAAAATAAATATTTTATGTTATTGTTATTCAATTGCTCTACCAATTATGAGTAGATAGCTATTCTAGGTAATTTCGGAAAAAGATCCAAATAACAAGAATGCAGTAAAACCATATCTAAAACAATACACAATCTAGAAAAAGTATAGAAATGCTAGTTTCCCTATATTCCATTACATACGTACTCGAAGTTTTAAAATGAGTGTGCATAGAATGCAAGCGAAATTTTAATACAGACATACGTTTAGGGTTTATAACATAAAAACATTGCTTATGTGCATATGCATAAATCTCAAGATATTATTTTTATTATACCTTTTCGTAAAATTTATCTCGATATACTTAATCGTCTATAGAAAACTGAAACGAGTTTTGAACTTTTGTAGAAGTCGTCAGTAAAAAAATTAATTACTTTGAAATTCGTTTAAATATCAATTAGAAGTATTAATCTAAATGTTAATTTAGGTGTAAAATGGGATCAAAAGATTTTGCTGTACGAATCAGTACACATGATTGCACCCAAAGCAAAAGTATCTAACAGATTACGCATTATAAAAGATAATCAGTATTCAGATATCACAATTATTCACAATAAAATAACCGCGTTTTTAACTAATCCTACTTTATGTTTCATCCCATGATGTAACTATTTTGATTCGGTTGCGACAATATTCGCGTTATTGACGTTTTACTTAATTACGTCTATTGTTAACGCACCGGTACAAAAGTATGTTTGTGAAAAATAGATTTTGAAACGGGTTGCAGTACAAATCAACCTTAATTTTAATTGTATTTATTGGGTAATGGTAGTAACTATGTACTAAAATTCCTAAAAATAATTGTCTATAAAATAACTAAAATAATTTAAAAGAATAATTTATTTACGGTTGCCTCTATCGTTTTTTTTACTATTTTGGACTTTGATTGCAAAATAATGACAATGCCAATTTTATTTGACATGTCCTGTCATATCTAAGTTAAAGCATGTACACTTTTTTTTGATAGAGGGAACTTAAAGTTATACAATATAGAAATAATAAGTTTGAAACCGAATTAAAACATAAAAACCAAATTAACAATACAATAATATTATTTTTCATACTTCTGCCCGATACAGCTCTTCTGAACTGAATTTGCTGTACCATCTTCTTCGACGGATAGCACGGTAAGTTTTACAATAGATCTTTCAAAAATACCTGTAACGATCAACGACTCTGCCCTTAGGCCAATTACAGCGTGGAAGACCTTTATCACAAATAATCACAATGTCGTCCACTTTAACAGGAAAAACTTGTTTATTCCATTTGCTTCGTAATAGCAATTTTGGAATATATTCTGATACGGAACGTCGCTAACTTGTTGATTATACAGGGTGATGTAGACCTAGCGTTAAAAATTTTTTAGATGATAAAACAACAAAAATGTGACTCAAATACACAATTAAAAAAATTCCATTTCACACACCCACTTAAAGAAAAATTATTTTGATTTTTTCCAAAAAAAAAACTGTACATTTACCAAAAAATATTGAAATTCTGAGATATTTTGATACATTCCTTGAACTTTAATACTACTATTGTATTCTACATTAATTTTCAAGTAAGGATGGATAGCTTATGATGAGCCTGAATCTACACAACCACTAATTAAATTAATTAGAACTGTGAAGTTATCATTTTATTAAAAAAAAAAGAAAAAGCTTATACGCACACAATTCTCTAAAAAAATTGATAGGCAGTAGCAAATGCTATAAAAGCGGCTACAAAATATAAGCTTTCAGAATACAGGATATAACATTTTATTCGTCACCATTTATGTTCAGTTGCGCCAGTTTGAACAGTGTAAAACGTGGTTGGAAAAAAATAATAATTCAACTCTATCAAACTAAAAAGACACACACGAGTATTTTTATTATTATAGCTATAACATAAGGTTACAGTTAATTTTTATTGCCCACCTTATGATGAGATAAGGTATCACACACAGATGATTGTTTGGATACAGTTTTTTTAGTGGGTTTGGATCATTTACTTATTGGCAGTGATCTCAAGATGTCGTTTTCAAATCGGGAATATGTGGAAATGCATAACATCTGCGTGATACCTTACCTACAAGAATTAACTGTTACCTTATGTTATAGCTATAATAATAAAAATGTTCATGTGTGTCTTTTTACTTTGATAGAGTTGAATTATTATTTTCTCCAACCATGTTTTGCACTAGTCAAATAGGCATAACTGTACTTACATGGTGACGAATAAAATGTTGTATCCGGTCTTCTGAAATCTTACATTTTAAAGCAGTTTTTATAGCATTTGCTATTGTCTAACAATTTTTTTGAAGAATGATAACTTCACAGTTCTCATCAATTTAATTAGAGGTTTCGGTTTCATAATTTCGATGGAGGAATATTTGGTGAAAATATTCTACTATTAGGGTAGTGAGATGAGATTCACGATGTAAAATCATCGGCCTTTTTGCATCACTGCTTATAGTACTTGCTACATCAATTCTACCACGAATTCGAAGTAACCCTTCGTCATTTAAATAGGGAGATAATTTATACAATTTTCTGAATTTGTCCACAATTGGTTGAAGAAGGTAACACTCTACTTTTTGGCTGGACCGTCTAATTTCTGAATAGAATTCCGATTAAACCATCCGGATCAATGTATTTTTTGATCTCGATAATTCATGGATGTTAACATCGCTTGAGGATTTTTCTATTTGTTAATTTAGTACGTAATTTATTATAATAAATTAATATTAATCAAGTTGCTTTGGGATGTGTGAATCCTTGCGATATTGCTGGCTCACATTTCATTAAAATAAGTAATTTGATTGTAATCTCATTATATTTAGAATTTACATCAGTTCTACATACATAAAGACAAAATTTACGTCGATTGGGGATTGAATCTCGATAGCGCAATTGGTCAGCGCGGTACTCGAGCAAAGTACAGGTCGTAGGTTCAAATCCTACTCGAGGTAAGCTTTTTATTTATGTATTTAATAAAATTAATGATAATTTTTAATCTGTAAAGATGCACAAAAAATATAATGGTAAAAACAACAAATATATAAGTTGGTGTATAAATGCAATAAACAATAAGCAATATAGTAATAATCAGTAATTAATAAGTAAATGATAATTGCTGATTTGAAGTTACATTTTGGTTAGTTTCTTTTAGAGTGACGTGCTCTAACGCTCCCTCGCACAGCGCATGCGTAAAGCGTTATGAAAAGGACAGGAGTGATACTTGCGCGTTATCTCTCTTGCTTCGCGGCTTCTTACGGCAGAGACTGCCAATGCGCGTGCTAGTATACGTACAGTTCAGTGGTTTCAACCCTTTGAAATCACCTACAATTTACAAATCCTTTCTGAATTATTCTCCAAACGTTTTTGATCTCCTGTATATTTGAGGCATAGCTGTCCTTAGATGACATACAGGCGCGCGCATACCCACACTCACGCACACGAACATGAACACACGCACACACACACGCACACGCACACGCACACGCACACGCACACGCACACGCACACGCACACACGCACGCACGCCGCACGCACGCCGCACGCACGCGCTCACATACACAGACATCATCGCCATTTTCGGAGAAACCTTGTTAACCGTCGTAAAATGAGATAATCAGTCGATTTACCACTAGTGAAAAAAGTCGATTGCATAACCTTCTATACCTACATATGTATATAGGTACGAGGGTAATACTTTGTCACTATGGAGGCACATATTTTCCTGCCATCTAAGTAGTCCTGTGTGTGTGTGTGTGTGTGTGTGTGTGTATATATATATATATATATATATATATATATATATATATATATACATGGATTTTTCTTAAACGGAGACATATGTGCTAGATACACTTTAAAAAAACTTGTCAATGCATTGAGAATGCAGATGTTATAGGCAACCAAATCACACATAATCTACCTTTATAACTCATTTCTCCAAACTTATTCCTTTTCTTACAGTTAGCGAGCTGGTAGCGTAGTAGTGACACGACCTGCTTAGCATTCGGGAGGCAACTGGTTCGATTCCCGTTACCGTCTGCCTTGTATAAAGTTTTTTCAGGAGGTTTTCCTCATACACAAGTAGCGGCATGGTCACTGCGAATATGCACACCATGTACGACTACTTAGGCGAATGCTGGGGTAATATTTTCCCCCGCAGAACCCTAACTCCGTTCCTTCCGATCCTATCCTGACCACACCCATCCTTAATCCCACCATGCATATACACGTAATGTATGTATGTATGCTGGGAATCCATGATTGTGGCTGCAGGAGCTCGGAAAGCTGGAGCAGCCCGCCCTCCCCCTTGGGGAGGGAATGAAATACGTGGCCTTTTCCTTTTTTTCCTTTCTTACAGTTAAAAGCGAATAGGATGTACGATTAAAACTTGAGAGTATACTTGGTTCAACATTATCTGAAAACTCTTGTTCATGAGGGAACTATTATGTATTACTTATGATGAATGACAAAACGTTGTGTAATAATAATGAAAATTGCGACGTTATACAAAACGATCGACATTTTCGTCTACCTTTTCATAACTTGATCTAGAACTATTTGTATATCTTCATAATTTTCTTTATTATTACACACCGTTTCGACATTCATCATAATTTATACTTAATAGTTCCCTTATGAAAAAAATTAAGTGTTTAGGATAATGTTGAACCAAGTATTAATACTGTCAAGTTAATCGTACAACATATTTGCTTTTAACTGTAAGAAAAGGAATCATCTTGTAGAGAGGAGTTCTAAAAAAGTCATGTGTAATGTCGGTTGCCTATAGCATCTACATTCCCACTTTTGACATTTTTTAAAGCATACATTGCCCATATGTATACATTTAAGAACAACTATATATATATATATATATATATATATATATATATATATATATATATATATATATATATATATATATATATATATATATATATATATATATAGTATATGTACATGGTATCTAGAATCTACCCACGTTCTGTAGCTATCTTTATTACAAGGGATAAGAGTCGGTTAAATTAGCAAAGTTGGGCAGAATTACATGATAATTCAAATACCGATAAGAAAATTCAACATTATTGCCAACTTTATAAGATATCTGAAAATAACTAAATTCCTCCAAATTTTCAATCGACTATACCTTTTTTTAATATTCAAACTACGAAGAAGCTATAAGAGAGACTTCTGATACCTATTTTTACGCAAAATGGGAAAATGCGAATAAAAAATTTCTTTAGTAATGATTTTTCGAGCTACAACTCAAACATACATTTTTTTAAACGACAACTGTGGGTGGTTAAGGGCTCATTCGATGGCTCATTTTTTCTGATTTCAAAAATATATAGCTTTGTATGTTTAGTATTATTAGTTAACTGACAATTTTCAAAAAATTGTAATTATAGTATTTACTAAACAAATGCCAATGTTTGCCGTGGTGTGCTGTGACAATTAAAAACAAAACTCTTCATTGGTTGACTGTCGAATAGTAGATATTGAATGATTTGTTGTAATCAGTTGTAGTTTCGTAGTTAAGTAGTGAATATTAATTTAGTAATGGCTTATTCTTCTGTAGAAAGAAATGATATGTCTAACAGAGATGCTAATGCTGCTTCGTAATTATGTCTTTAAAGTTATATGGAAAGAAGACAACCTGAATTTAACAAAATATGGGGCTTTTACTAAACCTCAATATTTTAAAATTAATGTTAACACAGAAACAGAGGAACGTATTTTGGCTTAAGTCGAATTTAAACCTACTACATATATTCGTGAAATTGTGAACGAGTGCAACACTTCCAAAGATGAAGCCCACGTTATTTTGAAACAAAATAATTTTAAGTCATATCATTTTCATATAATAAATACATTGTATGTTGAGGATTATCAAAAAGGATTACGTTTTGTTACATGGTTGATTAATGAAAGTCGAGCAAACAATCAATTCTCGAAAACCATTCTTTTTACCGATGAAGCAAAATTTACAAACAACGGCATCTTCAATAGAAAAAATCATACCCAATGGTCCCAAGAAAATCCTTACATTACTGTTGAGAGGAGAGATCAATATGATTTTTCAGTAAACGTTTGGTGCGGTTTTATTGGTACCAAAATCCTTGGGCCGTTTTGTTATGAATACAATTTAAATTCCGAAAGTGATCTAACTTTTTTACGAAACGAATTTGAAGAAATTTTGGACGACTTTCCGTTGAACGTAATTTAAAATTTGAATTATTTTCAACATGACGGGGCACCAGCACACAATAGATTACTTGTGTGTAACTATTAACAGGAACGTTTTAATAATTGGATAGAAAATCGAGGTCCAATAGCTTGACCGCCGCGATCTCCAGACTTAACCCCCCCCCCTGCAATTTTTCTTGTGGGGTGCAATTAAAGTAATTTCAATATAATTGAAATTATCTTTGCTACTGCAACAAAATTCTTAAATTAAAACGTTTAATTCCCTATTACATATTTCTAAACGGCGTTTGCGGCACTCGCAACTTTAGACTGACTGAGATTGAACCAAACCCCTTTTATAGCTTTGGTGAGATAAGCAAGAAATAGTACGAAATTAACCAGTGGTATAATTTTCCATATGTTGTGTCTTTGCATACGTTCTCGAACCCCACCATCGTCAACTTATTAAACCTTTATTGAAAAGTTTCAATACTATAAAACCGTTCATTAAATTCAATATACAAATGCCTTCGATAATCAAGAGAAAAGTTGTTTAATAATGCAAATATTTGATTGTGTAAGCGTTTTTTAATAGGGAAATGGAAAACAATGGCTTATGAAAAATGTCTGACCTGGAAGTCAACACTGTACAGTGTACAGTCTACCTACATCCATAAATAATGACTATCATTATTTAATTCAAAAGTATTTACTCAATACTATGTTATTTCTAACTCAGTTTGACGTTATCAAAGTTATACGTTTTAATTGAAATTGTCAATAAACGTCAGTTTGCTAACTTAATCTGCTTGTTTACTGTTGTTATTTATTGAAAAATAAATGAACCATTGTAACACCTACTAAAGATGCTTTTGTTAGTTTTATAAACATTATTTCAGAATTGTGTTTAGTTTCGACAATGGTTGATATATGAGAAAATATAAGATAAAAATAGACATGCTTATCAAAATGTATAGATGTTAGCAGTAAATCAGTATCATAAATAAAATGGCGAGAGGTGATATTTTTTGTAGCCTTCCGAAAAAAGGTTTTGTAAATAATGGTAACTACATCAATTAAATCTACTTTTGTATGAGTAAGCATAAAACACGATCAATTTTAATTACGTTCAAATGCATAATTGGAATTTCGGCAAATACGTTTGTACATAAAACGTTTAGTATGAAATATAATCTGTGCACTAGATTAAATAAATATGTTCCAATTAATCCCACTTAAAGATAAGCTCTTGTAGATTATGTACTCACTAATAACCGTATTATATAACGTCAAATTGTTTAATAACCTACTAGTAATGCTCCCAAATGTTTGAACAGACCAGTAGAATCAAAAATAAAATTTTCCTGGAAAAGAGGCGAAGATAACTAAAAATACTTTTATTTAGATTCTATGCAGATAAATACTGCCCTCCTTAGGAAAAGGGTCCGATCTGCAAAATTTGCGAATTTCGGTTTTTTATTGCTTCGCATAAAGTGTAATATGTGTCATCTATTTGCTAACTAAAAAAAACTAAAAAAAAAGTTCTAAATGCACTGGAACCTCTTCATAATTCACTACATAGTATCTGCACGAACTATATGAGTTACGAACTAAAAATGTCCGATCTATTACATACTAAGCAAGTGATCTCATCTACGACATTCGTTGCACTTAGTACGGCTTTTGCTTACCTAGTGTATGTTTCCAAATCGCAATGTTGACAATTCTGTTTGTTATATATAACCTAAAAAATTAGACGTTTTCCGACGTTAGGTTGAATTGTTTCCCTTTGTTTTATTTGAATTTTTATGCTTAGATTGTTAGTTTTATTTTTAATTGGTGTTAGTATAATAACTGTGACAGAGCAAATAAAAATAAGATAAGGTGAGTTGTTAAATATTAAATTGAAATGAATTAGAAATTTGCAACGATATATTTTTTGTAGGATGGCAGCTGCCAGAGGTAAATATATTGTTAGCATGGCTCTCAATAAGGAGTTGCAAAAGAAATTATTCAAAATTCGTTAATCTGCCGCAAAGCGAGTGAAAAGGGAGGATGAAGACTCGGATTTTTTCTAAAAATAATAATAATAGCTGAAGTATAATTGAGTTTACTGAGGCAATCATTTTGCCAACAATACTTGAGTAAATTCTGATTCACCTTGGACATAAAAAAAAGTTGAGATATTATACCAAAAAGGGACAAATACGTAAGAGGAGGTTTTGATATCAACCTGAACGAAGCAAAGCTAAAAGAGTAAATAAAATCCAGAAATTTCAAGTAAAAGAACCTTGTAAAGATTCCTGTAAATCCAAATGTACTGCTACTATCAATAAAGACGGACAAATTACTATTAATACTCAATATTGGGAATAGTGAGGAAGCACAAAAATCTTTCATTTTTAATTCAGCTACAAACGGCAGGGGCAATCTCTGCAAGACAATTTTCATTCAAGTATTTTTTAAAAACAGAAAACGCTCTAGAGGTTAAAGTGTGCAAGCAATTATTTTTGGCAACTTTAGGGTATAACCTTAATAATGACAGAGTATTAAAAAATGTGAGAAAAATGATTTTGAATTACTGGTGTCCAAACCAGACCATGGAGGACGCCTGCCTTGACAAATTATTGAAGATCGTGTAAACTCATTCAATCCTACTCAGTCCCACTATCGGCGAGAACATGAGGCTAACACAACGTATTTACACTCAGATATTACCATAACATTTATGTATAATGACTTCAAATAAAAATAAGAATTTCAAAGTTTATGACTTATCCAATGACTTGAAAATCTCCTTTACAAAATTGGAGCATGAGTAATGCTGGCAGTGCGAAGTCTATCAGCTCCACAAGAAAGAAAACCATGAAAAAGGTACTGCTTGTGAGGAATGTCAGAAATGGAGTGTGCATCTGTTTTTTTCAGCGGACCTAAAAAAGGTTTTCTTCAAGTACGTATTTCTCTCAGATTGCTACTTTAATCGAATGCATTTTGCAGGTGATCATGCTTCCACGAGTAGACGTGCTCAAGGAAAACACAAAACGCATTATTGTATTTAACGAAAGCTTTCTCCCCATCGGAAAAAAGCACACTAAAAGCTCACTGGCTGTTCTCTGGCATGAGGCTCTGGCAGGGAGAACTAAAGTAGATGTAATTTCTACCTATTACGTGTTTCTTCAGTTCTACAGGGATGAAACAGACATTACAATCTAGGTGGATAAATGTTCTGCCCAGAATAAGAACTGGACACTTTTAGTTTTTTTGTTTACGTTGCCAATGTACCTGAAGTGTCTGTGCTTGACTACGCCTTAAAATATGTCGCTGGGACCATCTATCATTCAGTAGAAAAGCTTGCCAACAGTTTGGTGTCATTAAGAAGAATTTCATACCCGCAATGTCGGTAAAAGCTGATAGATAAGTTTATGTAAAGTTCAGAGTTATGCACTACTTGTGTAAATTCGCGCCTTTACGTCGTGTCTCCTGATATTCTTGTATTTTGAGGTTATTTTGTGTAATAGATCAATTTTCGTTGGTGATTACTCTTTGCAAAAGGTAAGTCGTACCTATTATTTTCATTTTTAGTTTGCCGAGCTTGTAATATTGTTATAAACATTGCTGTACTCATTTGAGTACACTGCGCAGGAGTATAAGCAGCTGTTCTGTTTTCAGATTTCTGATAAAGGACTCTGATAGACCATCAATATCGACTTCTGTTTTTTATGGCCGTAATAAATTACTTAATTTATCTGCAGCAGCTGATTTTGCTGCCTGTAGCAGCAATAATATTGACATTGTGATCCTACCACCAAATTCGGACCCACTGACAGGCGAAGAAGATCTGGATGGAGACGTTATAGATTCTACGGACCTAGCTAGTGATGTTGGTGACAATTTAGAAGTTTTCATCCACCCTTCAGACAATGTAATGAAAATTAGGTTGAGCTCGGAATCTGAATGACACGACAGTGACAATGAGACATTGGGTGCTAAAAGTTATCTGCTAAACAAACATCAAAAAGTCTCGAAAGAAGGGTCCAAATTTCTTTCTACCAAACTAAAAAAAAGGCGACGCCGATTATAGCAGTTGGCAGGCGATGTCCAATAATGATGCTTCTGGAAGAGCTGAACACGTTACTGGGGAACTAAAAAACCTTAGCCCAAAAGATATATTTGAAAAATTGGTTGACGAAAAAATTGTTCAACATATTTCAGATCAGACCATACTTTATGCCGCTAAAAGAATAATCATGTGTTTTCCCTGACCAATGAATAACTACAAAGCTTTTTTGAGATGAGGACCTTCATGTAGACATTGTTTCCAAATGCATGTCTAGAAATTAAAAAAATATTTGCATGTAAATAACAACGCACAAATAAATGATGACAGAATGTTCAAACTCAGGCTTATGGATATGCTAAATGAAAACTGTCAGCAATGGGGTATTTTCCATAAAACAATGTTATTAGACGAAGAAATGGTCAAGTACTATGGTCACCATTCGGCAAAGCAATTTACTAGAGGTAAACCTTGTAGATTTGCTTTTAAAGCTTGGTCTCTTTGTAGTTCAAATGGATATTGCTACGTTATACATACATACTGTGGAAAAACTAACAATAATGATATTCAACTTCCACTTGACTCTAAAGTTGTATTGTCTCTATTACAGTGTGTTTCTGATCAAATCGTCCTTTTTGACAACTATTTTACTAGTATATCCTTGCTAAGTAATTTGAGAAACCATGGATTTACGGCAACAAGTACTTTCAGGCAAAATAGAACAGAAAAGTGTCCATTGTCAACAGTCAAGAAGATGGAAAAGTTGTAGAAAGCATCTTTTGATAGTTCATTTAAAGCCAAGAATGAAATTCTTTTGATACGTCGGGGTAACAACAGTGTATGCACGATAGCTATAAACTATGAGAGTGTGGCACCGAAATAAAAAGTAAGCCGATGGACCAAGGTGAAAAAAAGGAAAGATCGATCTGAATCAGCCAAATGCATTTAGATCGCATAGCCAAGGAATGGGCGGAGTTGATTCAAGCGACCAAGATGTAAATAATTACCGAATTGCAATTCGAGGGGAAAATGGTATTGGGTACTGATTGCTTCTATGCTAAATGTTGCATTAGTCAACGCATGGAAACTTTATCAGTTGGTTTCTGAAGACAAGATGAATCTCCTTTTATTTACAAGAAATATTATTCGATATTATCTCAGATTTTCAACAAAGAAAAATGAAAAATTGAGAAATAATGCTAGTGTTCTTCCAGATATAGTTCATGAATCTAGTGGTCATTATCCCCAAAATATCCCAAATCAACTTCGTTGTTAATCATGGCACGCACGAGTAAGATGGCAATGTAAAAAGTGTGTTATTACCCTGTGTGTTGAAAGACAATGCTTTGAAAATTTTTATACAAAGTAGTATATCACGTGCCCAGTGTACTCATCTGAGTACACCTTCGAATTTTTTTCTCAATTATTTTTTTTGTGTTTTCTCTTTAATATGTACTTCATGAACGTGTTTTAGCTATTTTTTATAAAAAATTTTAAAAGTTTTAAGCTAGTATTATTTTGGGCGTTAATTGGTTAAGAAAAAGGGAAAAAATGTATAATTTTAACGATATTGTAGATGCGTTAAAAGAAGCAAATGTCTCAAAGGTTGATACTTTGGAAATCACCATCCAAGAGTTCTATGATTGGCCAGATCGTAGTTCCAAGCATAAGTTACAAAAGATGCAGCCGCGTGTATATCTTCACGATCTGGTTTGCGTATCATTTTCAAGAGGAAGTCAATTATTAAAATATAAAACTGACTTTAAAGGTGACTTTATAGCGCTTAATTTTTTGACTGCAGCATCTATTAAACCAAACCCTCGTACACAATATAGAGGTATATCTAATGAAAGAAAAGAAGGTCTTTTAACAAAGTTGTCACAGATAATGGCCAAAAATCGAGTGCCTTTTTGGGAAAATTTACCAGTTTCAACAGGTGTTCCTAAAGAAATTTAAAGCTAACATTTAATCTTACTTTTAAAAAAAAAAAAATTACTTGCTTAGTTGGAGTTCTGTAAACCTCTTCTTGCATACTAAATAAAGTTTCATATAAAAACTAGTTATTTATTTATCTGGACTTGTTTGGTGTGTGTTTTAGAGGTCCCATCTACCTCTTCAAACTACTTTTACTAAGGATAAAGGTCTTATGTGCAACAAAATCAAAGTTATGCCAAAATTCAAGTTTAGACTGTGCCAGATGATGAAGTAACATGAGTTATTATATGTCTACTTTTCGTTTGATTATTGTGGAGTAAATACGGTCGACGCCGATTGAAAATTTATTAAACTTCAAATCTCATACTCAAAATGAGTATTTTGCAGATCGGACCTTTTTTCTAAGGAGAGCAGAATAGTCGCGGCCCCATGTTGTAGTGAAATTTAGTTGCATATGCGTCAGACGCATTATTTTGTGCTGTGCTCATAACTATTAAAAATCTCATTTTACTAAACTATTGTGAAGTGCCATTCATTCTGATATCGTACATTAGCATTCAATATGAGCATCAGTACAAGAGATAACAGTTCGAGAATTACAGAGGATATACTAGAACAAATTCTGGGAATTCTAAACGATCACAGTTCTTAGTCAAAAAAATTTTGATAAAACGGATGCAGTTTTCCCCAAATTAAATGAAACTAATGCATCGTTAAGCTATAAGGGATGTTCCAATAAATGTAACAGTATCCTTAAATGAAGTCCGAACAAAATGCGAATTAGACACTGTATATATAAATATCTGGACTGCAAACAAGAAGCTAGAAATATACACACGACCAATAATTTGAGATTATACGGGATGACTCAGGCACAAGGTGAAAATATGTATAATATTGTTTTAGATTTAATCAATACAAAATTTAGTATATCTGTGAATGTGAGAGACATATAGAGAGCTTATCGTATCCAAAACACATCATCTTTAAATGTTCATCTTATCGCCTCAAAGATAAAATTTTTTAAAGTAAAGCTTAAAGTATCTGAATAATGATATCGGAAGATCTAACACCGCAACGTCATGTAATTTTAAAGGTATCGATTGAAATGTTCGGTAAAACAAATGTGTGGACCCGCGACGGCACGATAATTTGGAAAATTGGTGGAAAAATATACAGAGTGGTCTAGACCTAGCGTTAAACATTTTTTTGGGTGATAGAACAACATAAGTGCGACTCAAATACACAATTAAAAAAATTCCATTTTACACACCCACTTAAAGAAGAATTATTTTGTTTTTTTCAAAAAAAACTACAATTAGCCAAAAATTGAGAAATTATGGAATATTTTGATGTATTCTTCGATATTTAACACTACTATTGTATTCTACATTAAATTTTAAGTGAGGATGGATACCTTATGATGAGCCTGAATCTACCCAACCACTAATTAAACTGATTAGAACTGTGAAATTTTCTTAAAAAAAGAAAAAGCTTATACACCCACATTTCTGTAAAAAAATTGCTACACAGTAGCAAATGCTATAAAAACTGCTTCAAAATCTTAGATTTCAGAAGACTTCTGTCTTAATATTGACCAGCTAACTTCTAACTCAGCTTTTTCACATTTTTCCTTTATTCTCAATAGTCTTAGTAAAAGCTACACATATAAATATTTCATAAGACATTATTAGATGTAGTACTAACTACGAATAACTCCATCTGCCTTTCATTTTGGGACTGATACGATTATGAACTCCATCGTATTTTGTGGTACACAGACATATCCGATCACGATTTAGTCTTTTTGTAAAACTGACAGTATTAAAAATGTAAACAAACAAGGTACTTCAATGAAGTGATGTAGGGATTTGAGTTGAGTGTTAGTGATACTGAATTTTATATTTCACTTTATTTAATAAAGGGTTTTCCAATAAGAGGTGTTATTTTGAATAGCCCGCTATTTCGGTAGATGTCACTTTTGAAGCTGTCATTTATTGACATTTAACAAGTAAAAACTACGCGATTAATAAAAATGGAACGATACATGCTTCAACAACGTATTGAAATTATTAAAATTCACTATAAAAATGGTGAAAATTTGGCAGAGACGGTTCGTAAAACTAAAACGTTTTTGGGTCGTCGTGAAGCACCTTGTCGGACCGCAATACAGAAATTGGTGAACAAATTCGAGCTGTTGGGACAAGTTAATGATGTGAAGAATAAAACCCGTGCACGTCGCTCAAGAACAACTAAGAGTATTGCTGCTGTAGCCCAAAGTGTTGAAGGAAACCCAGGTTTGTCCACTCCTCGTCGTTCTTTAGAATTGGGCATTCCACAAACGTCATTACACCGTAATGGTTGGGTCTTAAGGCTTATAAAGTTCAGTTAACACAAGAACTCAAGCCGGCCGATCATCAACAACGTCGTATCTTTGCTGATTGGGTCGTTGAAATGCATGAAAATGATCCGGAATTCCATCGAAAAATCATCTTGACTGATGAGGCCCATTTCCACCTCGGTGGGTACGTCAACAGGCAAAATTGTCGCATCTGGGGCTCGGAAAACCCAAGAGTTATTGTTGAAAAGCCTCTCCATCCTCAACGTGTGACTGTTTGGTGCGGTTTATGGTCTGGCGGGGTCATTGGACCTTACTTTTTCGAAAATGAGGCTGGAGCAACAGTTATGGTGAATGGATTGCGCTATCGAGAGATGATTAATGATTTTTTATGGCCGGAATTGGATGGTATTGATCTGGACAACGTTTACTTTCAACAAGACGGCGCTACGTGCCACACAAACAACGAAACCATTGATCTTTTACGGGAAAAGTTTCCGGACCGTGTTATCTCTCGAAGAGGTGATCACAATTGGCCACCGAGATCTTGTGATTTAACACCTTGCGACTTCTTTCTTTGGGGCCACGTGAATGATAAGGTCTACGCCAACAGCCCAGCGTCGATTCAAGACCTCAAAGATGGAATTCGTGAGGCTATCGATGACATAGGGCAGCCACTTTGCGATTTGGTTATGGAAAATTTCATGAAAAGGATGTGGTCCGGTAAGCGTGGTCGTGGTAGCTATTTGGCTGATATTGTTTTCCATTATTAACGGCATACCTTCCTCTTTATAATGAAATAAACATCCGATCAATTATCTCAAAAAATTCCATTTTTCTTTGAATATCAAAATAACACCTCTTATTGGAAAACCCTTTACTACCGAAAATGTTTATAATGTATGTGACATAAATAAAACGGTTGAATTTTTTAATGGTAATATAAATATTCTGCTTGATATTCATGCACCTTTCAAACTAGTTAGATTTACTAAACCTTCTCCTTGGCTATCGGAAAATACCAGGTTATTGATTTCTTCGAAACAAAAAACTATTAACTGTAAATTAACACAATCTGAAGCTGACTGGAGATATTACAAACAAATTCGCAACTTCACAGCAATTGGCATCAGAAGTGTAAGAAAATATTATCTTCTTCACAATGTTAAACATAACCACCTGGTCTGCAATAAAATTTTCAAGTATTTACAATAAATCTATCCTTCATTATTAAGGCCAGACGATGTGCAAGAAATGATTCACTATTTCAATAACAACCTCAAATTTCTTAACAGTAAAAAGCTTTAATTTCAATCTGTTTCGGAACCTAAAGTACTTGGTGTCATTAACAAAATAACTACCAAAGGACTATTGTCAAAGGTCGTTTGCCACATTTATTACCAATCACAACCTTCATAATAAATTCATGTTTAGAGAAGCCCGTTTTTCTTTGCGCCAAGACTTGGACGCAAGCAAATGTTATACCTTAACTAAAGTTCCATCTCCGGTGTCAATAAATGACTTAAAATCGATTAGTTTTCTTCCTGTTGTTTCTACAATGATATATTACAAATCAAGAGATATTTGAACGATCATAACCCACTTCCTACTAATCAGTTCGGTTTTAGGCCGAAACACAGTTGCGCAACAGCAATCTTGGATGTATTTAACGACATCATATAATCCACGGAAAAAAATCTTTAACTCTATTTGTCCTTGATGATTCTAAAGCGTTTGAAAAGATCAAACATGACACACGATTAGCTATATTTCATTAAATTGGATTTGATACCTGTGCAGTTAATAGATCACAAAAAGTTTCTTCGTGGATGCGGTCAGAAATGGAATACCACAAGGCTCTATACTCGGCCATTTACTTTTTACAATTTATACGTCCATTATTCCAGAAGGATTACATTATTGTGAACATCATTTATATGCCAATGATGCTCAAATTTGTATTTCTTTTAAGTCGATTGGTGTTGCATGAATGAATGAAAGTTTAGATAGAACACGAAGTATATCGTCATTGCTGGCTATGCTATGCTATGCTGTTTGGTAGAAAAAAATAAATTTAAGGGTAGAAACGATGTTAACAAAATTTACTGTGTGAATACCTCCTGCTATCTGCTTTTAATCATTGTGACGTGGTGTATAACTCATCTTCAACTGTTTGTAATAACCAGAGAGTTCAAAAGTTGCAAAACTGTTGTTTGAGATTAGTTTATGGGAAACGTAAGTTTGATCGCATTTCACCCTCACTTAAGGAGTCTGCCTGGTTACATATGGAAAACAAACGGTACCTACACCCGACGACGTGCACATACTATCAAATTCTCTCTATCCCATTTACATAAAAAGTTAAGATTCAGAACAGACGTCCATAAATTACAACTTCGCCATAGAGGTCTTCTAACCGTTCCATTGGATACAACCCACCTCGATTTCCTATAACATTTGTGTATGTTTTAATCCCTTACACGAACTTGTTACTAAAATTAATAACAACAAAATGTTTAAAAGAAAATTAAAATTACAACCTTTGTGTCATAGAAAATATCGAGAAAACAGAGGTAAACTTTACTAAGAAACTTTTAAAATATGGTAAAATATAGGCAATATTAAAGAGAATGGGTTTGGAAAACAATAAGAGGTAAAAAGATAATAACGTAGGTAATTCATAGGTACCAATCAATTTTAACGTTATGTTGCATTCATAACAAAGATGTAAGTGTTTAAGCAAAAGATTAATTTGTATTGGGGTTACGTGCTTTTCTGATATTTATTACAGTTATTTCTAGCGTAGCATCCAACTCATTAACGTTTTTTCGACTTCGAAAGGAAATATATATATATATATATATATATATATATATATATATATATATATATATATATATATATATATATATATAAATCCAGATAATAATTAATTTTTGGTACTATACATCAATATAAAACATAAAAACTTAAACTTTGCATCCATATATTTCGAATTCCCATGAATTCATCATCGGTGGATACAATTAAAATTAAAACTAAATTATAACACTCTACAACAATTAATAACTAACACATTGACAAATATGACATAAACTGACTAACTATTAAATTTTCCAAATCTTTTTTATTATTGCACACAAATTTATTATTAATCTTTATATGTAACATTTCCAAAATTAAACGCTGTTTTAAAATTGGTTCAATGCCTAAAATATTGGTTTTGTCATACTGAAAGGTGTGAGCTGTTTCGTTACAGTGTTTAGCCAAAGGGGTACTATTTAGTTTAACTAAATATGATTTCCGAAATTCTTTAATACAAAATTTATATTGTTCTTGGGAAAATGTGAATTAGTTACCTTTTAATGTAAGCTGAATGAGTTTGATTTATAAAGATATCATCTACTAGTTTAATTCTAATTCGCTTGGTATTTAACTTCAGTTTGATTAAATGAACGTTAATATTTACGTTTGCGAATTCTTGTCTTACCAAGATGCACCAGCTAGCTCACATATTAAGAGAAATGGTCACGGTTATCAATTACCAAAAGTTATGCTCAATTTGAGTTTCTTATTTATTTGGATTTCTATTGAGTTTACATCCTGCCGCATGTATATACTCGATATTTATATAAGCTTCTAATATTAATAGTCTTTAATAATAAAAATGAATCAAACGTTATACTTATTTAATTACTGAAATTCGCAGAGTAGAAATGTTTTGTTTGCAACAACATATAACAATAAAACCTTTAATTATAAGCAATATCCTTAATACTAACATGCAACAAAAAAAACCCTTTATCAAAATTGAATGGAATGTTTTCCCTTCAATTTTGATATTCAAATCAAATTCAGAGAAAATAAAACACAAACGTTTCTTTATTTACATAATTAGAAATCGTACTTATCTGTTTCTTCGTCGAAAGCCGATGACGTAACTGCAATGTGGCCAAGCCGATTACGCGATTGGGCTGATGATGCGGACTTGGCGCCTTGCTTCTCTTGTTCCCACGATATCTTGTTTACACCTTTTTGTGGATTAAGTGTATTGCAATTTTCTTTCCAACACTTTTATAATTTTTGTAAATAATTGCTTGACATATCTATAATAGTCAATTATTACTCTAATTGTTCAATTTTAACTACAGCAGCGTGCGCGACGAATTGCAAGGGAACTACCAACGGCCGTGATTTTAATTAGCAATGTTTACAATCAATTTCCAATTACTTTCGTTTATATATCGATCTATTACACTGCATCGATTGTCTTATTTTACATTTAATCGTTCAATATTTAGACACAATATTGGAACACTTTCAATGCGCACAAAACCCGATTTTATATTATTGAGTAATCGGAAACGGTTTAAACAACGTAGAGATCATAATCATAAAAGCACTAGCGGATTTATGTAATTACATAATAAAACTACGTACATGCACAAAGAAGCTGAGATTTTTTGATTTCATATTATACATGTCCTTCCACACTTTAATTATTCTACTCTAAAAGAAAATTACAATAAGTCGCTTGAAGATTTTCACTTTTTGTTTAGTACATATTTCAATGGTATTTTAAGCTGTTCATTCAAATATTAATGTAGGTAACAACGCCTTGTATCTAAACCAAAAAATTAGAAATACCTTTCTAAGTAGTTTAACACTAAAAAAATTTTATATTTTTCGTAAATCTGTAAGTTTCGATAACAATTAAAGTTATGGAAAAAAGATGAAAATGTCATAATGAAAGAGTAAAATTTGATCAAATTATGATGTAAGTGTAAAGTTGTGGAAAACTTTAGTTTGAAATTGGTAAAAGCACTCACAAATAGAAACTTGACACAACAATTAAAGATGTAGTCAAATCTAACGATGAAATACTTTTTGTTAACAACTGTAATTATTATTTTACAGAGAAAACAGAATGAAGTACGTTTAATATGATTTTTAATTTTAAGGACATGTGTTAAATTACCATAGTGCTGTGGTAACTTCACACATAATTGGGAGAGTATTTATTTCTATTTCTAAGAAAGAACACAGCAAAAGACATAGACATACTAAACTCGAAAATTAAAATTAGGACGTACCATTGTGTCTTTTTAAATTATAAGATACCAAAACCTATTTAAACGGAGTATTGAAGTTATTAGGATGTTTATATATCTCAATAGCTTCACGTTGTAAACGAACATAATGATTTTGTCCTGACAATATTTCCATATTATCAAATGGAATATCATGATTTAAATTATTCAAAACATGATCATAATCTTTAGGTAACCTGAAACGTTCTTTAAATTTTCTTGTTGGTTTAAAAACAGTCCTAATGCCATGATTAGTTGGGGTTTTTCAATTCTATCTGTAACATTAGTTACAGATAGAGGAAATGCAGTACCAATAGTAATCACTAGTGTGGTCTAGCAGTGTGTGTCGGCTTTCGGTAAACCTTAAAAGATAGTGAACTACAAGTTTTAGATATTAGTACGTCAAGAAATGGTAAACTTCCATTAGTTTAGTTCTTCACAGTAACCGGATGCTTGAATATATACCGTATATAAGAACTAAAAATTCATATAGTGCCTCTTCTCCATTTTTCTAAATAGCAAATGTGTCATCTACATGTCGACACCAAACTAAAGGTTTTTAGGTGCATTTTATAACGCTAACGATTTAAATTTTTCCATATACAAATTAGTTATAACAGGACCAGGAGTGTTACTTATTTCTACATCATCAAGCTGTTCGTAGAATTATTTATTGCACTGAGAATAAATCGCAAGACAATGTAAAAAGCAAAGTTGTTAAATTTTGCAAGTAATAATGCAATAGTGAGTCTTTTGATAATAAAAACAGTTATAAACCTTTCTGATCATTTCTTTTCAGATGATGCTATTGAAGCGCCTTCTAAGCGCGGTACTTTTGCGAAAACACCAAGAGTAATACGTTTTAAAGATATAATTTCCAATGTTGAGAGTTCTATTAAATCTTTCTCTTATGATACTAAAAATCAAGTTAAATATAAAACTGTTAACAATTACTTAAAGCAAAACCTCCAAAGAGCAACTTACCTTTCGCCAGCGCTATGCCTTAATTGGTCTTAATGGTAATCATATTACAATCAAATAAAGGTAATGTAGCCGTTATATTAAATAACGACAGTAACATTGTCTGAACCACAAAGTTATCGTGAACTACCAAAAGATCCCATAAAACAGTTTCTTTCAAAAACTACAGAACTTGTTAAATTATCATATTTATCCCGCAGAAATAAAAAGAAAATTAACTAACAACCAAAAATCCATAATTCGATGTTCCTTATTATTAGTGTAATTGGTTCTCCTGCGTCCAATCTAGCAAAACATCTTACATTTTTATTACAACCGCATATATGTAAAACATCCCATTATATTAATAATTCTGCTGACTTCTTTCAAAAAAATACATAATTTCAAAATTGAAGGGGGTTATATAATGGTTTGTATTAACGTTGTTTTATTTATTACCTAGTCCTTATAACAGAAATTATTGAATATATTCACTACATTTTTCCAAAGTATATAGTGATTTTTTGTCAGAACTGTCATACAATGGCTTATTTTCAATGAAATAATAAATTTTATGAACAGCTTGATAATGTTGCAATGAGTAGCCCTTTTAGACCTGTTATAGTTAATTCCTAAATGGAATGATTTGAAGAATTAGCGTTGCAAAATCCAAGCATCCATTTTACCATGGAGACGGAAACTAAAGGAATTGTACCATTTTTTGACATACTAATATCTAAGACTGATAATAAAATAAACAGAAAAGTTTACATCTTTATAAAAAAATTACAGTTACTGTTACGTGATTAACAGATACGTTTTGTGTTTATCAAGTTATTCTACTTCAATGACATTTTAGGGAATTTTGACTAGAATTCAAGTGCGCTGGTATCACTCCAATAAATTTACGCATGTTTTTTAAGTGTGAATATCGAGCCTATATGAGGCACGTTTTAAGTTAAAAAGTCTGCATATATGTTTAATTTAAATCGCGTTTCGATAAAGTCGCGTTTACCATCTTCGGGTTGTATTATTCTATTTTACTCGTACTGACCAGTTAAGTTTAGTTCAGGCAATAAATGGGACTTTACTGAATCAATGTTTTGAGGGTATAATATATGAAGCAAAAATGTACTGATATGTTCGAGGCGACACTAAACAGCTTGATTAATGTAACACATGAACCACTAAACAGACCTAAAGTAATTAAAAAAACCGTTACAAGATCACGCGACAAGGTACACTCAAACACAATTCGAACATAGGTTAAAAATGAGAATAATCAGAAGTTTAAGAAGCAGCGAAGAACCAATTTGTAGTTAGTACCCAATGTTTTTACTTGTGTATTGCTTTTATATTGTGAACTCTGCTTCCGTCATCAGGCTTAGTCCTGAGAAGGACTAATTTCGCACTTGTGTGCAACTTATTTATTATGATTTTTTCGCCAAGCATTTGACTACTCTCAGATTCGGACTTTGGTACCTATCACTTGCAAATTTGACCTTCACCGCTGAGCCACTGAGTAATTCTATATTCATTTTAGAACTTGTTCGGTAAATCGTCTAATCAGTTTTTAACTATAAAAAAGGTATATTAAGCAATATATTTTTTTTGCCTTGTTCTGTGATTGTGCATATGCAGACTACAAATGCGTCCGGAAACTATGCGTTTTCCAGCCTAGACCGGCAAGAATAATACTTAATTACAGTTGGTATTCCTTGTAGTGACAGAACTGATAGAAAATTCCACGTAATCGACATTTGAGCATTTGACATAACACAAAACCTAATCGCGTTACCGTTCATGTGTACGGATCCATTGTTATGTCCGTATTATTATCAAAATAAAAATTTCTGCTATTTAACGATTAATATATTGCTTAATTGGGGTAGTATTAAAACTGTAGAACTTTGTCTACAAAAAAGTACTATAAATCGTATCATTTTTCAAAACGGTCGACTTTAAGCCTTCATAAATATTTTATTTTCCCATACAAATCAATCAAATTCGAGAAAGAGGCAGTTCGATTCTTTCTGAACCTGTTACCAAATAGAAATTGTAACAAATTGTTTTCATTTGCTTGTAAATAGGCCAAATCAATTCTCACTACATGAAGTAAATACACTTTTTTTTGTTATAACATTAACGAATTACCTAAATAACATAAATCTAAAAATACGAGTATTTATTAAAATACCTTTCCTTTTGGCGTTTTGTAATGGTGTATTTTAAATTATACAATCTAAACGTTTCGATAACACTTACAGTTATCTTTGTTAGTGGTAATATCTATTAAAATTGTTAAGATGTTGAAAAATTAAAACATAGTAATGGTGAAAGTTTACATTTCCATACGAGTATTTATTATTTAGTATTTATTAAAGTATACTCCTGATGACACTATTATCCAGTTTTGAAAAATGTGCTGTTATTGAATATAGATTGTAACAACTCTTTTTTAGTGTTGTATAAAATATACCTCAATTTAGGATCTTTCGTTCATTTAGTTCTAAATACAAGAAGTTTTTAATTATTTTACTGTGTAGGTTTGAGGTAGGCAACTTAATTTGCATATCTTCAAAGTGTATATTTCTTAAAGGTACATTCCCAGAAATTGTTTTCTGAGTTGCGCAATGCATCGTGACTTAATTCGAGGCTCAAATCCTTCGGCGCACGAGTACATCATCTGACATGATCTACTTGCTAAGCATCCCTTTTTTTTTCACTTCCTGTTAAATGTCGAAGCATGAAGCTGCTTCTTTTTGATTTTATGTAAATTGATGTGAAAGCGCCATCAATTTGGTGGCAAGAGATATTTTTGATACATTTACATAAAATTAAAGCATTTGTTCTTTTTTAGGCGCTTTTCTTTACGTTTTCTTTACGTACTTTTTACCATTTTTTACGTTAATTATACGTTTATCATTACTTCAATTTACAACGTAATTACCTTTTAAGTACGCCTTTGATTTTATTGTTGCGTACATTTTTCGTTTTATGATTGCAAATTTTTTGATTGGAAAACTTCCAAATAATGCAATAAGAAGTGGATTTAAAAGTTTTAAGAAGAAATTATACGGATTTCTATAAAGACAAATTCAGTTTGGGGTGCGGCTGATAACATTGTGTCAAGATTGCACCATGATGACGTAAGAATAACTTCATCTTGTTAACCGCTTCGTAACCATATTTAGATACCAGAGGTTGTCAAAAAGAAAAGTTTGTGTACAAAAATTTCTAAGGTATTTATGTAGTGCTTCATTTTGTACTTTAAGCATAATTTTAAGACCTTTATTATTTCATCATTACATTTAATATTCAATAAACATAGTCTGTATATTGTTATTTTTTAGTCGGTTTAATTGTTCCGATATTTAAAAAAAACAATTTGGTGCCCGAGATAATTTCAATCATCTTTTACATTCTTTATTATTTATGGTAAGTGTAAATTAAGCAAATCATTTTAGTGAATCCACCCTATTAATCTACCGACATGAGCCAAAGGCACAATTATAAGTGGTGTAAAGTTAAGTATTTTTTGGAGAAACTAATTTATTTAATTAACTTATAACTTACTTTTTATTATTATTTAAAATTTTACACCTACGTTGCACACTTTTTTTACACTGTCGCCTCTAGCAAGGGACATTGATTTGCTTTTATTACCATTTATGATTATTTTCACTTTTGTGTATTTCAGTTACGATTGTTAGTGTTCACCATTTTAAGGTATTGTAACCATTTATTATTTTTATATTTGAATATTTTTATTGTGTTTACGATTAGTGATATTTCATTGTTTATACATTATTTTTACCATGTCAAATTTAGATTATTTAGTGGATGTTCTTCGTAGTGATGAGTTGTCTGAAGAGTTAAGCTTTAGAAATGTTAATGTTAAGGATGTGGAAAGGTTAACCGTAGAGGAGAAACGTAAACTGTTGAGACGTAAATTGAATTTAGAAAGGATTATTCCAAATTTATTTGATTCGTACAAGAGAGTCGAAATTAGCCAAACCTTAGAACTGAAGTTATTACAAGAAAAACTTCACAACATTCAATCGGTAATTAATTTGTTCAAACATAAGCCTTCAAAAGTAGAGTACCTTAGAATTCACACTCGTTTATTGCACATCTTATAACGATTAAATTACATCACTTTTGATGATGAATTTTTATATTTATATGGTCGGTTATTAACTTTATGTAACGATTCTTTAGAATTTATTGAATCTATTTATCAAAAGTTTGAATTGAATAATGATTTACCACAATTAGACACTTCTAATATTTCCATGTCACCCAACGACAATGTTAATACTTCAGTTAATATTCCAGCTGAAAATTTTGTAAATTAATGCAAAAGTTACAAATTTCTAAAAGTTCTGTTCCTGCTTATAAATTAAATTTAATATTTAATGGTAGTGATAAAGAAGTTTTTACATTTATTCAAACATGCGAGGAGTTAATGGTTGCACGAAACATTTCTAAGTCGGAGATGCTTTTATCTGGTGTTGATTTATTTGCAGAGGAAGGATTAATTAGGTATAGGGCAGTGAAACCTTTTATTCAGACATGGGATCAATTATTTTCTAAATTAGAGTGACTTTTTACCCGAAGGACATGGCGAAGTTTTATTGAATGATATTAAGAATAGAAAACAGGCTTTTGATGAAATTCCAACCCTTTTTATTTCCGAAATGGTTAATTTATTTTCACAATTAGATGTTCCTCCTTCTGAAGGTGAACAATTGTATATTGTTATTTTTTTACAGACTATGTTTATTGAATATTAAATGTAATGATGAAATAATGAAGGTCTTAAAATTATGCTTAAAGTACTAAATAAAACACTACATAAATACCTTAGAAATTTTTGTACACAAACTTTTCTTTTTGACAACCTCTGGTATCTAAATATGGTTACGAAGCGGTTAACAAGATGAAGTCATTCTTATGTCATCATGGTGCAATCTTGACATAATGTTATCAGCCGCACCCCAAACTGAATTTGTCTTTATAAAAATCCGTATAATTTCTTCTTAAAACTTTTAAATCCACTTCTTATTACATTATTTGGAAGTTTTCCAATCAAAAAATTTGCAATCATAAAACGAAAAATGTACGCAACAATAAAATCAAAGGCGTACTTAAAAAGTAATTACATTGTAAATTGAAGTAATGATAAACGTATAATTAACGTAAAAAATGCTAAAAAGTACGTAAAGAAAAGCGCCTAAAAAAGAACAAATGCTTTAACTTTATGTAAATGTATCAAAAACATCTCTTACCACCAAATTGATGGCGCTTTCACATAAATTTAGATAAAATCAAAAAAAAGCAGCTTCATGCTTCGACATTTAACAGGAAGTGAAAAAAAATGGATGCTTAGCAAGTAGATCATGTCAGATGATGTACTCGTGCGCCGAAGGATTTGAGCCTCGAATTAAGTCACGATGCATTGCGCAACTCAGAAAACAATTTCTGGGAATATACCTTTAAGAAATATACACTATGAAGATATGCAAATTAAGTTGCCTACCTCAAACCTACAATGTAAAATAATTATTAAAAACTTCTTGTATTTAGAACTAAATGAAGGAGAGGACCTAAATTGAGGTATATTTTATACAACACTAAAAAAGAGTTGTTACAAGATGGCAAACCGCAACCGTTCTTAACACATTCGCTGCGAGGCTGCGACGGTCAAGCACCCCAGGTGCTGAACTTTTAAAAAAAAAAACTGTGTATTTCATGTTAATTATGTTATATTGTTTATAAACAAAGTCATAAGAACATATATACTGGGTGTTTTTTATTTTTGGTGCGTGACTCCGATCGGAGTCATGCGCACCTAGCTAAGAATTTCTTTGTGCAATGCTGACCGGCGCCTATCGGAGCCGAACAAAATTTGGCGCGATTTTGAATGCAGAAGGTGAAACAAAAGGACAAATAAAACCAAATTGAAGTAAAAGTATATAATTGAAAACATCAAACATAGGAAAAGTGATAATAAACGAAAAATAACAATAACAAAGATAAACAATAACTCTAAATATTATAAAATAAAACATAAAAAATCGTTCACTTAGAAGTACGCTACTAACTAAAATGTTTAACCCAACGTTGCCAATCTTGGTCACACGTTATACATGGGCACTGTCAAAACAAAAAACACAAAACCCAGGTTGCCCCGGGCATTGTTCGCAGTGGTAAGTTGTTTGCTTCCTCAACTTATTTGTAGTGCATACTTTATACCGCTTACGCTTTACGCGACCATCTTTAGCTATCGACGTAATTTTCGTCAAGGTATGTTTTGTTACAGTTTTTCTAGTTGCTCTGGGGGTTTCTTCTATGTGTAACAAACTACACAAAAGTGACATTCTAAATTCATATAAACTAAGTTTTTCTCCAGAATATTTCCTATGTAGCAAGTAGGAGTTTAGCAACATTAATTGGATGAAATGTAAGCGGAGTTTTTATACCACCGCAAGCTTTTTCTGTCGCAAGGATAGTCGAATTCAGTTGATCTTGTCGATCAACACCACCCATGTGTTTATTGTAATGTAAAATTGCAACCGGTTTTGTTTTACTGCGGTTTCTTCTATCCACATACTCTACCATATCATTCTGAAACTCGTTGGATATGTAGAGAACATCGCGTTGTCTTTCCACTTGGCAATCATGACGTTGTCTGCATACCTGGCCACCGTTTCTCCCTTTTTTAGTTTTTTGCTACAACGTCTTTAGGGTTGTGCCTTCTTTTGATATTGACCGTTCCAGTACAATAAGTCTTTCGAGCTGTTAATTGTTTGGCCAATTCGAAACAATTGTAAAAGTTATCCATGTATATGGAGTGACCTGTATCTAAAAGGCTGTCTAGTAAATTTAGTACCACTTTTGTGGTATGGCCTTTGCCGCCAGAGTCATCTAGTGCACCGGTGTATATTTGTGCTTTCAGAATTATACCGCTAGGTTCGGTTAGCATATAAATTTTGACCCCGTACTTGTGGCGCTTGTTCTTGATATATTGACGAAAAACCAACCTCCCACGCCACAAGACCATTGATTCATCAAGCGACAGTTCTTTACTAGGACAATAAATAGATGCCATCCTATTGTTGAACAGATCTACAAGAGGTCGTATTTTGTGTAGCCGATCTGTTATGTTTTCTCCATCAATCGGATTTTTTGCAAAATCTAAACACCTCATAATCAATAAAAACCGGTCACGGCTCATATGAGTTGAAAAACATTGTAAATTGAGGAGCGGATGCTTCCTCCAGTAATCTTGTAAGCGATTCAATTTTATTGTACCTGTATGAAGAACTAAAGCAATAAATGTTAGCATCTCCTCACAGGTAACTGGTTTCCACCTCGTTATTCTTGATTTTTCCGTAACTCCCTGCCCACAAAACACCTCTTCGGCATATTCATTGGTTTCATTTACCAATACACTGAGTATTATATCGTCGAGGATCATACGAAAATAATCAATCGGTTTGTTATTGCCAGGGACGGGCACTAAAAGTTCATTTCTTTTTAAAAAAGGAAAATTGTTTGTGCCTGTGGGAGCCTCTCTCCAGTTTGGAACATCAGCGTCTGCAAGGGGAAGCACAGGTTGTAAAAGACGCGTGGGATCTGGAAGCGGCACGCCATCAACCGAATCTTATAAAAAATATTATATGCCAATAATCAGAAAAAGAAATCTAAAAATACCTTCATTATTAGCGCCTGGATGAGCTAAGTCTGGATCTATATCAGGACTGTTATGTGGAACTTCCCTATCTGAGTTTGAAATAGGTAATTTGTCCAATACACCTAATAAAATTACTAACAAGTAATTTAAAAACATTTAAATTATTACGTGTATTATTACGTGTATCATCATCGTCCGAATCCTCTTCTTCGGATTCAGAATGACTGTTCAAGGCCAACATCCAAATCGCTCAAATTATCTAAAAATTCTTCGTCTCCACTCGAATCCATGAGAGTCATCTTTAATTCTTCATCAGTGAGGTTTTTGGGGTTTTTATAACTATATTTACACCTCTTAGAAGGTCCTGGCTCACTGCCCGCCATATTTAATGGTGAAAAACAAAAAAATCGAAAACTGACTAAAAATTTATGTCCCGATTCTTAGTGAACACGCTCACAAAGACACGTACACTTCCCACTACTGCGGACTTCGTACTGATCAATTGAATTTGCTAAGCAACGTGGCTCCGATCGGAGTCGTGCGCACTGGCCGCGCGAATCAAGTGACTCCGATCGGAGTCACGCGCACTGAATGTGTTAACCTACAAAAGACGACACACATCTACTATAGCGCGTGAATGAAAAATGTGTGCACATATTTGTATCTTCAATTTAAGTCAATACATTATTTGTTAATGAGCCAAAATATTATGTTAAGTGAGGACAATTCTGCTTCCTTTAGAAAGTTATGACCTTTCAAAGATGCATTTTTTATTTAACTTTTTCAAGATTGCCAGCATTATGGACGACTTATAGTGCACAAGGTCGAACAAGAAGAAGAGGTCTTAGATCTATTTGAAATTGATTCCTCCATTAGCATTCGGCGAATATCTGCAAATACTGGATTATCTCGCCGTGAAATATCAACTATTTTGCATGAACACCAGTTTGCACAACAGTTCAAAATTTATTGCCAGATGATTTTTTTGCAAGAGCGAATTTTTCTAACTGAATTTTAAGCACCATCAAAGTGATCAATCTATTATAAAGTTTATTTTTTCTTTACGTGTGAGGTAACCTTTACCAGAAGAGAGACATTTAACAGCAAAAATTGCCGTGTCTGGGTTGACGAAACCCAAGCAAGAATTTAAAATTAATATTTGATTTAGGATAGTGAACGATTCTCTTGTGGGTTCTTTTGAACGCCCACCTAAACTGAATGGTCGCGAGTATCTAAACTTCCTTCAGCATAACCTTTTAAACCAGCTGGAGGAAGCTCGTTTAAACGTTCGTCGTGAGATGCGGTTTCTTCAAGACGGCGTCCCTACTCATCATCCTCTCGCGGTGCAAAATCACATAAACAATGTATTCTTCCCGCATCATTAGATTGAAAGAGGAAGTCAACATCATTGGCCTCCACGAGTCCTGATTTAAATCCAATGGATTTTTTCTTATGTGGGTACATGAAAACTTTAGTATGTTCTGCTGCTATGATTAATACAAGTAGGTCTATATCAAAAAATGCAATTAGAAATCTGCATCCATCGTTCCTTGCAGTAAGAAGAAATTTTTTGAAAAGATGCCAAAGATGTATTGGGGCAAATGGCGGACATTTTGAGAATACTATTCATCATAATTAAATACCTGTTCAATGTTTCATAGTTTTTAGCGGTTTATAAATATGCAAGTGAAATATGTACATTCTGCAGAGTTCACTTTAAGTGCATTTCCTTCTAAAGTGGAACCATTTAGCGATATACAATAAGAGAATCTTTTTTAAAGAAAATAAAATGACCTTTCAGAAATGTTAACAAGTTTTTCAAAATCTTTATCCACAAAAAAATACAGCGGAAACCAGGAACATGAGTAAGGTGTTGGTGACGTCCTCTATCTTTTACGTTGAAAATAAATAGATATTCATGTTTATCTACCCTAAAAACTCACCTGTACCAAGTTTAAACACGATATCTTGAAAAATGCGACAGCTATTGAAAATAAGTGAAATAAAAAATGCACTTTTAAAAGGTCATAACTCTTTAAGGAAGCAGAATTGGACTAAGGTAAGTTGGCTTAAATGGGATTATTTTAATCCAACGAAATTATCTATAAACAATGGCCCATTCTTTACGGGACAACCTATATATATATATATATATATATATATATATATATATATATATATATATATATATATATATATACACACACACGAGTATATATATTCTTTCTTCGAAGCGGAAAAAAGGGCGTAACCGCAATTATTCTTAATCAAGTTACAAAGCCTCCTGCTGAATGATTGAGGATTAGTGAAAGAAGTGTTGTAAGGGTATCAATTGAAGATGGGATAAGTAGTACTGGTACAGTGTCAGGGGCGAAGTCATGAAGTGGTAGAACGAAAGTAGGTATCGATTATTTTCTAAAGAGAGTTATACGAAAACAAATTTTAAATTTTTATATGGAAAAAAGATTTCCAACCGTAGTCAAGAAAATTTGGTTGGGTGGAATTTGTTAACCCAGAAAATCGCGCGAGTTTTGATCAATACCGAGCGACAATTCAAAAAATGAACGGATTCAGAGGGGGAATCAAGCGACCTTCTGGATTTGGACTAAGGGTGATTATATTGGATATTGGCAACGAAAACGGCTTTTTACCGGGTTGTACCAAATGCTTTGTTGGAGAAAAAGGTTAAACTGATTACCATGTCGAAATGAATAAACAGCGTTATGAAGAATGGGAGTGATCCCCGATAAATTGGTGATTGGGCGAGATCCAGCATCGTACCACACAATGATAGATCCAGATTTTAGAAATTCAACAATCGCCTGGAGAAAACAAAATATAATTGGATAGTTGAACAAATGAAAATTTCCGTTACTAGAGCAATCCAATTCGATTAACGAAATGACGGGGTGTCACTTTTGGAATTATCCCGTTCGTACCATTATAAATAACAATATTTGCTTAAAAAAGTGGTCATATAATTACCAGAAGACAGTGTTAAAATGCTATGGTTTCCAGTAGCCAACTGTGAAAATTTAATCCAATTGAATTCATATAGGCTTAAGTCGACATTACAATCTGTGCCAAATATCGTTGGTGCAATTGTGTCGATCATGCCAAGAAAGTCGAAGATATATACAGAGAACAGGAAAATTTAGAATACGTCGGCATAGAACCGTTAGTTATAAATTTAGGAGACGACAATTCTGATGATAACGATTTTCAGGACATTGAGGAGGATAGCAAAGAAGATGGCGATTATTGTACCAGGTGTCTGATTAAGAGAGGCAACACGCTGTATCTCAGAAGCTATTTATCGTATAACTTAGGGAAAAATCTGTATAACAAAGTCGCATAAGAGAAATTATTTTCAGGTTTCATAACTGGTAGAGGTGAGTGGGTAAGCTGACTCAATAAAACAGTTATAACTTCTGTGCCGCTTTATGGATTTTGACAGACTTAGTATCATTTGAAAGGGAATTGAATTCCTAATAAAACATTACATAATCGTTTTATTCCAGTTTTTTTAACTATCGCTGTGTGGCGTTGTTTGAACAATTGTCATTTTTTCAACTTTTTTTGGGAATTTTCAAATGCGATGCTATATATTTTAATCTTTACTTAAAAGAGCATGGAATTGACAAAAATGGTAAAAGCCGCATCTGAATATCTATTTTCTAATTGAAGATACGAGTTTTATACTGAAGTAAATTCAGTCCCATAAATTCTTAAATGTAAAGTAATTTAATTCATTTGTTGGTAATTGTCAAAAAAGGGCGAGGAGCCATATGAAAATATCTAGTAGATATTTGTATAATGTAGAGTGAATTTATGAAACTGTAATGATTAGTAATCTAAAAATGCGTAATGCATTACAAAAATAGTGAAGCTTATGACATGTTAAAAGTGCATTCTGAATGTTTTGAAAATGCAGCAAGGGAATATGCATTAAGATATCCCCAGCGACAACATTTTTGCAGAAAAGCATTTAAAAATTTGGCTAAACGTTTCAAACAAACCAGATATGTACAACCTAAAAGAAATTCTACACAACGGCGAAGAAACAATACAGAAATAGACGAAATAAATGTTTTAGGATACGTTGCTGCAGAACCACATGTGAGTGTAAGAAAACTAGCTTGCGGGTTAGGAATTACTAGGTGTTGTGTTCACTCTATTTTAAAAAGGAATCCGTATCGTCAAGGATAAAAGTTACAGATTACGATAAAAAACTGGATCATTGTAATTGGCTTAAGGGTATGCTGAATGAAAATCCAAATTGTTTATCAAATTTAATGTGGTCCGATGAAGCTACAATTTCCAGTAACGAATGTGTAAATAGACACAATTTGCACTATTGGTCTGATCATAATCCACACTGGATGCAACAAGATTTTAACCAGGGTCACTGGTCAGTTAACGTATGGTGTGGGATTTTAGATGGTTAAATTATCGGTCCTATTGTTTTTGATGAATATTTAAATGTCGAGCGTTATTAAGATTCTTAAGAGATGAATTATCTGTATTATTAGAAGATGATTCTTTAGCAGTACGGCAAAATATGTGGATACAGCAAGATGGCTGCCCAGTCCACTTTAGAAATGCAGTGATACATTTTTTAAATCAACAATATGAGTACAGGTGGATAGGAAGAGGTAGCATATTCCCATAGCCGCCAAGATCTCTAGACCTAACTGTGTTAGATTTTTATCTGTGGGGCCGAATTAAAGATTTAGTTTTTCACACAAGACCTGCAAGTATTAAATATCTGCATTGAAACAGATGGAAACCATTTCGAGCAGTATCTTTATTACCTATTGTTGCTTTACTAGGTCAATGTAGTTTATTTTTGCTGTTTTTGTTACGTCATTAATTGTTGTTTATTGTTAATATCTGTAAATACATTCACAATCGCATACAATACTATTTTGTAAGTAAAAACGAATTTAAAATAAAGTTTTCGTTGTTTTGCATACATCTTCTATTGTGATACGACTGTGTTACAAAAAATAAAACAAATAGATACAGAAACATTATGCTAAATGAGTCGTGTGGCTCTTTTCTTGACAATTACCAACAAACGAATTAAATTATTTTGCATTTAAGAATTTATAACACCTGGACGCCTACTAGATTATGTAAAATTTTCAATTTATTTAAGTGTAAAACTCGAGCCTAGTATACCTATTTTCTTCGCTTAGAAAATAGATATGGAGATGCGGTTTTCACAATTTTTTTTTCAATTCCATGCTCTTTCAAGTAAGTGATTAAAATACATAGCATCGCATTTAAAAATTCCCAAAAAAAGTTGACAAAACAACAATTGTTCAAACAACGCCACCTAGCGATCGTTAAAAAACCGGAATAAAACGATGATGTAATATTTTATTAGGCATTGAATTCCCATCCAAATTTTGCCAAAATCGATAAGGTGGAACAAAAGTTATAACTGTTTTATTGAGCCAGCTTTCCACTAACCCCTACCAGTTATCTTACAAGATAGCCGAAAAAGTACTGGAGCAAACTTACGTAAAATGATCGGAAGATTACGAATATTTGGTATACAGATTTTTTTCCCTAAGCTGTATGATAAACAGTTTCTGAGATACAGCGTGTTAATCAGATACCTGGTACATAAACCCATTTATTATGTAATTTGAAATAAATAATTTTCGAGATCTAGAAATTTCGCCTTTTATTGCAATTTTAATATTACGTTCCTACTTAAACATGCATGCATTAATACATGAAACTAGTTTGCCGCACTATATAAATTGTGACTTATCAGTAGGTAGCGCGTTGAATTCTGCTCCCCTGTAACATCTGCATGCAGTTAGACGCTATTCGTGTTCAACGAAATATTTAACTGTATCCCTTGGTTATCAATTTATGTACCTTAAGAAAAAGTCTATCTTTCCGTATTTATTAGTTTTATGTACAGGGTGGCCAACTAAGAATGCGAGGTACTGTATCTTGGAAACTATCCATCGTAGAGGCTTGCGCAAAAAAAAGTTAACTAAAACGGCCGTTACAAAAACCTGGAAAATATTTTCAAGTTTCTGAAATGGCCGCTAGGGGGCGTAACTGCAATCTTTTATCTAAAAAAGTGATGTTTCTGTGAACTCTGCTATATTAACCTAATAAAAAAATAACTGATCTTTAAAGTCGAGGATAATCTGAACTTTTTTTGTTTGGCACTTTTTGACATATGTCTAAAAATAAAGTGGTGGGGGGTATTCAAAGGTTTCCTTAAATAACCCCCTGTATTTTCGAAACGGCTAAGTCGATTTTAACAAATTTCGACGCGTAGAAATGAGCTATTCTTGGGCTACAAATGTTATAATATTTGAAGTTTTGCTAGTTTCATATGTCGTCGCTAGAGGGCTTTGTTCGACATTCCGACAGAAACGGTTTTTTTTTTCAACTATATTTTCTGGAATTGTTTCTATTATGTAAGTTGTGGCCCTAAAAAGGACCGATTTAAAGGATGAAGGTTTTTAATGCCCCCGTAAATGCTCGAAATGCTGACCATCACTCTGTGCATTGCTGAGGCCTCTTATGGGTAGACAAAACTGCAGCTTCAATTTCGGCTCTCGGTATGTTACGTATTGCGTTACGAATCCGGTTTTTCATATCTTATCTAGTAGTAAGTTGAGTCCGAAACACAATGTCCTTTAAGCACCCCCATAAATAAAAATCGAGGGAGGTTAAGTCTGTCGATCGCGGAGGTCATGGAAACATATTTTCTTTCAATCCACCGCTGTTGAAATACTGCATTAATATGCTCTCGCACATCAATAGCAAAATGTACTGGGCACCATCCAACTGCAAAGACAATTTTTGCCTTGTTTCCAGAGGTACATCTTCCAACAACAACGCTAATTGATTGGCCAAAAAGTCAAGAAATACATTGCCATTTAGGGGTTGCTCGAAGAAATATGGCCCAATAATTCTGCCTCCCTGTATGCCACACCATACATTTAAACTCCAACGTCCTTCGCGTTGAACCTCACGCAACCAATGGGGATTTTCTGCAGACCAATAATGCATACTGTGCAGATTGACTCTCCCGTCACTACTGAAGGTGGCTTCATCGGTCCAAAGAATTTGAAATAAAAATTTTCTATTTTCGCGTATCGTACCTAACATTCAATGGCAATAGTCTAACCTTCGATCAAAATCTTCCTCTTTCAAGGCCTGCTGCAAAACGGCATGATATAGGTGCATTCTTAAAGTAACTAAAAAGGTTTAAAAGAATACCTATATGCTTTGATGGCCATTAGAACTTACCTATGGTCCTTCAAAATATTTTGATCCGTTGCCCTACTCAGTGGATAATGCTCTTGTCCTAACATGAGGATTTCCTTCAATATAGCCCAGTACACGGTTAACATTCTTTTGTGTTCTTCCAATATTTGCCGTTGAAACGTAGGCCGAAAACTACCATTGACTCGTAAGCTCGCCACTAATCGGGGAAAAACTCTTACATCGCAAGGACGCCGATTTGGATATCGAGCCGCGTAAACTCTTTTAGCTATTGCGGCATTCTGAAGACATTCAAAATAAACCGCAAGCATATCAACAGCTTCATTATTCGTAAAACGCATTTGAAAGCACAAAAATTGCTCAAAGTAACGCGAACAACTATTGACAATTTGAGGATTATGTATATTTTGTTTAGGTATCTGTTTCCATTGCCTGCTTCTATTAATTGTATTTTTCGTATATATCCATAGTGAATATGCATTTAAACAAACAAAAAATAGGCCTTTCGTATAACTTTTAGCGCTGCTTACTTGCCCGTAGTAATTCCAAAAAGGGTGATTTTATTCTGGTGTATAAATTTATAAACATTTAAAATCGCAATTTCTAGTAATTACAAAAAGGGTGATTTTATTCTGGTGTATAAATTTACAAACATTTAAAATCGCAATTTCTAGGTAACCTATTCGGACCCGAAATTGAAGCTGCAGTTTTGTCTTCCCATTAGAGGCCTCAGCAATGCACAGAGTGATGGTCAGCATTTCGAGCATTTACGGGGGCATTAAAAACCTTCCTCCTTTAAATCGGTCCTTTTTAGGGATTTTCGTATAAAGTTTTCTTTGGCCGATATTTTAGGTTAGGAACAAGATATTGAAATGCGGTTTTCGCGAGCTTGTTTAGGCATCATTTAGCTACTTGTTCATGAAAAAAAGTCAGACTAATGCATTTAATTTTTTTGCGAAAATTAACCGTTTCTGTCGGAATGTTGAACAAAGCCCTCTAGCGACGACATGTGAAACTAACAAAAATTCAATTATTCTAAAATTTGTAGCCCAAGAAAAGCTCTTTTCTACGCGCCCAAGTTTTGTTAAAATCGGATTAGCCGTTTCGAAGATACGGGGGGTGATTTAAGGAAACCTTTGAATAACCCCCCACCCCCATCATTTTATTTTTATAGATACGTCAAAAAGTGCCAAACAAAAAAAGTTTAAATTATCCTCGACTTCAAAGATCAGTCACTTTTTTAGATACAAGATTGCAGTTACGCCCCCTAGCGGCCATTTCAGAAACTTAAAAATATTTTCCAGGTTAAGGTAATGGCCGTTTCAGTAAAACTTTTTTTTGCGCAAACCTCTACGATTTATAGTTTCCCAGATACAGTACCTCGCATTCGTAGTTGGCCACCCCGTCCATTAAAACCAATAAATACGGAAAGATCAACTTTTTCTGTCCTGTAAAAATATTACGTATGACGCTTAGAATACGGCTTTAACAATCGTTGCATTTTTTATTTATTACACGGTTTTAAAGACTTTAAAGAGTGCTTTGACATATATCTAAAAATCAAGGCAATCCATTAATTAATGACTTAATTCTTAATTCATAAAAATTGGCCTTACGCGAAAAGTGGTGAAAATGGTGTTTTCTCGAATATATTTCGCTCTAGTATATAATAGTTTTCGAAACATAAACGATTAAAATCAGGTGACTAAACTTTTTACTTTGATAGTAGTTCCTTACAAACCACAAATTACATCTATAAATGACTACAACTGCAACAGATTGGTAAGGTACGTACAAAATTCGAGTAATGAATGATTTCGCAATTTTTAGGTTATATTGGTGTTACTGTCAGTTGTCAGTATTGCCAACAGGTATGACATTTTAAAAAGTACAACAATTTTGTTTATTGATTTTAATAACAATTGTTGACGTCGACACAAAAAAATCTTGTACTCGCAAACACCTATTTTTTGGTCTTGTAATACAAATAACTATTGTATTACACCTTAGCAAGAGATAAGGTACTAAAATGTTAGAATTATCCTATAATACAATATAAATTAACATTTAATATATCGGATTAGCTAAAGTATGATTAAAATATTGAGTAAAATCACAGTAGCTTTTTTATCCGAATCTTAATGTTTTTGTTTACTATTCCATTATGATACGAATCAATTTATTTTAATAGAAGGTGAACCTTTACTTGCCCTTTAAATAATATATAGTTAATACAAAAGGCAGTAACCGCACTTTAACAACATCTTAACGACTTTTATTAGTATTGGCTTGTTTCGTAAAAGAAAAGCAAGGACTAGTGAGAAACGATAGCGTGTTTAAGCAAGAGCGTAATAATAAATAATCAAAGAATAGAAATATCAAAATGAAGCTGAATTAAATGGCCATATACGTATACGCACATCCGGAAACCGTTGAAATTCTGACTTTCGATTATTAAAAAATCTTGCTTTGTTATCTTAAGTGGTTTCTTTTATGAAAATTATACGTTGTAGAGGAAAAGTGGGTTACATTTACAGAAGATGCATTCACTGGGTTAAAACTTATTTACAAGATAGAAAATAAGATATTCTGAATACGAAAGAAATTAAATTCGCAATGGTATCTTTTTCTATACATTTTTATGTATAATTTTGTTTTTCGGGTTGAAATATTACAACATAAAAGTAACCGAATCGTTATGACAACTATATTTTCTTCTTTTAAATGAAGTTGTTAGTTCCACCTTCCGGCTTAGCATCACTTCCTCATTTTTTTTTATATCAGTATCAAAAAAACGCTTAAATTGATTTTCTATTAGATAAATGTAGGGTAAGGTTATATGCCGTAATTTCCTAAATTCAGAGTCACGCCCCACTTGACGATGATTTTGCCATTTATCTCTTATGCTTGTCCACTCCCATTCAAAATTAATAAAACCATCTGTTATATATTTGTCATCACTGACATATCACTTAGCAAATCATATCTATAAATAAAATGAATTTTTGTCTTTTGTACATGTGTACTACCTAAAACATTGTAATTTTCAGTCAACATTTATTATAAGAATTCTTTAATTCGATGAAAAAACGATTTCGATACCTACTAAACCGATACAAATTTAAGAAACCTTCCTTTTTATTGCAAATATTAGTTTCTATTTATATATGGACATTCATGAGATTTAAGCCTGCTGTGTACATGTATTCAACGACGTTAAATTAATAAAAATCGATAATTGCTTCACATCTTTGTTTGCCAGCATATTCATAAGCATATAGTACAGGAGTATTTGATCTTCTCCATGGGAAAGTGGCAAGTTATAGAGATAGGGAAACGGTTAAATATGGAAAAAAGAAGTCCAGCCATATTTTTTGTATCGGCAAGTATCAAATTAACTTGAAGGGAAAAGTTCTAGAAACTCATAAAAATAATTTCTACATCTTTTCAAGTTGTAACCCAGAAAGTATAAAATGAATTTAAGAAAGCGTAAGTTATACTTCAGAAAGAGTAACTTGTAATTCAGATCAGAAAATTATATTTTGGAAAGCGTAAGATATAATTCAGATTAGTAAACTGTAATTCAGAAAACATACCATGTAATGCAGATTGGTAAAATGTAATTCAGAAAACGTAATATGTAATTCAGATTAGTAACTTGTGTTTCAGAATGCTTCAGTTGATTTTCAGAAATCATAAGCATTTCAGAAAGTGTTATATGTAATCAGAAACCGATATGTGAACATGATTACATCATCAGGTTATACCTACAGATTATTTTTACATAGAAACAATTATTTGTAATATAAAATGGGTTTTCACAAATTTTGAATTTTTTTAACAAAAACTCATTCTACATATCAACAAAATTTAAAAACTTAGAAGTAATGAATTAACAAACCATTCCTTTCAAATTTTATAAAACTGTAATATAACAAAATTTCTTAAATTTAATTTTTGTTTTAATAGAATTTAAATATAAACAAAAATAAATAACAAAAACCAAAACAAAGCAGAGGCAATACCAATAGTTTCAATCGGGTTGAGCATTGGGCAGTATGGTGCCAGTCGCGAAAATGTAGCGCCCGTTCTATCCAAAACATTTTGTAGTATTGAGTGACAAGATGCATTATCGTAAATAATGACCAAATCTTGTAGTTGGTTTCCAAGATTTCACCATTGATGCAATAATGATGCCACCCAAGCGTTGGCTAAATTAAATTAAATTAAATAGCAACTACACTTGTAGCCGAAATGGCCCCAATCAAATGAATATTGGGACCTCTTCAAGCAGGAAGCTCCTGAACAGCTCTGGCGCCACGTCGAGCCCGTGCTCTTGTACGGCAAATTAAAATTGTGTCATCTAACCAAACGATTTGTTTTCCGTTTCTTATAAAATCATTAAGCGCTAAGACACATTATCTGAGTTTTTCGTTATTCGCGAGGATATTTATCGTATTTGGTTGGTAACACACTTCCAAACAATTTTCTATTGTAGTCGTTGATAGAACTTTCCGAAAATTTTGTAAACCTTTTTATTTTAACTGTTTTAAAGTGCAGCCGCTGTCTTCTTCTACCCAGGATATCATTTCACCAATTTTAACCTCTGATAGACTCTTTGGTTTAATGACTCCTTTAGGTAACATTTTACTCTGACCAGATTTAATTCAATGAAAAGCTGTTTTATAGCCAACGGCTAGTAACTTGACCAGCGTTATCCAGTCTTCTCCTTTGTTAGCACATTCCACCACTCTAATTCTTTCTTGCTCATTATGTTTTTTGTATCTATGTATAAAATTGTTTAATGTAATTTAATTTTAATTCTATGATCCAAAATGTATGTATATACATACCGTTTCCTTTGAATAACCACCCTTTCAACCAACAACACTCGGCATAATGGGCAGTTTTGTTTTCCAAATTTTATGATAATTGGCGCGGCACATTTTGAGTGTAAACAATGTTTACAAGGTTGTAATTGTAAAACAACATTACGATGCATTGAAACCTGACAAATTGCACAATTTTATCTTTCAAATTCATTTTACGAAAAATGAATTGGAAATTAGTTCAAAAGTGTAAATTTTGAAATATATTTTTCAAGAAAAACAGTCACTAAGCTAAAAAATAGAATTTGTGTTAATTTAAATCAACGCCTTCTAAGTTACATATTCCAAATTCTAAAATACATACTACGTTTTCTAAATTAAATTTTACCAATCTGAATTACATGTTGTTTTCTGAATTACAACTTACAAATCTAAATAACAAGTTACGTTTTCTGAAAAACAATTTATTAAACTAAATTACATGTTAGGCTTTCTGAAATACTATTAATTAATCTGGATTACATGTTACGTTTTCTGAATGAGTTACTCTTTCAGAAATAAAACTTACGCTTTCTTAAATTCATCTAACACTTACTGAATTACAACTTGAAAAGGTGTAGTTTTCTTTTATTGAAATATGATACAAACTTATGTTTTCAAATAGAGTAACACTATGTATAATAGTATACTATTAAAAATACAGTAACATTTTTTCCAATTTGACCAGCGCGGCATCGCATTATTTTTAACAGAACCAAGTGATAAGCATCGACAGAATTTATGTTCTTAAAGAAACGAAACAAGTAAATAAGACTGTTGCAAATGTTGTACAACTTGACATGTGTTTTTCTAATTTTGAAAGAATGTAAGTTATCGATAGCAGCATTATGTGGGGTAGAAATCGCATTAAAGATGCATAAGCAAATGTGTTTACCAACGCTCTAACATACATAACTTCACATTTACATCTTTGTTTAATTTCTATTCGTTTTACAATTTCAGTTAGGAACTGATTATTTTCTATATTACATTCCAATATCTGTTGTGTAAATATGTTTTTCGGAATGTTAGTGTAGCTTTGTTCTGAACTAGCGGAAGTATTTAAATAGTAACATATCTGAAGGTAATAATCGTAATGTCTTTCACTAACGAAGTTAAAAAGGTTAGTACTTGTCTATATTGCACTTTTATGGTCACGTACGAAAATGAAATGCTAAAATTTAGATCTTCATTTATCACAATTACCCTGAAGTTAATTAAAAATTATTATTAATTTTATTAAATACATAAAATAAAAAGTTTACCTCGAGTAGGATTTGATACTACGACCTGTACTTTCCTAGAGTACCGCGCTAACCAACTGCGCTATCAAGATTCAACATACCTCTCAAGTTAACTTTCTCGTAAAATAACGATAATTCAATAACTCCCAACACAATATATACCATAATCCAGTTTACAACAAATATAAATTCCAAATTTCCTTATTTTGCATGAATAAGTTTCAAATTTTTCATCATGAATTTTAAATACCTTTACTTAAAATTCCATGTTTACAAATAATGACAGTCATATATATCGCATATACGCAAAATTAATTTTAGTTCTGAAAATTATAAAATTGAATTTCTGTAGTCACACACATTTCGACTGCCAATATTAACTAAATCCTAAAGTTGTGCAATCATCCGTCACTAATAATTCACTTAATCGCTTACAGAATTTAATCATTCACACATCGATGGCACCATCAAAGAATAATTCTATCAGCGGGATGTAGTCGATAACTTTGCCTAAGAAGTATCGAGATAATAAAGCGGTCATTACAACCAAAAAGCGGAAAATTCCTCCAAGCACGCACGCAATTTCTCTGAATTTTCTACTCAACAATAATTAGTTTGTTAGTCGCAAAATACGCAAAGTCTGCACAAGAAGAAACACTCGTTTTACATAATCGCACAAACAGACTTATTCACCTTAGCACTACTTACACCTATTGAGATAACTTACAAGCTTCCCTTAACACCGGACATAACTTCGGTCACTGTATTCACAAATAATCCCTCTCTAATTTACCGAGCTAGTAGAGTTGTAGCAACACCACCTGCTTAGCATTCGGGATGTAATGGGTTCGATTCTTGTTACTGTCTACACTGTATGAGATTTTTACAGGGGATTTTTCTCATACACATGTAGCGGCATGGTCACTCGGCATATGCACTCCATGTGCGGCTATTTAGGCGAATGCTGTGGTAGTATTTTCCCCTTCAGAACCCTAACTCCGTTATTTAGTGTACGCGTGCTTGGAATCCATGATTGTGGCTGAGGGAGCTTGGAAATCTGAAGCAGCACGCCCTCCTCCTTGGGAGGGGATGAAATATGTGGCCTTTTCCTTTTTCTCTAACTTATGATCCAGTATGAAGTGCTACAAAACTTAAAAAGAATTTCCCGTCTCACTATTTTAGTTACCCTTACCCGTGAGTAGTGCTACCGCGTTAAATGTGCGGACATTACCACAAATAATATCCTTCTCAGCGAAAAACCGACTCAACAAAGATATCATTTCATCCTTAAGATGTAAACATAATCAATTCTTTAACACGAATTTCAACTATAACGTGAGCAACAAAATACAACAATTGAAAATCCTTAAATTTTTTTGGTAAATAAGTGATGAATATTAAATGTACACTAAACAACTAGAATTTTTTTTTACCATTCCTTCACTTTAATATTAGTCGTAAAAGTAGTAAGAGTTGTAAAAATCGTAAGAGTTGTAAGAGTCGTAACAGTCGTAAGAGTCGTAACAGCCGTAAGACCCGTAAGAGTTGTAAAAGTTGTAAGAGTTGTAAGAGTCGTAAGAATCGTAAGAGTCGTAAGAGTCATAAAAGTCGTAAGAGTCGCAATAGTCGTAATATTCGTAAGAGGCGCAAGATTGATAAGAATCGTAAGAGTTGTGAGAGTCGTACGAGTCGTAAGAGTCGTAATAGTCGTAAGACCCTTAAGAGTTGTAAGAGTTGTAAGAGTCGTAAGAGTCGTAGGAGTCGTAAGAGTCGTAAAAGTCGTAAGAGTCGTAAGGCTCGTAAGAGTAGTAAGAGTCGTAAAAGTCGTAACAGTCGTAAGAGCCGTAAGAGTCGTAATAGTAGTGAGAGTCGTAAGAGCCATAAGAGTCGTAAGAGTCGTAAGAGTCGTAAGAGTAGTAAGAGTCGTAAGAGCCGAAAAGTCGTAAGGGTCGAAAGTGTCGTAAGAGTCGTATGAGTCGTAAGAGTCGTAAGAGTCGTAAGAGTCGTAAGAGTCGTAAGAGTCGTAAGAGTCGTAAGTATAGCAGGAGTCGGAAGAGTAGTAAGAGTCGTAACAGTCGTAAGGGTCGTAAGAGCCGTAAGAGTCGTAACAGTCCTAAGACCCGTAAAAGCTGTAAGAGTCGTAAGAATCGTAAGAGTCGTAAGAGTCGCAGGAATCGTAAGAGTCGTAAGAGTCGTAAGAGTCGTAATCGTCGTAAGAGTCGTAAAAGTCGTAATAGTCGTAAGAGCCGTAAAAGTCGTAATAGTCTCAAGAGTCGTAAGAGTCGTAAGAGTCGTAAGAGTCGTAAAAGTAGTAAGAGTCTTTAGAGTCGTAAGAGTTTTAAGATTCGTCAGAGTCGTAAGGGGTGTAAGAATCGTAAGAGTCGTAAGAGTCGTCATAGTTGTAAGAGTCGAAAGAGTCGTAAGTCGTGAGTTGTAGTGTTTTGTTATAAATTGTATGGCGTTCCCGATACATACAAAGGTTGTTTTAGGAAATTTTAGATCCTTAATGGGGCATAGCTATTATCCCACACATGAACACACTCAAGCTCACACGCGCACACACAGACGCACATGCGAACACACACACACACACGCGGCCACGCACACGCACGCACGCGCGCACGCACGCGCACGCACGCGCGCGTACGCACGCACGTACCCACACACACACACCCACACCCACACACACACACACACACACACACACACACACACACATACACACCTAGACAAATACTCACACGCACATGCGCACGCACACCCACCCATATAAACAAATAGAAATGTTTGCTTATATAAAAAAGGTAAGTTTGCACCACGGCCTAGCTCAGTACATTATTTACGATACCTAGGGTATATTGCGAGCGCTTTTCAGGATTGTTTATCAGGTACAGTATAAACCAAACGTGGTACAGGTTCGAGATTATTGAAGAATAATTCGGGGTTATCGCGACTTGCGATCTGGATCAGATACAGGTTCAGGATCTCTTTGGAGAACTGTAATGGGTATCTCGCAATGGTCAAGCGGATATTAAAGCGGTTGCAGGACTTCTACTAAGAAGCACTCTTTGAAAAAAAACTATTTTTAATTACATTCAGGGTAGGTAATACTCACTGTTTTACGTAATATTTTCGTAATTTACGAAGCGGGGCGACCGAAATATGGTCTAATTGCGGTAAGCTCCCTGCAAGTCGTTTTTACATAGCCGGTGAATGCGCTGTTTAATTGATACCCCGGAGATTGGCAGAATTCCTGCAAATACCTTTCTGTCCAGTGCAGTAGGTAGAAGACTAAGTTGGGAGTATTCCCCAGCGAGGTGTCGTTTACTGTCGGTGTGTGATTAACTTACATGCAGGTGACCACAGATTTAAGTAGCAGAATGAGAATGAGAGTAGGAAAAGGAAAAGGCCACGTATTTCTTCCCTCCCCAAGGGGCCACTACGTGTGTATGAGGAAAACCCCCTGAAAAAACCTCATACAAGGTAAACGGTAACGGGAATCGAACCCATTACCTCCCGAATGCTAAGCAGGTCATGTCGCCACTTCGCTACTAGCTCGGTGAATGAGAGTAGCACGTCGTGCAGTTTTATTGTAAACGTCGAAAGATGGGAACGGCTTCTGGCGGTAATTCTAACGCAGAGATTGGTTGTTAGACTGGAGGGGACTCCGACGTGAAAATCCTCAACGTTTATTGAAACAACGTCGGAGGTGATATATATTCATTATTTGATGATTTCTGCAATTTAATTAAAACAGGTTAATTAACAAATAAAGAATGCTGCTCTTTACACACTTTAGTGGGGTGTTGCGTTGAAATCTAAAACGATTTCTAACTACGGAAGAAGAGGAAACAATTAATTATTGTAATGAACAGGAAAACAGCAAAACAAATGGTTAAGTTTAATAATTCATTTAAGTATTTGCGTAAGGATACTGGTATCTTTACAAAATAATATAATAGAAACAATGTATAGGAGGTAATGGTTGATTACAGTATAAGTGGCGCGTCACACCACATGGCATTAGTTTTATAAGGCAACATAACTATTGTGTTGAAAAATGAAATATAAGGTTTTATTTAATAAATTCTAATAACTCAAAGAAATATTGTTTTCGCTTACGTTTTTATGTTGTGGTTTATGGATTATAGACACAAAGATGTTAAAAATACAACCTGATAGCATTTCAAAAGCAATAAACACTATCTGACCATTATTTCTTTGCCTTTACCTTTTCTTGCTATTAACTTTAATATTTAATGTGCAAACATGATGGATTTTCTGAAACAATCCCATTTGGCGAGCAGTATCAAACATAACAGAAGCAATAGATACGTTTTCTAATTGTGAATGTAGTAGGAAAAATAAATTAGAGAATTAAGAAGTGCGGTACGTTAATTTCATAAGAAATAATACTCTCAGGTTGTAAGCGGATACATTAGAACAAGTGCTTATCTTCTAAATACTTAAAGCTAAATACAAAGTACGGACTAATTTTAAATTGATACTTTGCTGAATATATCACTACTAATAATGCAAATGTACTCTAAAATTTTACCGAACGACATTTCAAAATATCAATACCAATTCTTAATATGATTCTAAAATCGTTAGTAAATACTATAAGCTTAGTTCAGATAGTTAATAACGTTACTAGTTTAGAAAGTGCTAGTTTGGTAGAAGAGTATACGTTTCCGAACGTGCCGACGCTGAATCCTGTATGTCTACAAGACCAGCAGAAAGCTTTCCGGGCCAATGACACAAACTCTTTGCGATAGCGTCTGGTGCAAATAAAATATATTAACGAACAAAATAAGTATTGTTAAAATTTTATACAAGATGAATTTAAAATACTTATAGTTACTTTCAGTTTAAAGAACATGGTAACTGTTCGCTTTCTTTAGTCTAGCGTTCATGCCGCGCTATATAAAATAAGAGAACACAGACAGTACAATAAATAAAACGGTGGTACTAGCACCCCGGTTCCGGTACTCATGCCAATCCCGGCTGTAATATAAAACACTATACATGACGTCGCCAGTAACTGGGATTCATGCTAATCCCGGATACATTATTAAGTAAAATCAATGTTGCCTTTTCTAGCTGTAATTCACAATAATCCTAGTTAGAGCTGCCAGAGGTTAAAATTGTGGTAAGATTTTCTTTTTTGATATTAGTATATTGGGATATGATATGCAAAAGCTTATATTAATGTTAGGTTACCGGGAATTTTTATTTTAAAATTTGCTGTTGCAGTTTCGATAAAAGGAATTAAATTTCATTATGGATGAAGACAGTTTCAATAAACATAATGTTAGCGCCCAGTGTTGTTTAGTTAATTTTGTAAGACATTGTATATGTTAAAAAGAAATGGATGCTATAAAAAAATATTTTTTTGAGTTGAATGTCAGAGATAGAGAGAAATTGTTCAATACTTATGGTCTGTTTCCCGTTTTTTATTAAAAGTTTTATTTTTTACAATTTATGCACAGGTTTTTATACAGTGCGCTCAGAAAGTAACTGATAAATTCATTATTTTCGAAATCGTTAATTTATGGTCAAAATTCTGCGACACGTCGATTTTTTATTTTGATTTCGGACTTTAATGCTGTGTCGCACATGTAAATGGCGCTGCGCACTTTCCGTATATGACGTCAAAGTTCATATTTTTAAATGGCTACCCTGTATGTTCTTAGCGGAAATCGACGCAACTCTTTCTCCTGAGTTCAAAAATGCACTATTTATTGGGATTATTTGAAACAATATGCGCGGTATTAATTATTAAATGTGGCATAATTCGAAAAGTGATGCGGTGTTAGTGTTGTCAATGTTTGTGTTAAATTAAGAATCTGGGTACTAAACAGTGCACAACATTTATTAAAATAAACATAAACTGAACGAAAACAAACATAAAATAAGACTTGAAAGGGTTTTTGTCTTCCAGTAACAAAAATACGTACTACCTATAACGATATATAAATATGCGGTTATCGGCTGCTTGAAAATAAAAAATAAACTCCATATCGAGTTACCTAGTTGCTTGTTGTTTTGACAAAAGCCTACATTTCAATCACACCAGTTTCGTTCTTGACTAACAACGCACCACTTTTCGAATTATGCCACATTTAATAAGTAATATCGCGCACTGTTTCAAATAATTCCAATAAATAGAGCATTTTTGAAAATTGCATCGATTTCCGCGAAGAACATACAGGGTTGCCATTTAAAAATATGAACTTTGACGTCACACCCGGAAAGTGCACAGCGCCATCTACATGTGCGACACAGCATAAAGTCAAGGATCAAAATAAAAAATCGACGAGTCGCCGGATTTAACCACAAATTAACGATTTCGAAAATAATCAATTTTTCTGTTACTTTCTGAGCGCACTGTATATCACCGAACTTAAGTTAATTTTCACATAATATGTGTCGACTTATCCTTATTTGGGTTATCGTGTTTGACAGCGGGAGGATCAGTCGCGGATAACTATTTCTGCGTACTATTCAGCTTACCAGTTCATTTATGGGTTGAGTTGTTAGTGGGAAAGTTATAGAAAATCCATTTGATTAACAGGACGTTTGCTTCTCGGTTCTAGGTATCAGGTCTGTTTTTTTTTACCTGGGAAATGTCCACTGTGCAGTTTTGTTATGCAAAATTTTTTTAGTGTGACGATTAAAAGATTATGTGATATTGTGGGGAAAGGGGTTTTGTGTTTCGATTAGTTAGTTAAGGTTAGGCTGTGAAGAGAACAGGTCGAAATTTGGGTGAGTGATGTAGCCTTCATGCGTATAGAATTTACCTACGTCCTACCCGGGTTATTTGAAGCTATCGTGAGCGAATATGTGCGTTCATCTTGTGTGATTTATAGAAGGAATTTATCCGTCCCAAGGACGTATTTTTGATATTGTTCGATGGTTAGGAGTGACATTTTCGTTTTCATTGAAGATGAATAGTGTTTATATTAGTGCTGGCCTCATTTTTTGAGTAAAATCGCACTTAAGCGAATTGTGATGTCCTGTAGTTTGATAAACTTGCTTTCGCGTCAACAAAATACATTACAACAGCCCACAGTTTGTTCAGATTGCTGTAAATACATATATATCGGTATAATAAATTTTATGTATATAAAAGACAAAGAACTTTTGTAAATAAATTAATGTTTGTGTAGATAAATTCAGATGAAGCAGTTATTAAATCACTTGGTTTGAAATATTTTCGCCATTAAGTTTACGTACATAAGTCGAGTCGGTTAGTTGAAATTAACGACAGAATATTCGCCGAGTCCTGCAGGTCCGTGTCCGGAGAAAGGGATTGAAGGGTTATTGGTATCGTCTGACCCATTAACGAAGTGTGTACGAGAATTTCCTTCACCGCTGTGAGATGGAAAGAAAGTGGACTGAAAATATTTTGTGCGAATCAAGGTAATTAGCTTTATTTGTTTATTTTGTAGATTTTAATGAAGTTGTTTTTCTGTACTTGTTTAGGCAGATGAATATGCTTTCTCTGGTGTATAGTATTAGATAGACGCCCTTACGGTGGTTAAGGTGGTGTATTCAACCGTTTGTCATAATAGACACGTTGTGTGTTACTTTTTTATTCTTATCACTGTATAACAATACTCACATCCCGAAAATCTGTAAAATTTATGTTTTCTACGTCATCATCATACCGAGAAGGTGGCAATTAAATTCAGGTATTAAGTTTGATGATCTTGGGAATTCTGAACCTTGCAAGATTAATTCCGAATTAATATTTAAAATTTTACATAAGAAAGGTCGCACTTTACTTCATTCCGGGGATAAATTTATTTGTTTGTGATTTCTGTACCGATACGCTGTTTGTGTTTGTATTATCAAAATGTATAAATAGTGTTAATGAACTTGTACGTATTATTTCGTTATTGTATGAATGATTACAAGGGATTTCAGTCCTTCCTCGCAGCGTTATCATTATTTACGAATCACATAAATTTAGAACATAAAATATTTTTTAATTTATAGTAAAAGCTGTGAACGTAATAATTTGAGAGATTTCTTTGCTAGATTGTTTGCTATTATATTTTCTTTCGTTAAGATATAAAATTTCACTGATAATATTTAACATAAAGCAAAATTAGAGTAAATACGTTTGATGATCGATCAGCTGGTCTTTTATCACGTCAGTTTATTTTGAGTACGTGCGAATATTTTGAAGCTTTACGTACGGTAAGTTTTTTGTTTGTTTTGAACTTTGCTGTGGAATACTCGCATTTAGGTGTTTAGAACCTGATACACTTTTGACCATAAACAAACCGGCGACCCTTTAATTTATGACTTTCTCCTATTGTGGTTTATATGTTACAAACTATGCTACATGCAAATTAAAATCACATCCACACCTAACCACTGAGCTTCCGACACCCTGTCTCTTATCTGTTACTTTAAATGCTACTGCCATTTTTGCACGTAACAGATCTTCTTACTTTTGCATGTAAATAATTTTAAGACAAAGAATTCCCTTGTAATGCCTTTTGTAAGGATGTTGATGTTTTTTATTTCCGATAAAAGAAAATTTATGTGTAAACAGATATTAAAAAATTAAAATAATTTTAGCGAAATGTAGGTAACAATATAAAAGCACTAACACAAGGATATATAAGTAGTTGCTATCAATCTCAGATCGTGTTTTGCACTTCTAGCACATTCACTTAGTGTCATGCTCTGCTATTTTTAAGTGGTACATATAAAGTACCTTCAAAGTACGCATAAAGCGCATATTATGATATCTGTTTCATTTTTTGTATTTCTAAGTGGCATGTTGCACAAAACAACAAATTTACTGTTTTTCAAATAAACTACTCGTTTAGTTAGTTACACTAACTTTCTACCAGGTTATTTTAAAACACTGAAAAAGAAGTGTTTGATCAAAACGGTCTAATATTTATTTATGGCCAAAATGTACAACCGGGATTATAATGAGTCCTGTCTGTAAATGACCTAATTAATTTGGCCGTTATTTTTATAAATCCTGGTTAGCGGTGATATGATTTGCTATATCTTGTATTTCAGCCGGGATTGGTATGAATACTGGAACCGGGATGAAAAATGTAAAATACAGTTATGTGTGAACTAACTCTAGTTTCGAAGATTTCACTTTACGAACAACGGACGCTATTGTAGAGTTATCAATATGTTATTTAAAAATTAGAATATACATTGGAATTAAAACACTTAAATTAAAAAAAAATTATTCACTATCAGTGTCACACTCAGAAGTGGAATCTTTAACAGATATAATTAATGGTTGCACAACCTTAAAATGTTTTTCAGTTTTCCACCACTCTGACATAGACACTTCGTCATGTTTAATGAATTTCTGCCAATATGTCCCATTAATTCGTTGTAAGGATTCCATCCATACTTCTTTTACATGGTCATCGTTAAATTTGGAATTATGTCTTCCTATATTTTTGTTATAGTGTTCTTTGCAGTTTGCTCACACCAATTCAATTGCATTAAATTGACAGTGATATCGCGGTAACGTAATACTCTATGTTCACACTAGTGTGCTATTTCATCTATTTCGTACACCTTTGGTATCGCATTATCTGCAACTAATTGCAGTAATTCTTTTTTAAGCGATTCTAGGTTCATAAGCTATGTTGTGCTTTAATAGAAAATTACATATTTCTTCCTTCTTAGATGAATTATTTGGACTTTTTTCTAGAAATTTAGAATGATAATTAGCATTGTCCATTACAATTAAATATGGTTCTTTTAAACTGCAATAACATTTTTTCCAACTATTTGTAAACAACTCTGCACATATATCTCCATGACTGTCTGCATTTTGTGACTTTGTAGAAAACAAAAGTGAAGCATCGAAAATAAAGCCACCTTCATTACCTGCTATAAATCTAAAAGATACAGTTATTTTATTAGGAATTATAATGTACTAACTAAATTACAACAAACCTTTTTCCTTCGCTCATTGGCTTCTTCTTCAGTCTTTCCTTAGATTTATCATACCAGGTTCTTTTGTGCGATCCTCAACTGAAAATCCATGTTTCATCTAAGAATATAGGATTGCATAATTTTTCTCCTTTATTTGTGTAATATTCTCTTAATAATCGTACACGATAGGCAGCAATATGTGATTGTTACAGTAGACCTCTCCTACCATCATCTACTTCAGATGAACAGCCAATGGAATGTAAGAGACGTCTTAACTTTGAGCTACTGAAATCGAAAACTTGACTATAGCTTAATACTTTTTGTAATGATACTAGCGTAACATATATACCTACAAAAACAGGTATAGTACTAGACATGTCTTCGGTGGACTGATATTGCGTACATTTTCTCCGCTTAGCTGGTGGATGTGCAGGTTTATATGCTTTTTTAGCTTCTGTAACCCTTTTTGTTATAACACTAACTGTATCTATACTAACCCCACATCTTCAGACGTGCGCAAAAAGTAGTCCTTCCAAGTATTATATTTTACACAATAATCTACTACACACCTGCATAACAGATTGAAATGAAACGACCGCCCCTTGACTGTCAGGTTCCCGTTCAAAATAATTAAGCTCTTTCATAACTACTAGCTGCGCTTGAGATTTAAGGTGCTTATTACGAATATATCTAAAATTTTGTGAATTTGATGTAGATTATGTAAAAATGTTACCGAATTACGGATAATTCACAGTACAACTTGTAGATAGTTTTGAAACAATTGTTTTTTATAATAAATGAAGCAAATACGCATAAACAATAATATCAAACAATGACAGGAGTGACAGATTTATGTTTTCTCTAATACATGTAGTTGAGGGAGAGAAGAGAGGAAAGAAGAGAGGAAGATGGAAGAGAGCGAGAGGGCAAAAGAGAAGAAATGAAGAGTGAGATAGAAGAGAGGAGAGAGGGAGAGGGAGAAGAGAGAGGGAGAGATGGAGAGAGAGGGAGAGAGAGGGAGAGAGAGGGAGATAGAGGGAGAGAGATGGAGAGAGAGGGAGAGAGAGAGAGAGAGAGAGAGGGAAATAGGGGTGAAGGGCGGAAGAGAGAGAGAGAGAGAAAAGTATGTAATTTTGTTATAGTTTTCCATCGATTAGTCATACTCAACTTTATTTGAATCAAACTTTACACAGACTGTTCTACATCATACACAAATCAGAATTCATATTTTACAGTTGAAAACATGAAATATTTTCAAATGGCAGAAGAATAGATTTATATCCAGCTTTGCTTTGTGTTGTGTAAGTGCATATTCGTAACATAGGGATGAAGAAACTTAAATAAAATTGCGTAATTATGACTTATTGTTCAGCTCAGTGTTGAAAACCTAATGAGTACTTTAGAAACAAGCAAAAGCAAGATTGTAGTGTTTTTAAGTTTGATATTTTTTACCGTAAGGAAATATTTATCAAATATTCGAATTCCGTTAATTAGTCCCGCTTCAATAATATAATAACAGATTACACCAGACTAATGCATTACATTATATAGTGCTGTTTGATATTATCATATCTGTCAGTTAACGTTACGAGGCTATACTACAATATAAATTACACAGTGGAATAATTTTCATCTCTACATAGTTAAATATACCATTACATTGTTCTCAATTTAAATATTGAGTAATTTTTCTTACACATGGTTGTTAAAATTACAGTATGTATACAGCCCATTAGCTTAACATTAAATTTTGTATTTAGCATTAAACAATTAATATTATAGAAACTCTAAAACTAATTATACGTTTTCTAAGTATCATATAATTTAAGGTTTATATTTATCTGCTTATCAATAAACGAAGATGTTGATCGAAAAAAGCGTCCCCTCACTTCCGCACTGCTTGCAGACTGCTACTTCAAACACTGCAATGCACTACGGAATTGAAGAGAAACATTCCATTTCCTTGAAAAGTTACTGATGTTAGCAGTACAAAATGCACTTAGTTTTTTCGAAGCTGGAAGTAAAACATGTTGTAACATTTTCCAACAGGATATAAGTTTACTTTATATGACATACAAAATAGAATATATACCTAACCTTATTTAAATATATTGCATAAAATATGCAAGGAATCGTATTTTTAAATATTTTCCGCTGTATTAGTTACATATATTTTATATTTGGAAAACTCTGTTCACAAAATTTATTAGTGTTACGTTTTACTAAAAAGCAATCTTATAATATTAATTCAGTGATAAGATTAAAATCAACCCTTAAAAGACTTCAACAACAATTTAATAAGATGCAGTTACCAGAACAGAGATTACTCTTCATAATCGATTTTACTACCATTTTATTTAAGTTCCCTTTTAAAATTCAGTAACAGTAACATTTAGTTTTTCTTTTGTGAAAGTATGCAAAACTGTATTAACGTTTAGTTCGTATTCTGAACATGGCAAAGCCAGAATTATAACATTATAGAAGGGCAAAACGTTCAGTTTCCCGATTATCTACCATAAACAAATTTTTTTAGCACATTCCATTAGGTTATTATTTTACAGTATAATATTATAAACCATGTTTCATATGACATATTATTATTGCAGTTCAAGTTTAGAAAACAAACCGCGTAGCAGTGGTTTCTAAAGGACCAGTCCGAAAAAAGTCATTTGAAACGAGTTTTTTATATTTTTTTTATTTTGCAAATTCATTGAGATCTAAAAACCACAATACTAATTTCTATCGTTATTGGAGCAGAGTTGGGAATAATTTCATAGAATAAATCGTCAAGGCTATGTGGTCCTGCGGAGATTCACAAATATGGCGTTAGTTGTTTTATAATCAGCGCTACTGGGTCAATCTTACTCTGGTCCGTCAAGTAACCACATTCGTCGGCACTCGCATAAATGCGTGTAAAAAACAGAACTCGAATAATCAAGACATTTTGCCTTGATTTGGAAAGAGCAACCTAGTGATTAATCGCGACAACAAAATTTAGTACGAGGGCACCGTTTTCCAGCGAGGAGGCCTATCTCGGACGGAACGATTTCTACTGTAGCGTACCACACGATAGGCACGGCGAGCTTCGGTTCGTCGACATCGCGTTCGGCGAGGACGAGCATACTCCGCCACCAGCAATGGAGATACCACCTCTGCTTAGAACGATACCATCATCGCTATACAGCTACGGACTGCCACTTGACCGACAAGCTACGAGCCGGGAAAGAAGAAGGCAGAAGACGAAGTAAGTGACTAAGCCAGCACCGACCCCAGTCGTCGCCCCGGTAAAAGAGGGTCCGTTAGCTACTGCGTCAACGTGTACTGCCTTCACCTATGAAGAAAAGGAGGGGAAGATAGCTCAGGTTAAAACTGTGATTGACATGCGGGAAGTGATCCTCACGCACGGTCAGGAGGTGATTGCCGTTTCGGGTGACCACACAAAGGTCCGACGCGAATATTTGTGCCCAAGGTTAAGTATACATTTTCGAAAATATAAACTTTCACCATTATTACACATAATTAAAATACTTTTTGGGTTCTTTAAATCGTGTATTTTTATGTTTATATTTTCAAAATAATCTCCTTTCAATACTTCATGCACAGCAGATCGCGCCACACTGTTATTATTAGCCGTGTCCGTAATAGTGATGTTGGGATTATCTTGTACTGCTAACACAATGTTAGCAGTGTTAGAACTTTAATTATCGACTTTTGACCAGATTTTCTCATATCCCGAGCATGCTCAAATTCCCAAAGTTTCGTTTCAACTCTGCTTACCATGCTTTGGCTAATGGACGGTCGATCAGGGTGAGTTACATTAAACAACGCAACCACTTCTGATTGGTCCGAAACCAAGCATGCACGGGATTTCAATCCTTTTACGTTCGCTTAATTTCCTCATATTTCACAAAATAACGATAAAAGTAGCTAGCAGATAAACTCATGACAACAATGCGGATACCTATTAAAAACCTAAATACTGCTGTCACATGATGCATGTTTTGCAAGTGTTATTTATCGTCATTTACTGTAGATAGACACAAAATAATGCTGTCGCCTAGCAAAAAACTAAACACAAGTCGCTTCCAATGTACTTACAAAGTATTCCTTTGTTGTTTCATAATCCAAGTACCAAAGAATTTTGTAAAAAACCAGTAAAACAATTTAAACCTAAAGTCATGTGGTGCGAGAATAAAATCAAAGGTTCGTATGCCTGTTCACTATAATTGTTGTTATAATTGTTTCGAGTAGAACAAATTTTCCAAGATTAGAAGGCGAGAGCTGTGAAAGATCAGAATATTGCTTAAAATCTATGTTTTAGCACCAAATTTGCTGAGGTCTCAGCTAAATAGAGTAGTCGATGTTTGCTCAGCATTGAGCCAAAATGTTGCTAAAATATTAATATATTTGTAGGTCAGTTTTATTGGGGTCTCGGAAAATGGATTGCTTCGGCGATCTAGAGCTAAGTTATGTGCACCACAAGTGTTTACCAGCATTTGAACCAATTCCCCAAGATCTATGTTTATGCACCAATTTCATTCAAAATTAAGTGCCTCAATAACCATGATTGTTCCTTAAGCAGTTGGGCTAAATTGTGCCAAAAATGTGCGACAATTACACCAATTTTGTTTTGGAGCTAAGTTACACGTCCATGAATGTTGGTCAGCATTCATGCCGAATGTTGTTCAGAATCTGGACTTATACACCACATCAATTTCGAAGAAATTACGCTTTACTTGACTTTTGTCTTTCTTTTACTTATTTTATTAAAATGTCGTTTTTAATAAATATTGGGTACTACTATCTCTTTAGTAGCATAAATGATTTAAAAATATTTAGTCAGCACTATTGTTGTTGCGTTTAACTCTGCAGGATTATGAAGCTTTATAATAATTCACTTATCTTTTTTGGGGTTTTTTAATGGTGTACTTTAAATTATACAATCTAAACGTTTCGATAACACTTACAGTTATCTTCGTCAGTAGTAATGTTTGTTAAAAATTGTTAAAGATGTAGTAAACAATTTTGTCAAATTTGAAAATTAAACATAAACATAAGCCTGCTATTAATATAACAGTTTGGGAAACATAAAGCCAACTATAAAATTTTTAGTAAAGAATAACTAGGTCATAAAAATTAAATTTCATTAAACTGCCTCAAAGATGACAAACCAGAACACTCTCTACGACGAAAGCTAACAATGAAATTTGTCAGCCAAAAAACACATTTAACAAAATTTAATCGAGTTATGATGTAAGTATAAAGTTGTGAAAAACTTCAATTTTAAAATGATAGAAGCATTCACAAATTCAAACATTATATCAAATAAAATAACCCAGTTAAATCTAACAAAGAGATATCTTTTATCAATAATTGGAAGTGTTATTAACAATGAAAAGCACAATGCAGAACGTTCTTTGTAATTTTCAATTTTAACTTAATTTCAACTACTTATGTTAAATTATAGTGCTGTGGTAATTTAACATATAATTGGTAAAGCATTTGCTTCAAGGTCTAGGAAAAACAGCAAAAAACTTAGACATACCAAAAGTTAAAATTAAAATCAAAATTAAAACGTATCATTATGCTTTTTTTTAATTATAAGATGCCAAAACCTATTTAAACGGAGATTTTCTTCTTGTCTATTAAAATTATTCGGGTGTTTATATATTTCAATAGCTTCACGTTGCAAACGAACATAATGATAGGTTTGCCTTGACAATATTTCCATATTGTCAAATTAAATGTCATGATTTAGATTATTCAGGGCATGGTCAGCCACAGCAGACCTCTCTGGTTGACCCAATCTACAAAATCTCATATGTTCTTTGCGTCTTGTATCAAAGTACGTTTTGTGATCCTGATGTATACTTTTCCACATGAACAAGATAACTTATACACTCCTGAAGATGACAAAGGGTTTGACACATCTTTAGGTGATCTTAAATGTTCTTTAATTTTCCTTGTAGGTTTAAAAATAGTCCTAATGCCATGTTTGATTAGGATTTTTTCAATTCTATTTGTAACATTAGCTATAAAAGGAAGAAAAGCAGTACCAACATTAAGAACTGGTTTTTCTTTAAGGTTACGCCTAGAAGGTGTAATAACATTATTAATATCTGTAAGTGAACATCTATTATCTTGTAAGGATTTTCTTAAATATTTATATTCATCATTCAAAAATTCAGGGTCACAAATTCGTTTTGCTCGATCTACTAAAGATTTAATTACACTAATTTTTTGACGTGGATGGTGGTTGGATAATTTATGAAGGTATCTATCAGTGTGTGTCGGCTTTCTGTAAACCTTAAAAGATAGTGAATTATTATTTTTAGATATTAATATGTCAAGAAATGGTAAACTTCCATTAGTTTCTTTTCCATGGTAAACTGAATGCTAGGATGTATGCCATTTATAAAACCAAAAACTCATGCAGTGCTTCTTCTCCATGTCTCCAAATAACAAATGTGTCATCTACATATCTATACCAAACTGAAGGTTTTTTAGGTGTATTTTGTAACGTTAATGTTTCAAATTTTTCCATATAAAAATTAGCTATAACAGGACTAAGGGGACTACCCATTGCTACATCTTCAATCTGTTCATAAAATTTACTATTCCACTGAAAATAAGTTGTAGTAAGACAGTGCTGAAAAAGAATGGTTATGTCCTTTGGAAAAAGATGATCAATGTATTCAATAGTTTCTTTTAGAGGTACTTTTGTAAAAAGTGAAATAACATCAAAACTAACCATTATATCACCCTCTTCAATTTTGAAACTATGCATTTTTTCAACAAAGTCGGCAGAATTTTTAATGTAATGGGGTGTTTTTCCTATATGAGGTTGTAATAACAATGTAAGATGTTTTGCAAGGTTACATGTAGGAGAACCAATTGCACTAACAATAGGCCTTAAAGGAATATTAGGTTTATGAATTTTTGGTAAACCATATAGTTTGGTGAAATAGCTTCAGAGTTAGATAGTTTCTTTTTTATTTCTTCAGGAATAGATGATAATTTAATCAGCTCTTTAGTTTTTAAAAGAAACTTTTTTATTGGATCTTTTGGTGTTTCACGATAAGTTTCTGGTCCCAACAATTGTTCTATATTAGTGTTATAATCGTTCATATTTAATATAACAGTTGCATTACCTTTATCTGATTTTAATATTATAATACTTTCATTGCGTTTAAGATCAAGTAAAGCACGTCGTTGACGAAAGGATAAGTTGCTCTTTGGAGGTTTTGTTTTACGTAATATGTTAACGGTGTTATATCTAACTTCATTAGCAGCATCAAAAGGTAATAATCTAATGGAGTTTTCGATGTTGGAAATTATATCTTCAAAAGGTATTACTCTTGGTGTTATCGCAAAATTTTATGACCTAGTTATGCTTTACTAAAAATTTTATGGTTGGCTTTGTTTCCCAAACTGTTATATTAATAGCAGGCTTATATTTATGTTTTAATTTTTCAAATTTGACAAAATTGTTTACTACATGTTTAACAATTTTTAACAAACATTACTACTGACGAAGATAACTGTAAGTGTTATCGAAACGTTTAGATTGTATAATTTAAAGTACACCATTAAAAAACCCCAAAAAAGATAAGTATTTTATTAGTGTTAATGGTGAAAGTTTACATTTTCATATTTATAATAATTCGTTTTTATAAAGAAGAAAACATCTATTTTCCAGTAGCGTATTGTTGTAAAACCTGTTGAATATTGTCACTGGTACTAAAATGTTTACAAAATTAAATTGAGGCTAGAGCAATGTATATTAAGTATATTTTTACAGTGTATATAAAATTAATGTGAGTAGGAGGTAGTAGAGACGTTCGATAATTATAAATTTGGAATGTAAATAAATTAAATTAGACTCTAGCTTTAATGTATAACATTGTAATGGTCATGTTAGTTCAAAAGTTGCAATAACATACAGCGCGCATTAGAGTTTTGAGCCTCTTGTTGAGAAACGTAAAGCATTAACACGTTTATTTTAGATAACAGAATTTCAAAACTTTGGTATGAGTTCATGCCACCTTCATGGGTGGGTTTGAAGGTCACGTAAATTTTTTTCAATTACAGTTACCGTACTCAGTAGTGGTAATATCTTCAAGAATGCTTTCAGATGCTAGAATAAATTGACAAAATATGAAAACGCAAACATAAGCCTGCTATTAATATAAAAAAGGTAAGTATTTTAATTAAATAGTATCGCTCTATTATACGTTCTATCTAACCATACCGTTTTTCGATTTCGGTTTGATTGTTAGTCACAGAGTGGTAAGGGTTATTTGAAAAAAAAAGTCAGGGTATCTGTACAAGTGTTATAAAGTCACAAGCAAGCGAATTTACTTCCGAATCCAGGTGGCCTTTATAAATGCCTGCTTCACCAGGGTTTATGAACACAACCATTAGCTTAATTATACGAAAGTCATTTACATGCACAAAATATTACAGCAATATATTGTCTATATTTGAACATGCTGTGATAAAATGGATGGAAAGAAAATAGTTTACCATACTCGGCACTCCTATGTCAATCCGCTTAAAGCGTGAAATTATTCTAGAATTAGAATGAACACTAATCCTATTCAATGGAAACGAAGACCCACAAGCGGTGAAAAGGGTTACTCCCTCACGATATCTTCAGGCAACACTGGGTATAATAGTATATATTAATATATTTCGCGCCCAATAACTACATCATTCGCCCAACTTCCGACCTGTCCTCCTCACAGCCTAACTCTACCTAATCGAAAAGCACAAACCCTTTACCCCACTTAAATCACATCACCCGTTAACCGCCACTACAAGAAATCTTCCATATTAAAAATGCACGATGGACATTTCCCAGGAAAAATAAACGAACCTAACACCTAGAACTGGGATACCACCCTATTGTACCAAATAAATTTTGTATAATTATATATATATATATATATATATATATATATATATATATATATATATATATATATATATATATATATATATATATATATATATATATATATATATATATATATATATATATATATATATATATATATACAGGGTCCGCCAATAGTGCGTGGACGAAGCTTTATGAGTGTATACAATATCGTTTTCAAAATTATTTATTACAGGATTGTGGGATCTTTCAGGTTGCAATTAGAAAATATTTTCGCAAAAATTACTACTCGTGTACAGGGTTATTACAACACAAAGTTATATTTTTTTAATTGGAACATACCGTATATTATTATAAATTTGGATTCCCTGGGCACTTTATTCACTATATGAGGTATCTTAAACGCGCAAATTAGGCGCTGCATTCCTTTTTTTGAAAATTTAGAGGTTGAAAAAAAAAATTGTAACAACCGTATGGAGAAATGTGTAACACAAAAATTTTAATGGTTGATTAGTCATAGACTGTGCTACATAAAATCGGAAAAATAGTACTATTATCTTATTTAATTTTCGAGATATCGTAATGCAAAGTATAAGATTTTCAATCATAGATAACTTGATTTTTTTAAATGGAAAGGTATACATTGTTTTACATTGTTAGATAGGACATTTAATTACATTTTTTTATGATATAACATTGTTGGTATTTATGTTTTACCGTTTTTTGATAATCCAGCTTTTTTACTGAATTTGCAAAGTTTACGATTTTTAATCATGGATAGCTTGATTTATTTAAATGGAAAGGTATACATTTTGTTACACTGATAGATAGGAAATTTAATTACAATTTTTTTGATATAACATTGTTGGCATTTATTTTTTGCCGTTTTTTGATAATCCAGCTTTTTTACTGAATTTATCGATTTTGGAAGAAAATAATATTAAAATAAATGTTCAAATTGTCGACCACGCTGATTTAGACAATACTGAATTCAGTACTTTCAAATCTTTCTAAAAGATTGCGAAACGATTCTTCTCTTGGTTGTCGTCGATCAGGATAACGCTGCCCGTAGATTCGACGGGCCAATAAACAATTTTTGTTTGGTTCTCCAAGCACAAATATCATGTCAACTAATTCATTTTCCAAAAAATTACTCATTATAATTCTTAAATAAACGTATTACGTATATGATGTTCGTAAAGTTAAGCGTCAAACATTCACACTGCAATAAAGTAATTAACTCAGTTACGTTTGAACATACACGCGAAATGACAAAACAGATACTATTGCTGAATTTTGTTTCTAATATTCTTTTGTTTTCATAGCTTGATGTGATTTAAACAATTATACATACATATGTAAACCTACGAAAATCGACAAATTCAGTAAAAAAGCTGGATTATCAAAAATCGGCAAAAAATAAATACCAACAATGTTATATCAAAAAAATTGTAATTAAATTTCCTATCTATCAATGTAACACAATGTATACCTTTCCATTTAAATAAATCAAGTTATCTATGATTAAAACTCTTAAACTTTGCAAATTCAGTAAAAAAGCTGGATTATCAAAAAACGGCAAAACATAAATACCAACAATGTTATATCAAAAAAAATGTAATTTAATTTCCTATCTAACAATGTAAAACAATGTATACCTTTCCGTTTAAAAAAATCAAGTTATCTATGATTGAAAATCTTAAACTTTGCATTACGATATCTCGAAAATTAAAAAAGATAATGTTAATATTTTTACGATTTTATGTAGCACAGTCTATGACTAATCAACCAGTAAAATTTTAGTGTTACACATTTCTCAATACGGTTGTTACAGTTTTTCTTTTCAACCTCTAAATTTTCAAAAAATTGAATGCAGCGCCTAAATTGCGCGTTTAAGATACCTCATATAGTGAATAAAGTGCCCTTAAAATTAACCAGGGAATGCAAATTTATAATAATATACGGTATGTTCCATTTAAAAAAATATAACTTTGTGTTGTAATACCGTGTATACGAGTAGTAATTTTTGCGAAAATATTTTCTAATTGTAACCCGAAAGATCCCCACATCATCCTGCAATAAATAATTTTGAAAACGATATTATTGGCGGACCCTGTACATATATATATATATATATATATATATATATATATATATATATATATATATATATATATATATATATATTATACATATAATATATATATATATATATATATATATATATATACACATATATCGGGGTTGTTTATGATTAGATTGTTGTTGTCTAGATTGCTGGTGGTAGGGTAAATAGGATATTCCGGCTGTTAGTTGGGGAACAGTAGTAGTGTTTTTGAAGTCGAAACTGCCGGCAACATTCAAGGGGTTAATATCGTTAAGAGAGCTTTCTAAGTAGAAGTAGCTAATTATTCAGGGTCTACCGTCTAATTAATTACTTCTCTTGACTAACCATTATTCAGTACCAACCTCACGGCGTGGGCACCGCTAAGAGCCTAGTATGAATGAATGTGATTTTCTATTTTATGCAGAAGTATTATCGCGGAAAAGGGATGATTGGGGGCTTCGAAATATTTAGTTTTTCTGGGGCATTACCTCCGGCAAACGAAGTACTTCTTACCCCTCACACTTTTACTCACCCTTTCGGGGCTTGTGATTATCAAGGATGTTGTACATAAAAGTGTGCGTAGATAGATACATACATGCGGGATGCTGGTCGGGATACTAATACGGGATGAATTTAGAGGATATGTATTGATATGTCTGGTTGGTGATACTAGTAATACTGGCTAGGATACTGGACTGGGAATACTGGTCTGGATAATAATACAAATGCAGAATAAATTGATACGGGATGCTGAACTAGATTTTGGTCGGGCCAGTAGTTATTTATCGGGTGCAAGTCAGACTACTAGTTGCTGGTCAGCATCGTCTGGCTGAGGGACAGGAAATACGGCAGGTACAGTATAAAATATATTATAGGAAGTGGGTGAAGGCAGAAGGTTAGGGAAGAAGTGTCGAGTGCGATGCAGAATGAATGAGTGCTAGGTGGTCTAGCATTTACAGGTAAATTGGATGAAATGGGAAAGGAGTGATAACATTTGTTAAGAATGACAGAACAGTTGTGGAAGGAAATAGGAAATAAGTTTTGATATGAATTATTTACTAGGATTGGAAAATTTATAGTGAGGATTATGCAATTTAACTACTTTTAAGAAACTGTGCTAACAAACTTTAAATAAAAATTACAGTAATGTAACATTAATTTAAAATCCTACATATGATATCCAAATATACTAATATTTAAAAAAAAATTTCACCCACTCGTGACACAGGACAATGCGGACATTTTAATTGTTACGTTTATTGAATGATAATTATTACTTGTTATTCGACTTATTATTGTTATAGTTCAAATAACGCTCGTATATTATTTATTACTTGCAATTCACTTTGAATGATCTTTAAACCTTCCCACTATGACGAAAACATTTAATTTTAAGATAAAATTAAGTTACTTTGAATATTCAAATACACACTGATTAATTGTAAAACCATGTTATGTGTGAAACGTTTCAATATTCTGTTAATTTGGATGTATCCTTGGCACGCAAGCATTACCCTATATCTAATGTTATTATTAATAAATAATATAAAGGGGGTATTATTATAAATGTTAACAGATACCCATACGCATTTATAAACTTCCTAAAATATATAGAAACAAGGTAATTAACGTGTAGTAGCAACGTATTTTATGGAATATTGCTTAAATCGCCTTTAGCAGATATGTATACATGTCAGTGTAGTATTCCAGAATTTCATCCTCTTTAAGCTGACAGTGCAAATGTGGAATAGTTGGTGCAGGAATAATAACTGCCATCACATTTTAACGGAGTACTGACATTAAATAGCAATAAACGTTGTAGATTTAGTGCATAGCACAATTTTTATATCTTACATTTTTATATTTTTAAATGATCGTATAATGTTAGTTTTTAATACCGATTTATGTACTAAAGTATATTAATTTAAATCGTTGGTTTTTATTGACATAAACTCTATACAAAAATTGTACCTATATTCCGAATAGTGAAAAAAGTAATAAAATCTTATAGCGAAGGACTTTTACGAAGTAACGGTATTCTAAACTATTCATGCTATAGTTTTTGGGATAGAAGGGATGGTTTTTATAGGTGTAAGGTTCGGTATTTTCGTAAGACAACAGTGTTTTAGGCCATTTTAGTAAAACCAAAACAGAATGCTTGTTCACATAGTTCTTCAGATTTGTAGCCAATGTTGTATCGTTACAGAAGAGAGTTGTGTAAAACATAAAAGGTCAGTTACTATCACAAATTGTTTTGTTGGAAATGAAGCCTATTTAATACCATTAAAAATTAGTGTTAACAAACGTAATAGAAAATGTAATGTTATCTTTAATTTGATTATAACACGTATTGATTATTAATTGGTACACCAAAGTAAGTCTTTATAAACAGTAAATTCCATAAGGACAAAATTGCTCAGCTTAACAAGTTTAAATTGGATTGTGTGTTAGGTTAATAAGTAAAAGTCTTACGTACAACTTTGTGTCATTGGACAATTAAACGGCTTGAACAACATTGCTGGCACATTCTTTGGAATAATTAGCCCACTTTTGCTATTACGGTGTATTTAATAGTAAATACACACAATTTGATTAATTTAGAACACGAAAATACTTTTAAGATATATTTGTACCTATTTACACAGCTCAGAAGACTAACAAAACCAGGTCAATGTCCCGGCTCGTCCATTAATAAAGGAGGTCAGCTATATATGAGAAACTACGAATCGCACAGTTTTGGGAAAAATATTGATCGTAAAAGTGACTGAAAGTAATTGCTGGAAATTAGTTTCGAATTTCTGTGGTAGCCGCTAGGGGGCACGTGAACACCAAACTGGAAAATAGGCTTTTTCTCTTAAATTGGAATTATCAAAATATGTCTAAAACAGTTTCATTATAAACTGCATATTGTTAAATGGGCGGAAGGGGGAAAGATAAATGTTCACCTGAAAAAATGCAATAACTTCTTTTAATCGTTTCGTCGGTAAACTAATCGCGCCCAACAATAAATATAACATAACATATTATTATCATAGCGTTAGAGATCTTTGAACTAAAACTGATTTGTTATTTACTAATATGCGTGACTTTAAATTTGATGTAATAGGACTAACGGAAACGGCTCTACATAAGGTTATTTACGATTCTGAGGTTATGCTACAATGGTATAAAGTCTACCATTAAGATAAAAAAAAGGAAAAGGTCACGTATTTCATTCCCTCCCTAAGGGAGAGGGCGGGCTGCTCGAGCTTTCCGAGCTCCTTCAGCCACAATCATGGATTCCCATCATAAATACATGATGTATATCAGCATGGTGGGATTAAGGATGGCTGTGGTCAGGATAAGATCGGAAGGAACGGAGTTGGGATAGAAATTCATATCAAACAGGTCAACTTTTGGGAGATTGTAACGTGCAAAACTCGATATTCGATCCATTCGTATCGACTACATAATTTTCTGTAGTTACTGTATTAAAAATTATCTTTAAAAGGTTAAATTGACATAGTAGTGCTACCCATGGGATTTCTAAGGGTTTCTTGTCGATTTTAAAACCGTCTACTTAAAGGTATCTTTGCGTCCGTTGAATTATCGCTAGAGGACAGTACACTCAATTTACAATTAAAAAAAACTTTATTTTCTACATATATTTCAACAAAAATTTGGTAACCACATGTTCTGATAAGCAACAATTTTTTTGTAAAAAGGTTCTTGAGGTGTGGTTGTTAAGCACCCATTTTGGCGAGAAGTCAAACATTTTTATAAAATCGTCTTTTTCTGGCTTAACCAATGGTATCATCATTTTTACAAGAGAATTTTGGAATATAAAGTGTTTCTATACGTCATAATGTAATTATTTGGCTAGGAGTTACTAATCGCTATTGGATATTTCTCCAATTCCTCTGTAATTTTTAAATTTCTTTCAGTGCCGAGGTATTATAATTCACTAAATCGCTATTCTCAAGACCGAAAATTAACAATATTTTGTAAAGCGGTTATCTGATGAAATTAGAATTATTTACGTTACCTTATTTCAGCTACTTCGATTTCCTTTCGGTTCTACTTACATTTTCTCTTCGATCGTACGACGTGATTACAGCTTATAGTTTTACTTAAGTTCCTTTTGAGCGTCCTGTCTTGATGTTGTTGATGTTTCGTTTGTTTAGAAGTAACTTTATACTGTGCGGACGATAGTTATTTCTGCTCCCTAACTGTTTATATTGCTGGGGGTTACGATGATCGATTCTGGGTGTATATTCGCTAACGACGGATCGAAACTTTCTCATCTGGACTAACCAGAACCCAGCTGATTTACACCACGATTGAAAGTATATTGTTCTTGAAACCAGGTCAGAATACTTCATTATCGCATGTCTTAATCAATTTTATCTCTGCCTTTAGCAGTTATTAACACAGCTTCTGCAAAATAAACAACGACTTTAAATTAATAATACCACCGAACATTATAATGAACTATTTACCTTTATTGATTAAGCTGTCTTCTATGGTTTCTTTGTTGGAATCATTATTAGAATTGGTACCTCGTTCATAAATACTATCCTACTGGGTCACTGACACAATTTGATAAAACCGTTAGCTTTTATTTTGTGTGATTGCAATAATCTAATTTAGGTTAGTTATAACCGCAAGTGCTGTATTATCGTTTAACGGCCATTTTGTGATTTTAGGAAAATATTATCTAAAACGCTAGCGTCTAGGCAGTGGCATAAAATAAATCATTGTCTCGTACTGGTTGCATTCTTGGTCCGAATTGTGTTACTATGTCAAACTTTAGCGCGGGATACTATATTTTTTTAATTCTGTCTGATAGATTTAAGCAAAATTTTTCACCTGTGGATAAGAATGTTCCTGTTACATCCGACCTAATTTGAATTGTTTGGGTGTTCACATGTAAATTCTTACTAGGGTCAAATGTAAACTAAACTAAATGAGGTTTTGATTATTTTAGGGATTATTATTTTGTAAAAGAAACGCAAGTTGAATTGGAACATTCCTAAATTAAAAATTTACTGGTTGTATATGAATCTTCGTTTTGAGGTTAACACACATAATACATTTTATGTACGAACGAAGCTCAGTTTACTCGAGGGTGGACATAAGAAATACGTTACAAGATCGCATCCTTAATGCTGCAGTGTTCATTAGAACGAATCATTGTTCGCTAAAACTCGCTACCAAATCAGTTTGTAAACGCACAAATAAGTGTATAGAAGGGAGAGGGGGGGGGGGTAGGTTATCGAAGATTTGTTATGAATTAATACTATTTGTTTATATTGTTTGTTTTCTTTTTTAGTGTTATAATAAATATTTCTTCAGTTTTTAAATAAGAATTAATCAAAGTATCTCTGAAACAAACAAAAATCGGACTAAAACATATGAGCTTATTTTACATATTTTGGCCTCCTGAATTAAATCAAACTTTACATTATAAAATTATTTTCGTATTTACAGGGTGTTACATATTACTAGGGTAAACCAAACATACTTTTTTTTAAATAATATATAATAATAATTAAGCTCATCTCCCTCGTATTTCCAATATAGGGTTTCATTACGTTATACAGGGTATTTCAAAAGTTATAGTCAATAGTACACGAAAATCATTCTCATTTCAACGTCCTGTATACCCTACGCAGAACAATCTAATAATAATTTTTCCAGGCATAACTTTTTGACATTGGTACAGTATTACGAGAAAGTGCTATTTCTTTATTATTGCACCAATTGAATATAGAGCGAGCCAAAGCTCGAACACATGATTTTGTCAATTTTTTCAAATGAATCACCCTGTATTTTATTTTAAAAATTGAAAATGCACGTTATGTCTTACAACAACAGCATCATTTCGACAACTTGCTTCGTCCAAAATAAAACTTTGTTAAAAAAGTTTCTATTTTGTCCTATCTGTTGCAAACCCCATTGTGCAAAATTAATTCTTAACAGAAATTCGGTTAATACCTGGTGAAGAAACATTTTGAATGTGTGAAATTAATTTTTTTATTATTATCCTCTAGACCGAAGTATGCGATATTCCAACCAAATTTGCAATCTCCCAAGTACTGACATTGATATTCTCAATAATGTGTAGCTTATAGCTTTACCTGATTTTCGTTGTCATTGCAATCAGGTGGGTTTTCATGTACTGGTTTCTCATAATTCACAGTTCCCGTTTCACGTGTTCTCTCCAATAATTTAGTAATGTTCAGGGTGCCTTCTGTTTGGATATTTATTTCTGTACAATCTCGCTGCTTCCATAAGTATCTTCATCTGCTTTTCCAAATATTAGGAGCATGTCAATTAACTCGTCTCTCGTATAACTTAACGGCATTTTAAAAACGTAACAATTAATTTTAAATTAACAGTTGTAATGTTCAGTAATACAAGTGTTATTAACAAGCAATGACAACTAACTTGCATTGATTGGCGTTTGGATTAAAATTTAATTGTTTCTTTTGTGTCTACCGCTACTTATTTGGACAAAAATAACATCGGGTGTAAAACATTCATGCACTACTAGATTAAAATGTTAGTTTGCTTTTTGATAGGAGAAGAAATTAATTTTAAGACAAAATATAATATATATATATATATATATATATATATATATATATATATATATATATATATACACATATATCTAAGAATCTGTTGTCAAAACCCATTTCCGTTCATACTTATCAAAATTCTTACTTAACTTTCGCAATTGTAAATATGCTATAAATCAAATCCCTGTTTATTCTTTGGATTGTATTTATGTAATCTACGTCATTCAACGTTATTTTCTAAAAATGTTTTGAATTGCTTTAAATTTCCAGAAAATTAATTAGCAACTTGCAGCAGTGATATTTTGACATTCTTTGATATAATCTACTCTACAATGATTCATTCGCCCTTTTGTTTAAAGTTACATGGAATTTAAACTAACTAAAAAAAACAATTATGGCAAAAGTTTAAATGAAATACGAAATGCAATTTCCTATAAGGTCATTCCAGTTAGATATGGCAACACAGCATACTTTCAGCGGCAATAATAACAGTATCTTTAGAATTGCTTCTCGATTAGTGACCGAGTTATAGCATCTTTTGGCTATAGGCTAAAATTGACAATTAAATAATAAATGAAAACAATTGTTAGCGATAGATGTTATCTTTCGGAATCCGAACCATGACACCTATATCAGTTTTATGAATCTCTATTTTTCTACACACTCTACCTGATATTAATCAAATACATTTTAATAATTAATATTCATACTTCTTTCATAAATACTGATACCAATGTTGCATATTGGTGTGGAAAGAGTGATAAACCAATCCATATACTATCTACTTAGCCAGTGACGGTTTTAATATGGACAATTTTTTTCCTCGTGCAGCACATAAAATGAAAATAAGGCAATTACTTGTGAATAAGCTAAAGGTAAATAAACCAAAAATACATTTATTAAAATTGGATCGATGCATGAATACGTGAAACACGCCACATCAATCGATGTAGATGTATTTAGTTACAATCAATGTAGTTTAATTATCGAATCTAAAGAGAATTAAAAAATATACACCATCGTATCTCAATAAAATCGCCAGTAAATTTAAACGTATCATTGATGACTCACTTTAATTAGAAACATATCTGTACAAGCATAAATAGATTGGACGGCTTTAGCGGAATTGTAAACATCGACTTAGATATGGATTCAAGTCAATTTGATTTCCTCCATTTTTAGTTAACGCATTACGAAAAAAAAGGAATTGGTGGTATACAATATTTTTTATTAAAACGAGATAAACCTAAAAAAAAGATGTTATGAATTGTATCATTTAGGCTGATCATTTTTTATGGACACGTATTAAAAAAATTATGCAGAAGACCAAAATTAATGCTTTATATTTTTAACTACAAAGTAAAGTAATTCAAGGCATAGGTGGTTACATTGATGATGTTTCGAGAAAAGGCTGTGGGAAGTGGAAATAGACACAATGTGGCATAAAGTTTCCTATCTTGCAGTTTAACGGGTATGTTATTGTTGGGGTACTTTCAAACTTTAGCGAATTATAGGTACATATCAGACAAATCTGAATTGTATGCACTGTCGTTATTTTACGTTAATTATCTAGCCGTGTTTAACGTATTATCTGTAACTTAACACAAAACACCAAACCTGTAATGCTAATGGTCTAAAAGTACAAATGATAAAAATACTTCGATTTTCTTCACGAAATTAATTTCAATAAAATTTTAACATTTATTTTTATTAGTTACGAATTCCCTAATATCATAAGATAAATTTAATATATTTTATTCTCTACTTATTAAACCTTCTTACTCTAGTAAGGGTAAAACATTAAACAATTTTAAATTTATAACCATTGGTTACTCCAAAATTATCACAATTTAAATCTTGATAGGTAAATGAGGTTATCATTTCTACTTTTTTAATTTCCCTATTAGGAAGTAAATTCATATAAAGAGAGTATTTTTAATCGGAGTGGGTGTGTGCGTGCGTGCGTGGCTGCGTGTGTGAGTGTGTGCGTGCGTGCGTGTGTGCGTGTGTGCGTGTGTGCGTGTGTCGTGTGTGGTGTGCGTGTGTGCTGTGTGCTGTGTGTGCGTGTGTGCGTGTGTGCTGTGTGTGTGCGTGTGTGCGTGTGGTGTGAGTGTGAGTGTGAGGTGAGTGTGAGTGTGAGTGTGAGTGTGAGTGTGAGAGTGAGTGGTGAGTGTGAGTGTGAGTGTGAGTGTGAGTGTGAGTGTGAGTGTGATTGTGAGTGTGAGTGTGAGTGTGAGTGTGAGTGTGAGTGTGAGTGTGAGTGTGAGGTGTGAGTGGTGAGTGTGAGTGCAGTGAGTGAGCGTGAGCGTGAGCGTGAGTGTGAGTGTGAGTGTGTGTGTGTGTGTGTGTGTGTGTGTGTGTGTGTGTGTGTGTGTGTGTGTGTGTGTGTGTGTGTGTGTGTGTGTGTAATGTGTGTGTGTGTGTGTGTGTGTGTGTGTGTGTGTGTGTATGTGTGTGTGTGTGTGTATCTGCTTTGTTTGCGTGCGTATGTGCGTGTGTGCGTGTCCGTGTCCTAATACGTGCGCGTGCACGTATGCGTGTGCGTGCGCGTGCACGTATGTGTGTGTGTGTGTGTGTGTGTGTGTGGGTGCGTGTGCGTGTACACGAGCACGAGTGCGAAAACGAGCGCGTGTGCGTGCGTTTTCTTATGCGTATGCGTGTACGTACCTGCTACGTGTGTGTTAGTACCTACAAGATGTGCAGAACCTTAATAGTGAAATGTTGTATTATACTTCATTTCATTCCTCCTGCAATTAGTTGGATTTTGGGAAAAATCCAACGGCGGTGAGGTGGGGTTCATCAAGGGCAGTTTTTGGCTTTGTTAAATATTTTTGAAGCATCTCTAATATTTCAAACATATAAAAATATCCAGGTACAGACCTTAAGCATATCGATTCATTGTGTTCTGTGCAATTTGTTGATACGAGGCGTGATTTAGAAACAAAAAAATCCTAAAAGTGTTTGTTCAAATTTTTTTTTATATTTGAATAACGATTAATTTTATAAGAAAATGTGAAGTATATTTTTTAAAAATAATTGAGTTTCATATAACTTTTCTTAAACTGTATTATCGATACTTTTATAGAAGCGGACACCTTTGGAATTTTTCTTCAACTTAATCTCTAGATGTGTATTAACCTCTATCTGAAATGAAATTTTAGACTTCCATCTAACATAGATTATTTTTTTCGTTTTTACACACGCATACACGCACACACGCACTATACTACTAGGTATATGTAGGTTGGAAGATGAACACCGTATTGATTTATTTATTTAGTTGTATCATTTTTTTACGCTGATAGTAAGTTGGTGATGAAACTAAATTAACAATTATAAGTGAAAAGCAAATTTTATTTAGCATACCCTATGCCTCTTAAATCCTCACTTATTTTTGTGTTAAATTCCTTACTCCTTTTCTGTGTTTGTTAGATTATAATCTTACCAGCGAACCAGTGAAACGTGGCCTGGAAATCTCATTATTGTAATTACCCAATGACATTGTCATTTACTTTGATATAACTTGAAATTATCTAAGCTTTGAAAATGAGATCGTTAGTGTCACGTTATGCGACAACATGTAATCCAATTTAATTTGTTTTTGACTGGTTAGAAGGCGTTTTGTTTATCGAGAAAGTATCCACAAGCAACAAATGAGATTAATAAGTACAAATTAGTTGATTTTTAACTACTATGTTTTTTAAAGTGATCTAAAAAAATATTCTAATGAGGCAAGTAACGTTAGTTTGTTGTATGTTATATGCTGGTTTATAAGCAAATGTAATTACTTTGGGGCAAGAAATTCCAAAATATAAGTAGTGTAAGACAAGTTCGAAGTATTTATTTGAATATACATATAACTTCTGATAACGCCTTGAATACTCTTACTAACACTGTCAATAAATGATTTCTAAAAAAAAATGTGTAAAGGTGTGCAAGCTAATGTAATTGTAAATCAGGAGAAATATTAAATTTTTTGAAAAAATTTTAAATATTTTAGTCATGATACCAAAAGCGTTTTCAGTTAATCTACGCACTCTGCTGTGACGATAGTTATAAGTTCTGTTTGCCTCGTTATTCGCAGTCTTCACCTGGATATAGTCTTTTAAAAGCCTGGTCTGCTACAATCACGTGAGGTAGAACTATATTTGTTTGTGGCAAGGTTTTGTCTTCTGGTAAATGTAACTTTTGCACGCGTAAATTTCTTCCAAGCTGTGGTGAACTAAATATTCCTCCATGGCTAGTAAGACCATATGCTCCAACATCTGCGTTAATAAATCTATAGTCAGCATCAACTAGGGCTAGTAGTACACGACTAAACTCTTTTTTATAATTGAAAGCGGTCCTGATCGTGCTGGCTTTTCAAAAACAATATGCTTCCCATCTAAAGCTCCAATAAAATTAGGGTAATTCCATTTTGTCCGAAATCCTTCTTCAATTTTGCTCCAATGCTCTTGTGAGGGTGTAGGCATCACTGAAGGGGCAACATATTCCATATCTTTTCACAGGTTTCGTCAATAATTTCTCGAACTATAGTTTTCCCCCGTCTGTAGCTAAATGATATTGTTGAAAATCACCATGTCCCAAAAACTTAAAAATAACCAAATAGTAACTATTAATGATATTAGTACAGAGCGGGGCAAATTGTGAGAAATTCATTTTATTTTTATACGCGCGTTCAGTTAACTTTGCTTCTTCTTTCATATGTACAGATACTGATGATGTTTTTCATTTTAGTTTCAGAGTTTAAGCAGATCTGGACATGCCTGCGAGAAAACTTTAGAAAAGTTGAAAAATAAAAAATTACAAGTGGCCAAACAAGCTCAATTAAAAACAAAAGGAGACGTATTAAGTTTTATGATTGCTTTCTACAAAGAACGGCCACAAATGTCTAATTTAGAAAGTGATACACAATCATATTCAAACTCTGTGATAGAAAACGAATCCAATAATTTACTGTACATACAAGATTCCCAACGACCATCCAAAAGTACCTCGAATAGTTCACCGATATCAGTCTGTTTATCCCACCTGAAATACCCTTTCTACCTCGCCTGTTCCATCCACTTCGCTTAGTCCCTCTAATATAATAAACAGGAAGAGAGAGCAAATACCTATGGCACAGATACTTTAAAATTATTTTCAAGAGAAACAATTAATGAGAGCAGAAAAGCAGGTGGATCCTTTGGGAAAGTTCCCAACTTCAAATAGAAATTAAGTTCAAAATATTAAATTTAGTTACTGAGTACGAAACGAAAAATGTGATGGACCAACAAAATGCATGTTTAAATGGAAATGTATATATGCAGCACAAAGGTGAACACAAAGAGATGAATACGATTTTAGTAACAGTTTCTTTTACCATAATCTTTGACATACTTTTAGGTAGATATTTTTATATTATTTTTACTTCTAAGAATGAACACTGACAAGCTCTCTTGTTGTTTTCGTGCAGAAGTTTAAATTAGGTACACATACTTCCTTAAGTGTTACAGCTAAACGTTCTTCGGGTATTATTGCTTTTCTATAATTGGTATTTCGTTTTTTTAGATCCAATATCTGTATGAACTCTCTAAACTTCACATAGGAGATTCTAAAATATTTGCAAAATTTTTCTTCTTCGGCAACTAAATCTGGAAATAAATGATAAATTCTCCGTAGGTTTCCCTTTTTAGATTAATGACATAGAACCAAATTTTCGGAGTTTGCTGTTCAATTATTTCACAGAATTGCCGAACCTGGTCGATCCGATCGATATCGATTCGTGTGAAAGCGATTCAATGCGCGTCCTCCTTTAGAACGTTGATTAAAGATTCGGATTGAAAATGTGAAAATTATTTCAAGTTTTATCTTTAAGCTCCCTCTGAATTGATCACTATAAGATTTTCAGACTCATATGTCTCTACACCTGCGGTGAAGTGATGGTGAACTTGCTGCTGTAAGAATCGCTGCTTCCCTGTTCTAATACTTCCTGTAGATACCACAACAGGTGCATGACAAGTACCGTCGTCAGCCGGATAAATATAGTCGTCATTAGGATGAACACCCACCAGTGCATTGATTGCTCTCTTTAGTGTTACGTGGTCACCTTTACTGTGAGAACATATTCCCCATTCTATTACTTCGTGCTTAACATGGCTTTTAAATAGTCGGAAAAGTAGTGAGTAAGGATTTAGCTACAAGAATTTTTCGAATTGTCCTACACAAACGTAGATAACGCTATTATTTTTGTCAAAGTTGTAGTCTAAGAAGTCTAGCTGACTCCACTGGTTTCATAATATGGAAGAAAGAAAATAGTCTTTGGTTTTTTACCCCACATAGCGGTCCCAAGATTTCTTTTCACCTCCTCTACTCTAGCTCTCTTTAAATTATTGAATTAAAGTCACTATTCAGATGACCACACAGAGTACTTGTGCACTTCAAGCAAAAGTGCTTTGCCATACTTACTGCTTCCTTTTTCTTAGGTAGATCTTCAGAGCGTTTATCCACGTGTTTAAGCTCTTACAGGATTTGCGAACACAATTCCACTTTTATTTTCGAAATTTATCTAAGGTAACCAAATTTTGTTGTGTTGGATCGACTGTACTACATTCTAGTAACTTGCTCATCCCTGTTTTCAAAGCACGTTTTAATACCATAGGCATTATAGGTACCATGGAAGTTGTATTTATTTGTATGTACAGGAACTACTTTGGTCATTACCCATAATACAGGATACACATAAGTCTTTGAAACGTCAGGTACGCAAAGGATCCAATCGAAAACTTTATTAAAAGTTATTTGGTGCATTATGTATCTGAATGTTGAAATGGTGTAGTGTTCTTCATTTAGTTTTATTATTAGTATTCTATGTTGTAAATATTCGGTATTCAATTATTTTTACGCTGTGTAACTAGATCATAATTCCAATACACCTAGTAAATGCTTTTCATTGTTTTTAATGTGGTTGACATCCAATAATTTTAGTCTTAAATGAGATGACTTATTAATCTTCTATATCAAATTAGGAATCATTCATTTAATGTTAGTGGTAAGGGTAAACGCATAAATTGCATGCAGTTTAATTTCCATGAGTTGATAATTACTCAGTCATATACGTTCTTTCATAATTAATGTTTCTGTGACTATTATAAAGTTAGTAAATACACATATGTGCGAGTATCGTGAATATTATGTGAGGTTACAAGAGAAAGTGGCTTTTACCAAATATTCTGTTTCATGCGAAATTTGGCGATTTCAAAAGTAATTTCTCATCTATTAATGTTTCGGCATTAATCAAAATTGCTATACCTTGTAATACAAATTGTATCGAATTTTTTAAAGTGGACATTGAGAGTTTAGGCTAGAAGTTGAGATACCTTCTTTATAGTGAAGAATTGTTTTCTACGACATTCGGGATTTTAACATCTAGTCTAAGACATTTATCGAAAATTTCTGATCGTAGAAGCGCATTATGACCAACATTACCGATATTGAGCTTCCTTTCAGAATAAGATCGAGTTTTGAAGCAATATTCCACATATTATACATCTTACTAAGACCCACGGCTTTCGTAGGTGAGTTTAGTCAGTAACCCGCTAATTATAAAAATCCTACGTGACGCTTGTGTCGATTTATCGTGCAACACTGTGATTTGAAAGTCAGCTTTTATTATTCCTAAGAGGTTTAATAAATAGTTATGTTTTGTCGGTAAAAATATGACAAGCTGCCTTTTGCAAAATGTTGCTTAAAAATGGTTGAAACGTAATAGCTATTATTAAATACCTTATGACTGAATAATGAAGTCGAAAGTATTATTATTTAGCAACATTTTAATATAAGTAGCTTTGCTGCAGTTTAACAGTCAAAAATCGTAGGCGGATGGATACATATCAAGATTATTATAAGTTTTTGTTATGAACGAATAAGTTCAAAGGTAAATATGTAATTAAAAATTATTATTAATTTTATTAAATACATAAATAAAAAGTTTACCTCGAGTAGGATTTGAACCTACGACCAGTACTTTGCTAGAGTACCGGGCTAACCAACTGTATTTGTATGTGTATTTAATAAAATTAATAATAATTTTTAATTACATATCAAGATTGTTTGCAGTATAACATTTATTTGGGAATTAATTTTAAACAGACTTCAAACGAAGTAAATTATTTAACATCTGTCAATTTACCACTGCCTATGGCTATTATAACTCACGTTAAGGTAGAAAGGCTTTAATATGCATTCAGCTATTTTCTCGCCTGTAACGCAGTTACGTGGTATACAACGGAGCGGTGTTATTTGACAAATTTGCTTTGAGGAAAATAATTATAATTAACATGTCAAGAAAATTGTTATTAGTGAAAATAAAAATAGTGATTTTGCAAACTAATCAGAAGCTCAACAGAATTATATTGTAAACTTAATTTGTAGCACTCCACTAATTATAGTTAACAAACTAAAAAGGCTGAACAAAACGCAGTATTAAACCGAATTAATGAATATGGTGGATTATTCTTAATCGTAAACTACAGATATTCAAGATAATACGGCAGTACTTTTAAATTTTCCTTTTTCCGTTTATTGAAGCCATACAACAAATAAACAAGTTTGATCTACTTCTGTAATTCAATTTGCTATATAACAAATACAATTTTTCCCATCCACTTTAAAACTATAAAATGAAAAAAAAATAACCCATAAAGCTCTCAGTTTGTCTTGAAAATTAGTTTTAAATGGACATAACAATTTCCTACTCGTTCGAAGTAATTACTTTTACCAGAAGGTTTTGTTACATTAAAGTGTAAACTGTTTCGATTATCATGCATACATATTATGGGTAAGTTACGACAGCATTGTAATAATTTAGCGTACGTAGTTCAAATTAAATTCATTTTAAACGTGCACATTGTTATGTTGTGTACAATCATAATCACAATAAATTTGGTAAATTTTGGAGGTTTTTGGGCTAAATCTCAGTACTTATGCATTTTTTCATATATAATAATTTTTTCTACGACCAACCTGAAAGAAATATCTGTCTAAAACAAATTGGAAGAAAATTGGAGACACAAAGAGTCAAAAAACGTAGAATTACTTAGAGTTATATTAAAATTAAAATTACTTGATACATACAAAAACAATATAATGAAATGTACAAGAAATTGTCTTGATGAAGGTAATAATCTCATGATATAGGTTGGTCGGTAGGATCATGTAATTCAATCCCTTCAGGTCGACATTCCATCCGCCTTTTTTTGTAAGTGGGCTCGAGAGGAGATGGACAGCTGCTTCTTCCTCCTTTTTCTGTACTGCTAAGGCTTCCTCAAGGCTAGGAAACTGAAGTTCCCCTTGGAGATCCAAATCTTCAGCCTCGTCCACTTGTTGGTCAAGGGCCTCCGATGCGTTGTTGCATGATCTGTGAATGCAGTTTATGCATAGATCAGTGCAACATAGCCCCCCCCCCTTTATGCAGCTACAGTTCTGTGCACAGGTTTTAGTTCACTTGCATGTTACCAACCTCAGCAGTTGTAAAATATATATACATATATATATATATATATATATATATATATATATATATATATATATATATATATATATATATATATATATATATATATACTACGAGGAATTCGTATACATATTCTTTGAACAATTTTAAAAATTATTATGTGCAATTTTTCCGAATTCCTGACCGCTAAGGAGATATGGGCGGTTGAAGCAAAGTGTAAAAGTAAGTAAAGAGAATACTCTTAACAGCTGCTTAAGTCTTAAAATTATCATAAAACAAAGCTTTTAATAACAATTTTCATTAACAAATTAACAAGAACACAACACAGCACAAAAATGCACATGAGGTGACAAACAAAAATGATTACAGTTGTTCAAAATGAGATTTTGGTTGCCTAGCAAGTATTATCCCAATAAATTGAGAAAATGTGTCTTATTTGACGTTCATGTCATTTACATTGTATGAATGCAAATGCAATTTTTCATCTGCTTTGCAACAATTAGAATTAGTTTAATTACAACTAAATCACGCCTTATCAATGTTCAAATGATGAATACAGTGATATGGTATTCCTGTACGGCTTATTTAACGGTAATTGTTATGCGGAATCAGCAGTGTACAAAAATCGTTTTCCAAATCGTCGTGCTCCTACTGGGAAAACGATAGCCCGGACTTTTCACTGCCGTCGAGAAACAGGAGGATTTCTTACACATCGAAGTGATCGCCAGTCTCCACGACATGCGTTTGCAGAAGAGGTGCTGAGAGAAGTTGAAATAGATAGTCAACCAAGCATTAGACGAATTAAAGCAGCCACTGGTAAAAACAGGACCACGACTTCTTCGCGGAAATGGAATGCATCCGTATCACATTCAACCCGTTCAGCACCTTCTTCCTGGCGATTTGGCTCCATGAATTCGGTTTTGTGAGTAGTAATACTACTGCTCTTCTGATCCACTTTTGTCACTAGATTTGTCACCAGATCTAGAAAAAGTCACCAGAAAAGTCACTAGATTTCTAGGTTGGTAACATTGCCTATTTCAAGGGGTGCTAAGTCAAGGCCACGTTGTTGGTAACGGTCCCTGCTAAGACCACGTGTTAGGTTGGTAACCCTGCTAAGTCAAGGTCAAAGGTAAAAATAGAAGTTGCAAGGTAATCAAAAATAGTATTCAAGGTCGAAGACTTACGGTGGTGTCATATTTCTTATAGTATGCCGATCCTGGACCAGTTCAAGGTCACCCATGTAAATCTTATGGGGATTTATTTCAAGGTCGAGTGAGTTTTCTCGTTATGCCAGAACGCGCTCCACGCATGTTTTTGGCGGGGGATTTAAATTTTTGTAGTCACTCGCCCTCTGGTGGTGAAATCGGAAGCTTTTGGAGCTCAAGGTCAAACTTTAAGCGGGAGATTTAAAATGTAGTTGTTCAAGGTCAAAGCTAAAAATAGAAGTTGCAAGGTAATCATAAATCAAAAATAGTTTTGAAGGTTATTGACTTACGGTGGTGTCATATTTCTTAGAAATATAAGGTCAAGGTGAAAAGCTAAAAATAGAAGTTGCAAGGTAATCATTCTTATAAATCTAAAAGTTTTTTGAGTAAGTTAGCAGTTTTGAAAGGATGCATGTTTATAATAAAAAGGCTTCTCCGGGATTGCATTATTCAGTAAACTTTTATTGCTAGAAATGGTGAAAGTAATAAGAATGATAAGAAGAGAAAAGAATTATTAAGTATTGACGAGAGGAAGAAAAGACTCGAGGTGTTAATTAAGGAAATAAAAAATTGAGGATAGATTTAGAGCTGATGAGGTAAAAAAGAAAATGATGCAACTTCAGTGAATGTGCCATGAAATAAAGGTGCTTTAGTAAATAAATAATTACAGTAGTGTATGTTATATTGCATAAGGAAAAGACACTTCATTTGATAAAAGAAAGTGTGTGTAGGCATAGAAGAAAGAAAAAGTGAAATTTAAAATGTTTCCATATGGTTTTAATTGAATTTGTATAGATATATACATATATATATATATATATATATATATATATATATATATATATATATATATATATATATATATATATATATATATATATAACGAGTTTCTTATCATGATTTATTAAATTATACAAATTATGTAGGAAGAAATGACACATAAAGCTTATATATTTATATTTATTTATAAATCACTAGTCCTTTACCCAAAAATTCCAATTTTTGACATGTAGACTAAACAAGTAAGAGCGCAATAGATAGCAATCCAAAAATTCTCAAAACTAAAAGAATGTGAAAAAAAAATTTTCAAGTATTAATGACAAAGTTTGTAGTTTAGTATGTACAGAAAAGTTGAAACTTGTACAAATGAATAAATCATAACACTTTAGTCCTTTACCCAAAAATTTTAATTTTTGGTATGTAGAGTAAACATGTAACAGCGCAAAAAATAGGAGTTTCAAATTCCAAAAATGTGGAAAAACTTTGAACTTCCAACTAGCGCTTTAAAATAAGTTTCCATATGGTTTTAATTGAATTTATATAGATATATATATTAAACGAGTTTCTTATCATGATTTATTAAATTATCCAAATTATGTAGGAAGAAATGACCCATAAAACTTATATTACAAAGAAAGAAAGAAAAAGGTCAATAACATTATCCTGTTATATGAAATGTATGTCAGCATTTCTGTATGTGTCTATTTTAAAATAAATAAATACACTCTTTTTATAATATCAGATTAATTTTTAACTCAAAAATTTTGAATTTTTGTATATATGCTGAATAAATAACAGCGCAAAGGATAGCATTAAAATAAATTTAGAATATAAAAAATTTCAAAACAGTCTTGTGAAAATAGTACATAAAGGTTGAAACTTGCGTACATTTATATTTATATTTATTTATAAATCAGTAGTCCTTTACCCAAAAATTCCAATTTTCGGCATGTAGACTAAACAAGTAAGAGCGCAAAAGATAGCACTCCAAAAATTCTCAAAACTAAAAGAATGTGAAAAAAAAAATTTCGATTATTAATGACAAAGTTTGTAGTTTTGATACGTAACTGAACGTTGTTAATTGCTTAATAAATCACAACTCGATAATTCTTTACCCAAAAATTCTGAAATTTCGTATACAGATCCAATAAATAAGAGCGCCAATAATAGCAGTTTCCAAAATTTCCCAAAATGTGATAAAAAAAATTTGTTTTACCAATTAAAGCAATATGAAATTGAAAGTTGTTAATTGCTTAATAAATCACAACTCGATAATCCTTTACCCAAAAATTCTGAAATTTCGTATACAGATCCAATAAATAAGAGCGCCAAAGATAGTAGTTTCCAAAATTTCCCAAAACAAAAAAAATGTGATAAAAAAAAATTTGGTTTACGAATTAGAGTAATACGAAATTGAACGTTGTTAGTTGCTTAATAAATCACAACTCGATAATCCTTTACCCAAAAATTCTGAAATTTCGTATACAGATCCAATAAATTAGAGCGCCAATGATAGAACTAAAAAAATTTGGGAAAAACTTGAAGGTCGTCTTTTACTATTGGAATATTAAACATACATTTTTACTCAATAAATTGGGCACCAATATGAAATATGATATAATAAAAGAATAGTGCAACTAATTTGTAAACTATTTGTAATACGATTTTTTTCTAAAATAGATTGTAACGATTTTTCATGAAATAAAGTAATAATAACGCTCACAATGAATCTTTAGATATCTTACATATATATATATATATATATATATATATATATATATATATATATATATATACAATTGCAATTCAAGTTAAATGGATTGTACTCGTAATGAGTAAAAAGCATGCAATTGCAAAAATGTATCCATATAGTATTATCAGTATGATTTGTAATATTATATTCAAGTACTGTACTAGAATGGAATGCATAATTGCAATTATTGTTGTGTAAACGATAGACGTGTGCTTGAACTATGAAATTGATGTATGTTTGAAAGTGTGTGATGTAAGAAAAGATGTATGTACATATGTATGGAAAGAGATAGAAAACGAGTCGACGAGGACGTGCTCTAGTGCAGGGGTACAGGCGTGGTTTGGGGGAGGAGAAAGTAAAGTCCTAGAAAAATGCGCTCTTAAAATTTAAATTTTTCGCCTAATTCCGAGCAAAAAAAATTTTTTTTTCAGTGCAGTTGTGTTTTAGAAGTGGTAATCTATCATTTTACGTATAAATTTTTTCGAAATATGAAAAAATTACACTTAAATTAGCCAATTCCATTTTGAAACAACAAAAAGCACTTAAAACACACCTTTTTGTACTTACGTAAGCTCAGAAGAAACATATGCATGCAATTTATCCATTTAATGTATCTAAATGCTCTTTAAATTACCCCAATTTTTGAAACAACACTTAAAACATGACTTGTAATTTTCGGTGCAGCGTTAATAATAGTTGTAGTATAATGAACGCAGTTATTTTGCTGTGAAAGCATTTAACAAGCATTCTATTTTTATATGTCATCAGTTTACATTACAACTTGAAACGGGATTTGAAAATGTATGTACATAATAGATACCATGCAATGTATTTTCATTATACTTCAGTGTTATTTAAGTGAAATTATGCTTTTTTTTTCCTAACATTGAAAGTTTTTATTCAAAAAATCTGTATATATAATATATACCAATCATTTAAGAGCGCACATGGTAGCACTTTCAAATTTAAATTTAAGGAACACATAAGAGATTCTATGCAATTTTGAACTCACTTAAATTTTATGCTGTACTAAAATGATAAATCAACATTAAACTTACTCATTTAAATTTTCTCTGTTTTATAATAAAATAAATCACATTTTATTTGTAAATACAAATATGTAGTAATTTGTTCTATTTATAACATTAAATCATAGCTTCATTTAAATGGTGAATCAATCTTGTATATATAAAAACAAGTTATGTATGAATGTAATTTTTAATGCAACTATAAATAAAAGAAATGTAGAATGATATGCAAAAGTGCAAGTTGTGTTGCATAAGTAATTGGCGTGCATCTTTTATTAAAAAAAATTTGAATGTCCGCACTATTTACACAAAAATTCGAGATATATAAAATCATGTGTATATTTCCAATGATATACTGCAATTGAATATCTTATTTTTTATGCATTAAATTAATATTTTTAGAGGTTATGTTTCAAATGAAAATTTTAACACTTCATCTTCTGTTCACTTATAACATCGGCTTAACTTTCTTTATATATGTGTTAATGAAAATAATAAAGTATAAAAAAATTTTTATTGAAAAAAAAAATCACAACACTACTTAGTACCTAATTATAAACTAACTTAAATGTCTAAACTATCCAATATTCTTAACGCATTTTGTGTATTTTTAATGTTCTGTCGTGCAACTTGTAAGTTGTTGTTCGCTGCAGCCAACTCATTATTTAATCGCTCCACTTTTGACACTTCCGATTTTTCAGAATTAATGTATGTTGATAAAATGTTCTGCAACCACCTAACACTTTTTATTTTAAATTGCTGCAAGTCTGTAGGATCCTGAGATATTGCTTGTGATGGCGGTGGTGAACACACTGGTCGTATTAATTCTAAATTTTTTCCTCCGTATTGGAGGAGTGTAGTTGGCTGCGGTGGTGGTGGTAGTGAAGCTTCAATTCCTCCATATTGGAGGAGTGTAGGTGGCTGCAGTGGTGGTGGTGAAGCTACAACTGTGGTTGCGGGCGTGATGCTAGAAAATAATTGGTTTGGTTAATAATATATTTATTAAGGAAATCACCACACAAAACAATACATTAAGCAAGGAATACTTACTTTTCAAAAAACCTTGCAAAGTCGTCGTCCTCTACATCACTGTCGCGTATAGAGATGATTGGTATCTCATTTTCACTTACAAGTGTCTCAACAACTTGTTTTGACCCCCACACTAATACATCTTGCAGTATGTTGGCTTTCTTCTTCTACTTTGTAGTGACAGTTTTGAGCGTTTGCTGTTTGATGCCATTTTGTCTGTATAGTATGTATGTATGTATGTAACTACTGAATATTGAAATAAAATTATTATGATTATATACATGTAAATTTGTTAACGTGTACAAAAAAAGTGGAAGTGGTTACTATTGAGCTGTGCAAGCAAAGGTGATGAATGCATCATAATCTACACATGAAAAGGTATTTCATGCCATGTCAGCAATGTTAGGTTATTAGATATTACCAGTAAACGTCCACTAAAGATAATACTAAAGAAAGTGCAATATCTGCATCTTTCTGAACTGAAGCTCTTGGGAATACGCAATCTAAAGGCAATGAACTAAAGAGTGTGAAAGTATCAAATTTCATTTTCATATAAGTCGAGTTTTGTATGCTGCATAAGGTCAAATACAAGTTATAACAAGTTTGTGATATTTAACCTTGAATTGGGGAATTGGGGAAGCGTTTTTAGTCATCTTAATAATGACGGAATCAATGATGTTAGTTTTGCACATGCGGTTAATGTTTGGAACAAATTTCATATTAGATCGTTAGGGGAGTACTCAGATTTGTATTTAAAAACGTACGTTCTACTTTTAGCTGATATTTTCGAAAATTTTCGGCAAACTTGTTTAAGTACTTACAAACTTGATCCTCTGCACTATTGTACAGCCCCCGGTTTAGCATTCGATGCTATGCTTAAAATTACACAAGTAAAGTTAGAAGTATTTACTGATATTGATATGCTAATGTTTATTGAAAGAGGAATTAGGGGTGGTGTGGCTCAATGTTCTAATCGGTATGCTAAAGCTAACAATAAGTACATGGGAGGAAAAATTTGATCCCACTTCCGAAAGTGTGTATTTAATGTACAACGACGTAAATAATTTATACTGAGCCACCATGTCAGAATTTCTACCATTTGGTGATTTTTCTTTTGTTGATAATTTTGAAACTTTAGATTCAATAAACCATCCCGATGATTCGGAAATTGGCTATATACTCGAGTGTGATTTAGACTATCCCATAGAATTACATGAGAGTCACAGTGATCTACCATTGGCACCCGAACATATGGTTCCACCCGTACCTGATTCAAATTCTAAAATAAAAAAATTATTACTTACATTGTATCCAAAACGTAATTACGTAATTCATTACAGAAATTTGAAAGTATATTTAAAATATGGATTAAAGTTGGTAAAAGTGCATCGTATATTACGTTTTCAGCAATCACCATAGTTCAAAAAATATATCGATTTAAATACAACCATGCGTCAGCAATCTCAAAATGAATTTGACAAAAATTTTATAAGTTAATGATTAATAGTGTTTTTGGGGAGCTGATGGAGAATGTATGTAAATATAAGGATATACGTTTAATAACAAAATGGGATGGTCACTATGGTATTCATGCTTACATATCAAAACCAAATTTTTATAGTTGTACAATATTTAGCAATGATATGCTCATCATTCAAATGAACAAGCTGGAAGTATATCTAAATAAACCCATATATGCAGGCTTCAGTGTTTTAGACGTTTCAAAAACTTTTTATACAATTTTCATTATGGTTACATCCAAATAATTCCAAGCTCTTGTACACAGATACAGATAGCCTTATATACACATTTTCGGTTCCTGATATCTATGAGTACATTAAAGAAGACATTGATAAATTCGATACATCTGACTATAGTCCTGAAAATATCTTCGGAATTTGTAGGACTTCGTGCAAAAATGTATGCTTACACTGTTGATAAAAAAGTTGTAATGGGGTAATGGGTTCTACCCATGCAAGCATCAAACAGATCACGTTAATGATTATAAACATGTTTTGTTTGATGGTAACGTAATAAGGCGATATAAATATTTGATAAGGTCAAAGAGACATAATGTGTTTACAATAAAACAGAATAAAGTAATACTTAGTCCTTGTGATGATAAACGATTGGTAAATTTCAATTTCACAGATACTAAACCTTGGGGATTTAACTTTACTTTAACTTCTGTTTCAGAAAAACAATAATTATGAGCAGTCTCGAAAATAAACTGCATGATGAACTATGGTACGGTAGTGATCAAATCTACAGAAAGTACCTGAAGCGTTCTTTGATGGGGGGAGTGTTCCTCTGAAAGCTTTGTATTGCATATACTACAACATATTATTATTCCTGATGAGTGTTTTAACTGGTGTGCTATAAATTCAAAGTATGCAAATGAAGTTATTATTAAGACATTATTTGATAAAAAATTAAATTGGACAATAGCATTAAAAGTTTTACAAAATTGTGCATTAATAAAGGTTACAATTCATTAACTTTTAATGAAGTTGATAAAATCTTAGATGGTATGAATTTACTTGGTAACGTACCGCTTAAAATGTATGTATACAATTTATTATGGGGTGGTGATGATGATTCAACAAATGTTAAATCTAGCTTAGAGAATATTAATTCTGCTTATAAAGATACATTATTTATTATAACTGAATGTATTGAGAAAGCAGCATATTATGCTAATTACAAATGTCCCAATATTTTGATTGAAATATTATTAGAACAAAACATTAACTATAAGTTTCAACCATGGGAAAACGAGGAACATCACAAAATTTATTACTGGATACTAGACAACATCAATAAAGGTGAGACAAATTCAAATTCCTGCTTGGGATGGAGGTGTGGGCCAGATTCGGGTATATGGCCATCCAGTAATTTTAGTGATTATATAAGTACTTTAGGTTCAATTTATAAAATAATGAAATTTTAAAAATAAATGTAATATTTAAAAAATAAAATACTATTATTTTTGTGTGTGTTTTATTTCATCTAAGAGCTACATCCTTTTCTACAAACTATATATAACTAATATAAGTAATCTGTTTCACAAAGTACAGGTTAAATGTTATAAAACAATATCATCCTTATTGATCCATGATCTTTCATCCAATCCCCACCATTTTACGAATAACTTATTATTCTTGGAGCGAAGCACTTTTTCTACTAGATATACATCGGGATACTTTGTTTTTTGTAATTCATGTTCATAAAACCCTCCCAGTACAGGATTTCCCTTCATGTCTTCCAGCATGTACGTGGTGGGGTTAGTAATGCGAACTTTCACAATCTTAAATAGTTCACTAGACCAATTGGGTGTGTATCCTTTAGCGAAAATATTTTAAATTTACTGATTCGTACTATGTCACCCACAGAATATCGATTCCTATCGATTATTTTTATGTTAGTGTAAGCCTCTAGCTTTGTATGATTACCAACATCTTTGGGCTTCATTCTAATAGTTCTATGCTTACGATTGTTATAATCCATAGTTATGGTATCAATTGTATCAATCCATTTGTATTTACCTTGCAGGCTGAATGACTTATATAGAGCACCTTTAATGGTTCTGATAACACGTTCAGCAATTGCAGCCTTCTTTGTGCTATAGGTAGAGTAATGATTGACTCCATAACGATGCATTAGTTTAGTAAAATGCTCATTGTAGAATTCTTTTCCAGCATCTGTCTGCAAATTGGTAGGTTTCCGACCTTTTTCGAAGATTGCTTGCATGGCCTTGGTAACTTCTTGACCTGTTTTCGTTTTTAATCCTTTAGTCCATAAGTATTTCGAAAAACAGTCGATGACCACTAATATATACTTATAACCCTTATTTTGTTTGGCATATGTGTTAAATTCAGCTAAATCTGCTTGCCAAAGATCATCAAAACCTCTAATTATTGTTCGCCTTCGTTTAAAATTTTTCGTGCAGGTTTGTGCAATTCGTTGACGAGTTGTAATTTGGACATGGTGCCAATTTATCTACAATTTCTTTAAGTTGATGTAGTTTTCCTCCAGCGCTAGATAAGCGTTGGCGTTTCCTTTGAAAGTGTTCTGAACTGCTTGTAAACAGAAATCCAGGTATCCTTTATTTATAGCATCACCATCTTCTTCAGGGTCAGCCAACTGTGTCAAACGATTTCCATCCAAATCAAACCTTGTTGATACATAATATTGCCTAGTGATGACATCTTGAGGATCTATGGGATTGGCCACATTGCTGAGTCTCTTATTCTCAATATCAAATTGATTAGCATCAATCTGTTTAAACTGAGGAGCTAGTTTCTTTAATTGATACTGGACATATGAACGTCCAAATTTGTCAAGGGGCATTTTAGTTGTGATATGTCGACATCAATGCATTCTCATTTATATTGTTTAAAAAGCGGTTGTTCGGTTTTCAATGTATCCATCTTCATATAGTTCTTCTACAATTGATATTATGTCATTTACAACACCTGTGTTTCCCGCTAATTTTTCTGCCCACAATACTTCCAGATCACGAATTAGTTCATGTATATCATTCCAATATTTATATTCAATGGGTCTGTTTGTTAATTCCTTAAAAAACATAGCTCCACCTCCTCCCTTGGTTGTGGTGGGTGATGATGACAGCAAGGGTTTGATTATTTGTGTATACTTTTGCTGCGGCTTCCTCGAATCTGTGCACTTACGTCATAATCACGCTTTACTACATTCGTAGCCTCTAAAATAGTTCTATATTTTTTTCTATCTGTTGACTTTACTAGACTTAAGTCGGGTTCATTCATAATAAGCAGATCATATAATCCAGGAGTCCCTTTATACGTGACACCTTTAATAATTATATCGTCTCCTTTAATTGCGATGGGTGTATTACCAATTGTCCATTTATCAGGTTTGGTATCATAGTGGACTCCATACGTATGATCAATATCACCTTCAGCATTCTTTAAAATACGTTCAACATATATACGTGGCAATTCATTGTACTGCTCGAGAAATTCTTCTGAGATGGGTTCATTATGGGAATCATCTGCGATACTAGACAGTTCTTCTTCTTCCTCCCCAGTATTAATCTCTCCCATGACGGATGTTTCTAAGAAAGATGGAAGACTTGGGGGAGGATTTCTTTGAAAAACGGAAGCTGAGCTAGTGGACTAGTAGCACCCTTACTTGAATCACCTAATGGAGTGAGACCTGGGGTCCGTTGAACTTGAGCTAGCGGGCTAGTGGGGATAGTAGCATGCTTCCTTGGAAATATGAATACGGGTAGTTTTTTAGGTTTAACATCAATGACCTCCTCCTTTTTATGTATTTTTTTATCGATTTTATTTACTATTTCAGTTAGAGGTTCTATTAAAGGCTTATAAGTATTTTCGAATGTTCTTTCATTATCAATGCGAGCAGTCTTAATACTGTTATACTTCTGCCGTATTATTTTACGAGCCTGAATAATTTTTTCTTTAATATCCTCTCCTTGTTGTCCATTGCGACAAACAGGTACCGGTTCACCTTGAACAGGTAGCTGTTTACACTAAACAGATAGCTGTTAATACCTAAACAGATCAGTTACTACTAAACTGCTGAATGCGGTTTAAGGTATATATATATATAAATATATATATATATATATATATATATATATATATATATATATATATATATATATATATATATATATATATATATATATATATATATATATATATATATATATATATATATATATATATATATCGCCATATATACCAAAACGGATTTAATGAACAGGTACCCGTTTACCATGAACAGGTAGCTGTTGTGACAAACGGTACCGGTTCACCTTGAACAGGTAGCTGTTTACACTAAACAGATAGCTGTTAATACCTAAACAGATCAGTTACTACTAAACTGCTGAATGCGGTTTAAGGTATTATATATTCATCAAATCCTTTCCTATAGCGACCATTATTAACTTCAGCATCCTTGTTTATGACCATGAAACCAAATGGATCTACCCAACACTTTGAACACATGTCCCCAAACAATTTCATGCTTATGGTGGGACTTATATGATCCTCATACGCATGTTTTAAGTTTAATTCATCTTGCTCAAATAATATAATTAGATTCGCATTATCACGAATTAATTTCTTTGGAATTTTACTGTAAGTTTGACTCAAGTAGAAACAGTCAATATCGTTATGCCTACCCATAGAAAAATATGCCCTTATATTATTTTGCTTTTCACAAGCGATATCATCGAAGATAAAAATAGAGTTTGATTTTGCACAATTAGGCTCAATCACATCTTGATTGTCGCTGAAGGTAAAGTAACCTATGTCCTTCATTGGAAGTAAGATTTCCTGTAAAAGTTTGTACTTGTTTTGATTCAATGACTTAGAGTATACGTATACATGTTTAAATTTCAAACCATTTTTTTCAGTAAGCAGACTGATCATTGCGTTTGTTTTACCGCAATTGAGGGACCACATATAATACCACGTATACTATTAGGAAGTAAATCACCATGTTTTGAAGTAATAGACTTTTCGTCGTCAACGTCATGATTTTGAATTGGGAGTTTTTGTTTCTGAGCAACTACTTTCATCTTTGATGGATGAAATAAAACTAAACGAATAATTACAACATCTTTATTTATATATTAGACTATATTACAATAATAATTATAATTTTTTCACTTCTCCGGTGAGTGGACTGTACTGTACAATAGCATCATGGAGAGTAAGACCATATACAACGATTCCATTATCGAAAGGTGTTAGAGATTCCATTTCCAATTTGATGTCCACTGTTGAGTTTTTTAAGGATTCATTTTGTTTAGAGCAGTCCATTACAAATACTGGACATGATTTGAATTCGGAATAGTTGAATAATGCATCTTTATCACCTTCACCATAGTAATCACATCGAAATTTCAAAAAATTGCGATAGGCAGGTATATATTGGTTAGCACTGAAGTTCAAATGCATTGCTTCATATGGATAATACTCAGAATTCAGATGTACTTTAAGATTTCTGATGTTAATGTGATCAAAATTTCCGGCCCTTGCTGACCTTGTATACCTTTTACCTTGTTGGAATGCAACAATTATCCAACGTGGTTTTTCCAGTTGCGTGGATGTTTTTATTGGCCATATGTCTGAGGTTGCTTGTTTTAAAGCAGGCAATTCATACAACTCCCATTGTCGAAATGGAACAGTAATAATAGAATTTTTATTGATTCCTTGAAACAAGTTAAGTTTCGCAGCATCACTAAGTGTTAAGTGCGGTACTTTCCATTGAATTTTATTTAAGGTTATTGCGGCATCAACTTCACCATAGTAACAGTTTGTATCGCTTCTAGATCGAATTAAAACCAACTCTTGGCGCATATTCACGATTACCTGACGATAATCCTCCATTATTCCAAATATGTGGTTCAATGGTATGCATACTGTAAAAGATTTTTCTCCATTTTGCTCATCGAATTCTACTTATAATGGTTCTTCATTCTTTGGTGACCATCCTAAATGACTTTTGCTTTTGCTTGCCGTATAAGAAATATATCCCTTAAGCGTAGATGTTATTCCTGGGTTTCTACAAACATCCACTCTCTGACCACCTAACTCATAACGAATTTCTTCGAAAAGAAAGTTCGGGAAATTGTTGGTTAAGCTGCATGCTTTTCTTTCATCTTGTTTTTTGAGCTCAAGTTTACCTTCTATGTACAGAAAACTATCATAAGTAGCCGTAATTAGATCTTGACTTTGAATTAAGATTCGTATTTCTTCGGAAGGTCCATATTTAGAAGATCCATATGGAAGATAAGTGTGAATATCTGATTTAATTATAGTATCATCAAAATGTACGTTTTGAAAGACGTTTAACGATTCTGCCATTGTGGTTGAGAACTTTGAAACCAATTGACGTTAAAAAGTATTTCTCTGCAGATGTTAACCGCAATGAGAGTTGATGACTAATTAATGACTTACTGTAGGGATGATGACTTTTATATGAGTTTTTGAAAGATGGAATTGGTCCTGGATTAATTCTCAGACCCATGTTTTTTTAGTTCTAAGCGTACAGTGAATGGTTCACTTTCACCAAAGTCTATTAATTCACCCTTTGATTAGTCAAATTAATTGTTATATTACTAATAATGTTAGTGTTTACTTCTAAATATTGAGTATTGCTTGGAGTTTTATCTAGACGATAACCTGGAGGAACTGAAACATCAATCTCATATAATACTTTAGCAGGTTTCCCGTTTCGATAAGATCCCTTTATAATGTTGCACTCTACGTGTAGATTAGTGTGTCTAAGTATTTGGATGTCTAACGCAGATGTATGTAAAATATTTGGTTCTAATATTTTAGACTCAAACCCTAGCATGCGCCCAATACAATTTTCTTTAGTAAAATCAATCTCAAATGAACTGTTTATCTCACATTTAAGTGTATTGTTGTTTGCTCTAATGCTAAACTTTTCTGTGGGTATTTTAGATTTTAGATAATCGTTAATTTCATCTAACTCATATCCACCGTGTGGAATATTAATCACTTGCAAATGAGATGGATTTGTTCTAAAATAAAATCTATCGTTGCCTGCATAAATGTTTCTAATGCTGTTGCAGCCGTAAAATCCAACCAATCCAATAACGTATTTCTTCCCAAATCTAGCTCTATCGGTGGATAGAAGTTGTAGCTAGCTGTGTTACCAACACCTTCTAAACTGAATGTTATTGACATAACTGAGAAAATTTGATGTTGTGCTGATTATTTATATAAAGATTGTAGGCATAGGTGTCCGCAAATAATTGTATTAAGCTCTTGATCTTAGTTGTAATTATAATATATTTTACATCCCGAAAGTAGTTAATCACTTCGTTTGGTGGTCGAATATTACCGAAACTATCGTAATACCATACCTTTTACCACGCTTTTGTAGCAAACCCAATGGGTACCTGGTCCTCTTTGGCTATCTAAGTTAATAATTCCAGATTCATTTTTCCGTGGCAATTTAGGTATGCTATCTCTCATAAAAATATCCCTAAAGTACGGTACGTTTTTGGTGTATTTCTTTAAATCAGTATCCGTTAACGGTCTTTCGGGTAATCTATTCAGTTTTTTGGAAACGGTTTTAAGTATAATGCACCACCACCAGATTTGTTTGGTTTTAGATATAGTACACCGCCTTTCTTATTCATGGAGCCTATAGCGACCGATTCCATCATGCGATTATGGCGCGATGTCTCTTCCTGCAATTTTTTAGCATTTTTAGCATCATTGACTGCTTTAGCAATTCTTGATGCACCACCAGCTAAAGCACCGATTGCTGATAATCCTGCGAATAACGGAATAAGAAATGGTAAAAACCCTCCTTGTTTAGGTAGGAGAATTACTCTAGGAACTTTAATGTTTCTCTTTCCTCCTAAATTTTTCACCACACGTTTTGCCGTTGAAAGCGCTGACTTTATTGTGTCTGTGAAATTTCCGTTAGGTTTAATTTTTTTAGCTATTGTCTTTCGTAAATGCAATAAATTTCCACCATTGCATTTCTTCTTCTTCTTCATATTAGATCGACGTTTACACCCCATTCCCAATTTTCTCTTTGCTTTCATGATGGTACTGACTGCTAAAGCTGCAGTTCGTTCACCTAGCGTTGCGTCTAATGATTTAAAGCGCTCCCAAGCTTTTTTTTGCAAAATTTATGTCTACTTTCTAAATCTCGGTAATCTCTGTAACTGATATCATGAAGTTTGCACTGAGCATCTAATTGATTAATACCGAGGTCACCGCGTGCGAGTCGTTTTTCTAACTTTGTACCAGGACCGCAATACTGGTAACCAGGTAAATGCAATTCAAACGGAATTTTATTGATTAGACCATTCACCAAACCACCACCTACACTCTTTCGCTTCTTAACTAGCATTGTTTACATGGATGGATAGAAGGGGGTATTTATACCTAAATTGAGAAAAACAAATCATAGTTATTTCTTTATTCAGTAAATGCTATACATTAGATAAGCAGGACGATAATACAAAATTTCCATTAAACATACAGTGTTATGTGAATTAATATTATACTTAGCATCATTATCTTTATAAATTTCACCACCACTGAATTCTCTCTCATTTTACATATGGTGGGGGTGCTACTATTAAAAAGAAAATGTTATGTTTGTTGTTTTGCCAACTGCACCCAAACTACTTATAAACACATCCTTCGTGTTTAGGAGTGTTTTAAATTCTTCAATTCGTGTTTCTTCTTTTTTGAAATACACATAAAAGCGTTCCGGCAATACACATTTAAAATCACCCGTTTCTATCACTATACGTTCACCATACTTAGTATTAATTATATCCATATTCGTTACTTTATACTTTCTCGATATATCGAGCTCGCACGCATTTTTAAAGGGTTTGCAATAGGTGCTTTGATTTAACCCTGTTAATTCCATATTTAACAATTACGTGCTGCAGACTGATCTCAACATACAGCTCGCTGCAATTTATATAAGAAATATGCGTCCTACATATTACAACATGCTTAAACTTGTTAAATACCTACTTTTGACCTTGACTAGAAATATAATATGATGATGATCAGCTCCAAAAATTTATATTTCCCGCTAAAAAGTTTGACCTTGAAAATTATATTCTTAGATTTATGATTACCTTGCAATTTCTATTTCTAGCTTTTCACCTTGACCTTTTTATATTTCTAAGAAATATGACACCAGCGTAGGTCAATAACCTTTGACCTTGAAAACTATTTTTAGATTTATGATTACCTTGCAACTTCTATTTTTAGCTTTTCACCTTGACCTTATATTTCTAAGAAATATGACACCACCGTAAGTCAATAACCTTCAAAACTATTTCTGCGTTCTGGCATAACGAGAAAACTCACTCGACCTTGAAATAAATCCCCATAAGATTTACATGGGTGACCTTGAACTGGTCCAGGATCGGCATACTATAAGAAATATGACACCACCGTAAGTCTTCGACCTTGAATACTATTTTTGATTACCCTGCAACTTCTATTTTTACCTTTGACCTTGACTTAGTAGGGTTACCAACCTAACACGTGGCCTTAGCAGGGACCGTTACCAACAACGTGGCCTTGACTTAGCACCCCTTGAAATAGGCAATGTTACCAACCTAGAAATCTAGTGACTTTTCTGGTGACTTTTTCTAGATCTGGTGACAAATCTAGTGACAAAAGTGGATCAGAAGTGCAGTAGTATTACTACTTTTGTGGATGGATGATCATACGTGATGATAACATTCCTGTTATAGTCTTTTGTGATGAGGGAAATTTTTCTCGGGATGGAGTGAACAATAGTCACAATGAGCACGTTTGATCAGATGAAAATTCTCATGAAATTACCGCTTTACGGTAAATGTTTGGTCCGGGATTATCGGAGACAATCTCGTTGGACCCCACATATTTAATGGGCAATTAAACAATTTTTGGAAGAAGATTTACCGGCATTGCATGAAGATGTTCCCTTAATTGTACGTCAAAGCATGTGGTATCTGCAAGGTGGGTCTCCTGCACACTACGGGTGTGTTGTAACGGAGTTTTTGCACAGAAAATTTTCTTACCGATGGTTTGGTAGAAATACGTACACACCCACACAAATAAGTACACTGGCCACCCAGATCACCAGGTCTCACACCTTTGGAGTTTTATCTGTCATATTAAGTTGTTAGTGTACGGGCGGAGTAAACTATCTTCAAAAGAAGAATTGATTGAACTATTTTGTATGCATTTACCAACGTTCGTGGCAACTTCGTAAATATCGAATGGAAAAGAGAGCTGCGAAGGCGTGTGGCATTATGTGTGGAGGTTGGTGGACCTCATTTTGAACAACTGTAACCATTTTTGTTTGTCACGTCGTTATTTTATGTGCCTTTTTGTGCTATGTTGTGTTCTTGTTAATTTTTTAATGAAAATTGTTATTAGTTTTGTTTTATGAAAATTTTAAAACTTAAGAAGCTATTAAGAGTATTCTCTTTATTTATTTTTACATTTTTCTACGTTCGCCCATATCTCCTTACGGGTTAGGAATTGGGAAAAATTGCACATAATCATTATATATATATATATATATATATATATATATATATATATATATATATATATATATATATATACAGGGTGTTTACATCGATGCAAAGATTTAAAGGGGTGATAGAATACGTGATTTTGAGCCGATTTAAGCAAACATACCCATATACCAAGTGTTGCCGTTTTTGAGATAATGCCACTTTTAATATTTCTTGATTTTACCGTGTTTTCTGCAAATATCGAAGTGTACAAGAGTAACAACGTCTTATCGCAAATTTATACTAAGTTTTTTATTCCTTATGAAGTGATTGTTCATATTCTTTTATCAGAAAAGCCTAATTCTTGGTTCTTGCCTAGAACTTCTTAAACATGAAAGTTTTAATTTGTAAAAAATCACTAAAATTCAAACGTGGATTTAGTCTAAAATCTTTCGTTAATTTTTTTCCAATTTCAGTAAAACTGGAAAATTGAATTTAATTACCAAAGTACTCCTAGGCGTATTCGCCAAAACGTAAAATAGCCCTTCATTATTTAGTTTAAATAGTTTAAAAAAGCAGATTTTTAGAAAATGTCCGATTTATTAAAACATTAATAGTATTATTATTGGTGTTCAAAATTAGTACTGCACGAGGCAATATTATATTGAGTATCAAGAACAGTAAGGACGTTTACCGGTCGCCGGCCATGTTTGGAGGCTGAGCGATAGCGAATTGGCCGGAGACCTATACAACCCTTAATGTTCGTGATGCTCATACTTTTTTGCACGATTGTATTAAATTTACCACAATCGAAATTATTTCCACTAAATAAACGAAAAGTCAAAAGTGACGTTTTAAATAGCAATGTAGATTCACTTGAAAATAAACTCGATTTTGCTAAGAAAATTTTACATTCCAGTGTTAGTGAGGTGAAAGTAATCTTGAATTCAGAAACAGTTTCTGTAAACTCAAGTACTGGGTGGAGCGATAACCGCAAAACATTTTCTAAAAATCTGCTTTTTAAACTATTTAAACTAAATCATGAAGGGCTATTTTACGTTGTGCGAATGCGCCTAGGGGTATTTTGGTAATTAAATTCAATTTTTCCAATTGAAAATTTTTTCTAAATCTATTCATGCTATCTTAAAGACCATTGCCCAAAGAAGTTTTACAGAAATTGGAAAAAAATAACGAAAGATTTTAGACTAAATCCACGTTTGAATTTTAGTGATTGCTTTTACAAATTAAAACTTTCATGTTTAAGAAGTTCTAGGCAAGAACCAAAGACAGCTAGGCTTTTCTGATAAAATAATATGAACAATCACTTCATGAGGAATAAAAACTTAGTATAAGTTTGCGATAAGACTTATTACGCTTGTACACTTCGATATTTGCAGAAAAGCACGGTAAAATCAAGAAATATTAAAAGTGGCATTATCTCAAAACGGTAACACTTGGTATATAAGTATGTTTGCTTAAATCGACTCAAAATCACCTATTATATCACCTTTAAATATTTGCATCGATAATTAATATATTATATATATATATATATATATATATATATATATATATATATATATATATATATATATATATATACAGGTGGGAAAAATTTGAATGCTCACCATTGGGATCTTAGAAACTATAGGATATCCAGGAATCGTTAATTGGGAAAAAGTTTCTTACATTTATACACAGAAAAACCAGCAATACATTTAAAAAAAAATCAAAGCTTACTGAGATATTCATAATAATATAAAAATTGCGATTTTTTAATGTTAATAACTTTTTTACTTATAAAAGTAACAATTTGAAATTTGGTGTATGCGTACTGTTCAATAGTCTTTATATCATTTTATAAAAACATTGTTCTAGGCCTGCTAGATATTAAGAAACAATTGCCAACTTTCTTTTCTGTTATGGACTCCATATTTGTTTTATGCAATGTTTAAAAGTAGAAAAAAATTGTAATCCAATGGTATAATAATCAATAAGGTTTATACTTAATTTCAATGAAATATTAGCAATTTTGTATTTATCAAGAGATGCACGAAGTAATACGTCTTATACATATTAGGTTAATAAGACAGTAGTGAAATCTGATTCAATACGTTAAGATTTAAGATGGTTCGGTACAGTCAATCTGAAAAATTAGATATGTACAACATTTACATTAAAAACCATCGTAACTCTAAAGTCGCTGCTCTTGTTTATCAAAATACGTATCCGGAACGACAACATCCGTCTAGATTTGTGTTCTCAAGAATTTCAAGGAATTTAATTAAATTTGGAAAAGTTTCGCAGCCAAAAGGTAAATTTTTTATTTATGTATTTAATAAAATTAATAATAATTTTTAAAAGGTAAATATGTTCGTCGTAATTATGTTAACGATGTAAATGTTTTGGCGCAAGTTCATTTAAATCCTGAAACATCAAACCGTCGTATTGCGAATGAATGTGACATTACCGATCGCGCAGTGCGCAGTACTCTTAAAAAGCATAATTATCATGATTATAAGTTTACTAAAGTACAAATGCTTTATAATGGAGATACGAACAGAAGACTTGAATATTGTCAATGGATAAACAATAGAAGGACTGAAGATCCGATTATTTATAAGAAAATACTGTGGAGCGATGAATGTACCTTGACTAATTTAGGTTTATTTAATTCCCGCAACAAACATTATTATGCAACCGAAAATCCGCACTTGCTGTACCCAACGAGGCCTCAAAAAAGGTTTTCAATTAATATTTGGTGTGGGATATTAAATGATAAAATTCTTGGACCTTACATTATAAATGGAGATTTAAATTCTAATTTATATCTTAATTTCCTTCAAACGCATTTGGAAGATATGCTAGACGATTTACCTCTAAATTACATAGAAAGTATGAAATATTTTCAATAAGATGGATGTGCCGCCCATAACGCAAGAATATTTAAATACCAGATTTCCCAATAGTTGGATTGGCACTTACGGTCCTATATGATGGCCCGCTAGATCACCTTGTTTAAATCCACTGGATTATTTTTTATGGGGGTATGTCAAATCGAGTATTTACAACGAACCATTGTTCATTCAAGAGCAGCTTATTGAGAGAACATTAAACTGTTTTAATCATATTAATGGTGATATGATTGCTCGTGCGACTGCTGATGTACCACATAGAGTCGCTTTATGTTTAAGACAAAATGGAGCTCAATTTGAACATTTATAAATATTTACATTTGTTTGTTTGTTATTTTCAATAAAAATTAATTTGTTGCTACTGTACCAGTTACTTATTACAAATTTAATAGTTCATGATTAAAATAATTTTACAATCGTATACACAATCTGTTTTTCAAAGCACTCTTTGATAAATACAAAATTGCTAATATTTCATTGAAATTAAGTATAAACCTTATTGAATATTATATCATTGGATTACAATTTTTTTCTACTTTTAAACATTGCATAAAACAAATATGGCGTCCATAACAAAAAACAAAGTTGGCAATTGTTTCTTAATATCTAGCAGCCCTAGAACAATGTTTTTTATAAAATCATATAAAGACTATTGAACAGTACGCATACACCAAATTTCAAATCGTTACCTTTATAAATAAAAAGGTTATTAACATTAATAAAAAATCGCACTTTTTATATTATTATGAATATCTCAGTAAGCTTTATTTTTTTTTAAATGTATTACCAGTTTTTTTCTGTGTATAAATGTAAGAAACTTTTTTCCCATTTAACGATTCCTGTATATCCTATAGTTTCTAAGATCCCAATGGTTAGCGTTAAAATTTTCCCACCCTGTATATATATATATATATATATATATATATATATATATATATATATATATATATATATATAAACATTTCGAGCTATTTTGTAAACACCTAATTTTTATTTGAGTTTCAATAAAGTAGATGTTTATTACAAAATAAATTTTAACTGTTTTTTTTGTGTGTACCGCTACTTGATATTAGGACAAAAATAACATCGAGTGTAAAACATTCATGCGCTACTAGATCAAAATGTTAGTTTGCTTTTTGATAGGGAAAGAAATGAATTTTTAAGAAAAACGAAATACTATCGTAAAGAGAATGTTTTTAGGATCTCAATAATAAAAAAAAATTATAGCATTCTATTTAAAAAAAAAGGAGTGAAAGTCGCCATCTTGGAATAATTTGTCCAATTGAAAATCTGATATCACCATCGTGTAGGGAATGTCCTGAAACATATTACTGCCAAATATTTGGAAAGTAGTACCCATAGTGTGACTAAAAATAAGGCGCTTCCTCTGAAACAGATTGTATATACAGGGTGGCCCACTTAAGCGGGATTGCTCTATAACTCCCTTACTATTACAAATACGAAAACATGTCTTATATAAAAGTTGTCCACAGTCATAAACTACACATTTTGAAATTATTTTCAGAAATGGCGGACTTCCGGTTATACCGGAAACTCATGCCAACTCCGTTATTTTAAATAGAACAACCTATATATTATTACATTTTTGAATTCCTCGTTGAATTTAAAGGTTACTTTAATAACCATACTATGGGTCTACGTCGCATTGCTTCTGAGTTATTTGACATTTTGTAGAAAAAATGACATAGAGAGATGTGGCTTTCGTTTTCTACTTCCGAAAATTGTACCATATCATTCTCATTCATTGCCAAAAATCTTGCTTTTAGAATTCAATAATTTCTATCGCTCCGAAAATAATTTTTTTCAAACATGGATAACTTGATTTTTTTAAATGGAACCACCCATATTTTCTTACATCAGCGAATAGCAAATTAAATTTCCTTTCCACTGATGTAACATTATCGATATTTTGGAGTGATAGTTTTCGAGATACTCACATTTTTATCTAATTTCAATTTTTATTGCGCATTGCCGCGGTGCTTTGGGAAACGTTTGTCAAGTGTTTTAAACTGATAAGAAGTCTTGCTTTTAGAATTCAATCATTTCTATCGCTCTGAAAATAACTTGATTTTTTTAATGCACAAGAAATAAACAATAAATACTCAAGAATTAAGAACACAAAACTCAAAATAAATACACAAGAAATACATAAGGAATGAACAATAAACACATAAGGATTGCACAAGTAATACAAAATAATTACTTAAGGCTTACACAAGAAATAGAGACGGAATACACAAGAAATACACAATAAATACATAAGGAACGATCAATAAATACATAAGGACAATTACTTAACGATTACGGAAGATACACAAAAGAAATGCACAAGAAATACAGGTTATCCTGTTGACACGTTCCCTCGTTTGATACTGCACGCGTCCGGTGTTTGTAAAACGTTGTAAAAACTTTTGAAAGGCTGTTTCTCGGGTAAGTCCTCGTTCAGGATACCGTACCGCATAAATCCTTGACGCCAATGACGCATTTTTTGGCATTCTCCAAGAATGAAAGTCATGTCGATCAACTCTGCGTCGGACAACAACATTTTAATGGAAATGTCTTGTAGAAACACTTAAACTGGTACACAAGACAGCAAAGCACAACAGAAGCTCGAGAAACTGACGTTTCTTATCAGTTGTTTAAAACAATTGACAAACGTTTTCCAAACCACCGCGGCAATGCGCAATAAAAACTGAAATTGGATAGAAATGTGAATATCTCGAAAACTCAGTCCAAAATATCGATAACGTTACATCAATGAAAAGGAAATTTAATTTCCTATCCGCTGATGTAATAAAATATGGGTAGTTCCATTTAAAAAATCAAGTTATCCATGTTTGAAAAAAAATATTTTTCGGAGTGAGAAATTTATAATGAAGGTGGTTGAAGAGGTTTAAAAAATTTAATAAATTAATGGGTGTTAAATAACTGAGTATATATGTTCTCATAAACAGATCGTTGAACTAACTCGAGATACAGCCTCTTCACCAAAAATAATGCCTTTGGCCCAGTCGGTAGTTCAAAGTGGGCCGATTCAATCTTTTGGTTTGCTTAATTACCACAATTTATGATGTTACTTCCACTTAACATCAATATAAAAACAGCAATGTAACACTAATAAAAATGATCTCGGACGCCAAGTTATTTTTTAATTATGCTCGGAATAACTAAACCGAGGTTTACAATAATAAAATTTTCCAACTAAATGATCGAAGAACATAAATTACGGTATATTTTAATACAACTCAAAATGGGTTGTTACAAATTGTAGAATTCTAAAAGCAAGATTTTTGACAATGAATGAGAATGATGTGGTACCCTTTTCGGAAGTAAATAACGAAAGCCACATCTCTACCTGTATCCGTCATCGAGATATTGAAAGTTTACGTAGGCACTACAAACGTCATTTTTTCTACAAAATGTCAAATAACTCAGAAGCAATGCGACGTAGACCCATAGTATTGTTATTAAAGTGACCTTTAAATTCAATGATGAATTCAAAAATGTAATAATACATAGGTTGTTCTATTTAAAATAACGAAGTTGGCATGAGTTTCCCGCATAACGGTCCGCCACTTCTGAAAATAATTTTAAAATGTGTAGTTTATGACTGTGGACAACTTTTATATGACATTTTTGTATTTGTAATAGTAAGGGAGTTATGGAGCAATCCGCTTAAGTGGGCCACCCTGTTTTATATATATATATATATATATATATATATATATATATATATATATATATATATATATATATATATATATATATATATATATATATATAGAGAGAGAGAGAGAGAGAGAGAGAAGAGAGAGTGAGTGAGAGAGAGAGATCACGCTCTGATAACGTATTGAAGAAAAAATATGTTAACGCTTTTGAGCGAAGATCCTATGTAACAAATTATACTTTTTATAATATACAAAAAAAATTGACATTTAAAAGTAAAAAAACCTATTCAAAATCAATTCATGTAAGGTGTTTTTATACGTAAACAAATTAAAAACCGTTATAAGTTTCAACGTAAGGAAAGTTCTATAAGTTTGATTTTCAAAACCTTGACGTTGTATAATACAGAAAAATATGGTATTATGTACATTAATAAACCCAAATAAAAGTTTATTTCTTTACAGTGCTGCTATTAACAAGATCATTTTCTATAAATGAATATAGGTATACAGTTGCGGAGAAATATGTTTCTGTCAACTTTCATACTTTAAAAAATAATATATATAATGTTTTAAATTTAAGAGATTGTACTCATGTATTTAGCACAACGACAATCTCAGTTTATTTAATCAGAATATTTAATTATATCTAAAATATCTTGGTGATGTGCGTAAAAGTAGTTTGTGAATTGATTTAAAAGGAAAGTTAGGTATTACCAGCGTAGCTCACATGTTTCAATTTGATTAAATAATGTTTTCTATCCAAAACATTCAAAAGATACTGCAACTTGATGATATAAATGGATACGTAAGATGAGTTAGAAAAACTGAAAACGAGAGGACAAATAATTTATCAAGTTGAGTTATAGGCTGAAAAGGAACCATCCATTACTCAAAACAAGGTTATAAGTAAAAAACAAGATTTAAAGAAATAAAAAGTTGAACTACTTCCTAAGTATTATAAACGATATAGAGCATAATGAATTGTGTAAATACGTAAAATTTTATGTAAGTAAAATAAAGTAGAAAAATGTGGAGCTATAATTCTTTATCCACGAGCAAGCGAGTGTTTCATCTAGAGCGAGAGCAGCATAAGTGCCTTTGCTCAAGAGTACTAAACATAATTTTTTCCACAATCATATCAATTATTTAGCAGTTCAATAACCGTCTCTTGTAACTTGTACTTTGACAGATTTGTCACAATTATTGAAGATGCGCTGACGTCATCTTGCATGTGACAGTGACGTACTCATTCTGTCAAAAATAGGGATGGAAGGTAATGGCCAAGATTCTCAGCCAATAATTTTATTAAGTATGTAACAGTAGTACATGTATGCGTTTTTCAATATTACACGAAATTTAATACACTAACTGTTTGGTACGGTGTAAATGTTTACAGTGTAGTTATGCAAAAGCTCAAAATAGGTACAGTGTGACTTTCATAGCAACTGCAGGCATAATAATCGATCAATAAATTTCTCTCACTACAGATCAATCGCCCGTTTTGCTCAATAAAAATAGAGAGCAAAACAATGTATTATGTAATGATTGTGGGAAAAATATTTTGTCATAGACATGAACATACGCAGTAAGCTCTTTTTAATTCATTTATATTTGCATTTACTTTTTACCTTTGAAACTAGTTGAAGACAAATTTAATCGAATAACGTCCCTTTAGCTTTTTAACTTCACGGTTTCATCTGCGTTTCGAAAATGTAAAGTACAGTAAGAATTATAAAATACAAATCTTACATTTCAATACAGAGAAATTTCGACCGAATTTCTTTTATTCCTATTAGTGTATCACTACATGGGTCGCAAATATCGTAGGGACGAGAAAAGTCTGGAATAATTTCGTTTCCACTATGTTATTGTATTATCAATAATTGTTACTTTTGTATTGGTATTATTGGATGAAATAACCTTATTTAAAAATCTATCCAAAACTTATGGCTAATTTGTAGCTAAATCTGAACATTTTATAATCACCTACAAAAAATTTGAGAGGTCAAATTTTTTCCCCTTGGATAAGGAGTCGAGTACAAATTAATCGGGTACAAATTATTCAATAAATAAAAAATAAAATATAAAACCCCTTAATATACTTGTAGATGTATTACATTTAAGTCACAACATGGGTGTTATTACACGATCAAACCGCACTAGGCGTCTTGTAGGCCTACCGAGATAAGGGGATGCCAAGCCAACTACAGTGGAAATGGTCGGGCTCGATATAAGAAGTAAAATGGTTGAAAGGTCGTTTCACATACCTTACACTTACCATAAATCAACAAATAGCAACACTCCGTCCAGGAACAATTGTCTCTAGGCGCCACCACATTCTTAAACTTTTATAAAATAAGTAGTATTAGTCGAGATGTTAAGTTAATCCTATCTGACTGTGGAAGATAGAATGAAATCATACGCAAATCAAGTTCAATTGCCCTTAAAGATATTTATCCTAAAGCTTAATAAAATTTTGAAGTATACGAATGGTCGGAAACTTATTGATCACATACTGTATATTCGGAAAATCAAAGAAGAAAACGTTTCTAAATAACCCTCGTATGCATATAGATTAATATGTACTTATCTGTCATAAAAATTCTGAAACAAGTAATTAATACCCAATTTAGAAAAATAAGTCGGTCAATTAATTTTAAACCATTAGTTCGTTTCTGAAAAATTTCAAGACGTAACAATCAGTGCTTTTTCATAACTCATATATTTCCTATCAAATTTGTTTCAATACTTTCTCTGTAAAACTGTATTTAAATATTCACCAATTTGAAGGAATTGTAATAATTCATATCTGAAATTTCTGCTTAATAAATATCTTGTTATCAACATTGTGTATTCAATGATTGTACAAGAATTTCAAATAATTAAATTTTGTAATCAATCTGACTCAAAATAAGCAATTTCAGAACGATTATTAGCCAAAATATCCAAGACAATTAATTTTAAATGGTGTAAGTACCCTTTATATAATTTCACACAAAGTAACAATCTATTTTTATACTGCTGGTTCCTCTTTTAACACTCTAAACTGTAGGGAAATATTTAAATAAATATACAAGAGTAAGTTAATTAATAGATATGTATTGAACAATTTGAAAAAATATTTACAAATATTGCTTCTAGAAGCACCACAAAAAAAGTCGCTAAATCTCATAATTCTGAACATATAAAATCAGGTAATAGAGTTTGATTATCCTTAATACTTGAAAAAATTTAACCATATAAACAACATCTCTAAACATAATGTAACTTCTTTTATTCTAATATCTAAAGTTATTCTTATATCAATAAATTCGGTAGTCCTTATCCGGTGTAATGTAGTACTCACTGGAGGTTGTTTACTTCAAGTAATCCTTCAATGTGCATCCACACTTGTCACAAAAGAGAAGACGGCCATAACTATCTGATGCTCGCTCACGCTTTACACGCATATAACAAATGTGGCAACCTGATTTACTGTATACCCTTTAACATAAAGGTTTATCATAGTGTAGATTTACTTGTTATATTAAAATTCTTAACTGTTTCCACTCAGTCGATTTAGTGCCGTTGACAATCGTACAAATACTTAAGTCAATAATATTGATGTCTTACACCATTTGTATCGGTACATGCTTGCCTAACACATTTATCCATGTATACATTGAACCCCCACGGAGACATCACACAGCCTTGTCGTACTCTTTGCTCAATATTAAAGTATTCACTCACACCTCCACTCACCCTAATACATGCCCGACTACCGTTATATACTGCCCTTATTCCATTTATTAGACCTGTATTTACGCCATATTCATTTAATATTTCCCACAGCTTCTCCCTGTTCCATCTGTCGTATGCTTTTTCTAGATCTACAAACATACACTACAGCTTCCTTTTTACACTTTAGCAGTTTTAGGTTACCTGCTGAAGGGCAACCATCTGATCAACACATCCTCTTCCTGGCATTCCCTGCACATCCCAAATCTTAGTTTGTGTAGTTTTTCGTACTCTATCAATCAGTATTCTTCCAAATACTTTACCAGGTACACTGAGCAAATTTATTCCTCTGTAGTTCTTGCAATCACTCCTGTTCCCCATTCCCCTTATACTTATACAGTGGTAAAATGAACGCGCTCTTCCAATTAGCCGGGACTTTTCCACACTTAAGGCATACACTGAAAAACTCACATAATCTTCCTATAAGCTTTGCACTTTCATACTTTGGCATTTCACTAGCAATTTCATCTACGCCTACTCCTTTACTATTTTTCAACTTTCCTACCGTTTTCTCTACCTCATTTATCCCAATATCAGTCTCAGTTTCATTCACCATTCCTTATATATTCTCCTTATTTAACCCTTCAGTCTTATTTTCCTCACAACTGTACAGCTTTCCGAAATATTCTTACCAGCATTTCCTCACTTCACAATCGTTAGATACTATTCCGTTGCTCGTATTCATCACTCCTGCAGCGTTCTGAAGAGTTTTTTGTTTCCTTAAAAATAATTCTGCATATTCTCGCTGCCTCCTTCGCTTTTGTACACCTCACACAGTCGTCTTTTCTCAGTCTCACTTTTTGCAGCAATCATTACCATGTACGCATATTTTCCTTACATACTGCATTTTTTACCGATTCATTCCACCAAGCACATTTGTTCTGTCTACCTACAATCGCTGTTCCATATATCTACCCGGCACAATTGACAACACAGTTTTTCAAGCGTATCACAGCATCTGCGTATTTCATTCTAGCACTATTATCTACTAGTTTGTCTACCCTCAGGTTTCTACGTCGTTCATTATACGCTATCAGGTCAATCATACTTTTAGATTCACCTCTTTGCCATGTATACATATGCATATTTTTATGTTCACCAGGCATTTTCCATTCTCATTGACTCTTTGGTCTCCGAATTTTCCTAGAACGCGTTCAGTAAGTTCTCTCTGTAACAGTTACAATTATTAACAAAGACATGTGAAGTTTCTATCCTTTACTAAAATTTTATTCCATAGTTGGCTTTATACGTTTTTCAAACTGTTATATTAATAGCAGGGTTATGTGTGCGTTTTAACTTTTTCATATTTCATAAATTTGTTCGTACCCTTTAAACAATTATAAAAGATTTTACTACTACTGAGGATGATACCTGTAATTGTTATTGGAACGCAGAGAATTACTTAAATATAAATATAAAAATACACCACTTAAACCCAAAAGCTAATTTACAATTTCAAGAAAATCACATGGTTGTAACTTGAATTTATAGACCCCCGCCATCATGCGAAATTAGTTTATAAATATCCTTAAAGATTGTTTAGAAAATCTTGAGGCCGGAAGAAAGTTGGAAGGTGAAACTTGTCATATCAGAGAGTTGTAGCGTACTATTTGCACAGTATGGGAGAATTTGGGTGTGTATCGATGATTAATCACGCCTATAAGCGGAAAATCAAAGTCAAGCATTTATCATATTTGTACTATGACATAAAAAATAATTTATCAACTCGTACATTACGGATCATTTCCCAAAAGTGAAAGTTTTGACTTGTAATAAACAAATTGCAAAACCTGTTACTCAATAAAAAGAGTACATTAAAGTACTGGATTATAAACAAATTACAGTGTACTCTGCTCGGAAATTAGGGGGAGTGAACAATCTAGAAGACGTTGATTTAATGACCGAAAAGATATGCTTTTTCTGGCGATTTAGAAAAGGAAGGCATAATAAAAAGGAAAACCATGGATTAGAAGCGTCTAGTAATAGTGTTATATAAGGAAATGACTAAAAATCCTAATAATATTATTATTAAAAATAAATTTATTACTTACAGAAATAAACTTATGGAATTACTAAATTTAATTGCTATAAAACGAAAGCAAGGGATTATGGCAGAAACAACAGTAAACAACTTTGGGATACGATCAAGAATTTTACAAAAAATAATCCCATTGTTCTAGAAAGCTACAAACAGAAACTGAGCAAATATGAAAGGATCCAAGAATAAATCAAACAAATTTAATATTATTTCTCTAGTATTGGACAACACATCAAGTCTTCAATAAATAAAACTGTGCCTTGCGTTAATTAAATTTGCCATAGTTAAACCGTTACTAAATGGTGGCGGTATGGTAGCAATGCTACTAATTATAGTCCAATGTCAAGTACCTATCTCTAAATACATACAAAAATTTTTAAATTCATAATCACTAAGAATGACAACATTGCATCTAACCAACAATTTTTTTCAGGAAAAGTAGGTCGACACAAATTTGAGATATTCTTTTTGAGGTGCTGAGTATCAATCAATGAACAGTTATTTAGCAAATCGGGTGTAAAATGAGATACAGCAGATAGTGGAGTTCCGCGGGTACAGTATCAGGTCCATTGTTTTTAATACATTAACGATTTATTTAAAATAAAACATTAGAGATCTGACCGTTGTGTCGTATGAGAGAGGGTCTTGACAGGAACTACAAAAAAGCCAGAAATTACTAAAAATTGATAATCAAATTTTTTTATCAGAAACGGTTGTCAATAAATTTTGAAAAAGCAAAGTATCTATTTTTTAGTTGCCGGTATAATAAATAAGCACTGGTTTTAAAATTATTCAGATTCATAATGATACAATAACACAACAGAAACAGCTGTCATCTTAGACTTTCATTTAAGAGGGAATTGTAATAAAACTGTACGTGTTATGTATAACTTAAAACTTTTGAAGGATGTGTTAGAGTTCATTACATTAAGTAAGATCTTTTTTACTTTAATTGTATCTCCAATAAAGTACGGAGTTATTCCGTGGGGATAAGCATCAAATAAATATATAAAAAAATTAAGGTATTTAGAAAAAGTGTTTAAGTGTATACTACTTGATACAAGGAAATTACACTTTTATGCAACAGTACCTTCTATTTTTAAAACAAAAAAAAAAAAACTAATACAATTTCACTAAAATGCCAGATATAACTCACAATGACATTATCAAACTTCTAGTGTTCTTTTAAGAATAGCAATAGAAGAAAAGAATTATTCACTTATCTAAGTCCAAGGTTTTTTAATTCCTTACCCAAGGCAATAAAAATACAAACTTATTTAAAAGAATTAAAAAAATCATCAAAAGATAGGCTCAAGTAGGCAAGAAATTCGTTTTTTTAATTTCCATGGTTCTTATTACTTTTATTAGTGAATTGGGTTTTTGAAAAAACAATTTTTTTTGTAATAAATGGAAAGATCTTTCTTTCGCTCTAATTCAAAACTTATATTACATTAAAAATACATTTTTGAACCCAGTACCGGAAACACGCCGAAAGTTCCCGAACAAACCAGAGCGCGTGTGACGTCACAGTGTTTATTTTTAATCATCGTAGCATACAGCTGATACAGTGTTTTGACTTTTAATCGATTAAATCTAGTTACTATCGTCAATATGTTGATAACTATATCAAAATGTCAAACTTTAAAGGTTATCGTGCTTTTATAATAATATAGTAATTAATAATTATTTATGTGAACGTATAAATTGAATAAATAGAATTCGATAATAAATTCTTTTAACTCCAGGATCATAACTTTTAAAAATCATAGTATAAAAAAAATCCTATAAATACTTTAAAACGATTAAATAATAAATTTGTACACGGTTATTGAATGGTTTCGGTTTAATTTATTATTTTATATTTTAATTACGCGCTAGGTTATGTACTATACGAAATTGAAATTTTAAAAGTGTATATAATGCTGGTTCTTTCGTTGTTATAATGTCATTTAAATAATTCTCATGATTTGATGTGTTTTTTAGCTGAAAGAAGACATGCAGATTATATTTACTACACTACAATGGGAAGTAGAGAAAAAATTAAAGTTAATGTAGTACCGCACAAGTTTAGTTGTCAACCTAACCGTAAACTTTATCACACATGACTAAACAAGCTATTATAAATAATTTTTTGCACTAAATTTCGGATATTTTTAGTCAATTTACATGTAGAAGCCGTTGACACGGTACTATTGAGAATTAATTTAACATGATGACGTCAGTAACATGCCGGCCAATCGTGGCGCGTTTATAGTTGCGTAATTCTTTTTAAAATTTTATCAATTTTAAATTGCTTACAAGTCAAAAAAAAATTTTTTAGGAGTTTTTTGTATCGTATAATGTATGGTAAAGTTTTAAAAAGTTTAAAAAAAACAATGGATAAATTTTTCTTTCAATAACCCAATTCTAATCTGTGTTATTGCGACAAATTAACAATTTGTACTCGATTCATTCCAAATGGACAGAAATTTTGTGGGTACTAGTTTACATATTTTTCATAACATATTCTGTTGCCGAATCCATAAACTCTCGAATTCCTGCTTCCCTAATTATTTTAAGTAAAAACTTTGCAGGGACTTTTTTTTAGAGAATTGAATTCTCTATCAGATGAAACTTAAAGATATTTTACAGTTTACACTAATTTCAAAAATTGCAAAAATTATGTACCATTCCTGCACAGCAACAGGACAGCAGGATAACGTTACCTTTCAAAATGATTATAGCCAGTCTATTAGTCATAACAATAGACTTAAAAAATGTAGTACACCGTTTCAGAAAGAACAGAAATTGTAAAAATGTTTTATTCCGGCATTAACACGCGCACAGTAAGTGCCTGATTTAGCGCGAATTATCTAAACCACCCGATTCGAAGCCATACTACAATTACAATTGTTACCAAATCTGAAAATGGTGGAACGGTGCTGCCCTTCAAGCCAATATTCAAAGAAATGAAAATACTACAAATGTACTAACTGCAGTTGTTCAAAATCCTGATATACATTCTCGATAAATTGCGCACCAGTTTGGAATGCATAATACAACCGCATTAAAAATTTTGAAAAAGAATCATTTCAATTCGTACAAGCTTCATCAGGAGTTGCTTGATAGGGATTTTGGTAGAAGAACAGAGTTTCGTTATGAGATGCTGTAGAAGGCTAATCTAGACCGATAATTTTTAAAGAATATTAGTTTTACGGATAAGTGTAGTTTTACGTTAAATAATGACCCAAAAGTGCGAAATGATAGGATTTGGTCCACAAAAAGGCCTGAAATTGTTGTTGAAACCCTATATCAGTATCGTCAGACAATTAATGTTTGGGTAGGAATATTTGGACAACATATTATTGGACCATTTTTTTATGAGGAAAATCTAAACAAGGGTTAGTTTTTGGTTTTGCTGTAAGAGCAAATTTTTCCGGCTCTAGTAGAAGTAGTTCCCGAGGACGAAGAAATTGGGTTTCAAATGGATGATTGTCCTACTCACAACAGCCGAGTTGTTGTAATAGCTATGTAATCGGACCAAATTGTGCAGTGGCCTCCATGATATAGAGATCCTGCCCAAAATGACTATTATCTCTGGGTATATTTAGAATCTAAAATTTTCACAGGTTTACAGATTTACAGGCTGCAAAGACACGCGTCAGCGAAGAATGCTCGTAAATAACGTCTCGCCAATGGTAGCAAAGAATTTTATGATAGATTAGGATGTCGCTTAGCGCAAAATGGTGGCTTATTTCAGCATTTGCTATAATTTTTGTAATTTGCAATTGTTAATTATTATTGATATTTATATCAGGATTTTCAACAACGTAGCTCCAAAGGAGTCCAAAAGCGTTAAGTCTGGAGATCTGGGTGGCATAAAATCGGCCCTCGATTACCAATTCATGAATTTGGAAACCGATTATTAAGATATTCGCTGATGCTGTTTGAATTGTGGGGTGGGGCGCCATCTTGTTGGAAGCAGATATTAATATTCTCAATCAGTGGTAAATCATCAAGTTTATTTTCTAAATCAGTTTGTAGTAAATTCAAATACCTTTCACTATCTAATGTTTCGTTAAAAAATATGGGCCCAATAAGTTTAGCGCCTAAAATGCCACACCAGACGTTAAAACCAAATCTCACTTGATGCCGACTTTCCTTAACAACGTGAGGATTTTCATGGTCCCAAAAGTGAACATTGTGTCGATTGAAAAGATTGAATCTTTCGTTAGCTTCATAATTTTTGTCACAATTACACAGAGGAAGCAACGTTCCACTGTTTTCAAATTTGATAGTAATTCTTCCAATAAATAGTTATGATGAATTTTGAGATAATTAAATTTACTTTATTTTTTCATTGATTATTTCGATGGTTTGACGTTTGAAAGATTGAGTCATTTTGACATTTCGTTGCTGTCCTGATGCTATGCTGGAATGGTATATAATTTTTGTAATTTTTGAAATTAGAGTTAGCTGTAAAATATTTTTAGTAGTTTCATCTGGTTGAGAATTCAATTTTTAAAGAAAAGTTCCTGAAGAGTTCTTACCTAAAATAATTAGGGCAGCAGGAATTTCACATACATAAAAAACAAACGTTATAGTTAGATATATTATAGTTTCGAATGGGAAATATGTGTATGAAGTAAGAACAGTTTCAATTGATCAGAAGCTTCTCCCAAAATTCATTGAATTTGCAAAGCATTCATAATTTTAATTCAATCATCACATTGCTGAAATAATATTACTACTCATGAGTTATTTAATTATTAAACATATCAGGTTTTTATTAAATTCCGTGTTACTTTTAAATTAAAAATATTTAATAAGTACGTAGTTATTAATAATACAATACAATAAACAATACTACACGGTATGAAATCTAATTCGCGTCTTGGTGTATAATTACTTTACGTTAATTTAATGTGTTATATGTGCTTTAACTGTATGATTTTTATGAAGAGTAGTTAAACAGAAAGTTAAATTAAAAAAATAAAGTGTCAACTATTATAACACAAAAACAGTCAGTATATGCCAACGAAAAGAAGTTCTCGTGTTGTCAGTAATTTTAAATCAATATGTTGTAAACAGCAGTTGTTATCAGTGCTGATATCTTATTGAATCAGTGTGTATCAATCAAGTGCAAGCAAGCAATGAATTGGCATTTTTAGACATAGCAGATTTCGATTAAAACTCAATTAGAAGCTAACAAAATGAATAGGAAAACTACAGTTGTCGATAAGCTATCTGACATAAACGTAATGGAGCTTAATGTTTAACAAAAACTAAACCCTTAACGGCTTGTAAATTAAGCACTTAAGTATTAGAACCGTATTTAGTAACACCAGTTAATCAAGGTTTATATTAGGAGCTTTTTAATTTTGCGTAAGTAAGGTTAAAAGTCAGCACGTAAGTGATTATGTTATCAAGCACGTAATACGTAAACGTAATACAGGTACATTAATTTCTAAACTAAGCTCTTGAGCTCCTTCTTTCCTTCTGTTCGCTTCTTAGATTCATTTTCACAATTTTTACTGAGTAATTACTGGTTTGATAAATATAAAAGCTTAAAATTAGAGTAAGGTCGTAAAAAGCAAAAAATCTTTGCGTGTTTTTGAGTAAATTTCATCCTTTATTAAAAAATACATCAAAGAGAAGCGAAATTAAAGTCGGTAACGTCAATAACGATACAGATCAAACAATATTGAAAATGTACACCTTTTTATTGGTTTTAATGTAGGTTTATTGCTAACAGTGCTTGTTAGTTAACCAATAAATGACTATAATAATAACCGATCTTGAGTAGCAATTTATTTCTAAAACAACTTTTTATTAGGATTATAAATAATATACCGTTTAACCTGTATTCATTATGTAGCAATCAGCTACAATGTAGTTACTGTAAAACAAAAATTGAAACAACGTGACACGTAAAAACTTGATTCCTTCATCACCTACGATTACAATAGAGAATTTTATACACTATGTAGGTTAACGGCGAAACAGTGCAAAAGAAATAGGTGAAAATTAACATTGTATCGTACTGTTTCGACAAAATTACGATTATACCAATAATTGACATTTTTTCTTTATAATGTATAATTAAATCTCTATTAAATATGAAAAAATCAAAAAATAAATTAGCTTCGGAAGCGTTAGGGACAAGGGCTGACTCTGAAGTGGGTATGCAGCCCTACACTCAAGACAGTGGACAACGAATATTTGCAGTACGTGATTTGGTAGGTGATTTGCCTACCTCTACATTAGCAAATAAAGCTAAACAACGCGTGGAGTGGAACAGTGATGTGAATACGTGTGTCATGCGTTGTTATCAGGCAGAAAATGCATCAACTGTTTGTGCCAGATATTTCAGTGCCACAACCAAGACTAGCAGACCAAAAGCACTAGAACTTTGCTAACTGAAATTGAAATAGATAAAATTAAAAGAAACCTAAAGCAAGAAAAAGAAATAAGCAGTGATCCTTTAAAATAACAAGGAAACAGCACGGATTCTACTGGTTAAAGATACTAATATAAATGAAATTTGTACTCTAACAGGTAATCAAACGAGAAACTTAGACACTGTTGTGTAGAGTTAGTTGAATGCTGTGCACAGAATCTTCAATAATTATTTGTACGATACCAAGGGACTAACCCTTTAAAAAGACCGCCAATACCAATACAAATTCTGTGCTATTACTACTAATATCAACTATACATTACCCACCTTTGTGGAAAAAATAGATCATTTCTGTGATCTACACACATTAATATACTGAGAAGGTTACTGGCAGAAGAGGAAAATGGCGGAAAAATTAAGGAGGCGTATTCCACAAAAAGACATACCCAAGTGGAGAAGAAGAATGAAAGAACAAGATAGGAAGATTACGACAATAGGCAGATGGACAAACTCAATATAATCGGGTAAGTACGTCTACATGGTCACGTGGCAAATAGATAATAATATGAGATCAAATAAGTACATACCGTACACGAAGAAGGCAACTTTGAAATAGACGAGTATTTGGACACCACCAAACAAAAATTATTGGCTTGCACTAAAAGCTTAAACCGATACAGGGAGTGTGCTAGGCGCAAGATACAAGAAGAAAGAAGCTAAGAAGAAGAAAAGAAACATATATACAACCTGTATTGATTATCCGAAGGCCTTTGATTCAATACCACACAGCTGTTCACCATAAATATATAAACTCAATCTAAAAATTGTTTCACCTTGGTCATAGAGTGCACAGGAAAGTCACCCACACCAACCGATACCTCAACTACAAATCTCACTATCACCCTTTACAAGTGCAGTCAGTCGTAAAAACACTGGTGACGAGATGAACGAGATTCGTGGACTCAACTCACAAAAAGGAGGACATGAAAACGTTAGCAACGGGATTACTGCAAAATGGATTTACAATGAGTAACACCCAGAATGCCTCAAAACCAGGAAAATTGAAACCTACGGAAAATAGAGGAACCACCAGTAGTCAAGATCACGATTCCGTATATAAAAGAAACAACAGATAAGATTGCGAAAGTCCTCAGAAAACACAGCATACAGACAATGCTCAACACCGACAAAAAATACCTTCAGTGCTTCCAACATCGAAAACCAAAGTTAACTTGGAAGAGCAAGGGGTCGTGTAACAAGGTATACATAGGACAAACAAACAAAAGGGTCAATGTTCGACGCGAAGAACACAAAAATGTTGTAGCGAAGAATACATCTACAGCGCAGCATGGCGGTAGTATATCACACTATAGCGTTTGAAGGCACGAACTACGCGATTCTGAAAGATTGCCCAATACAAGGAAGTGAATACTCGTGAAACAATGCCACACAAGAATACTCTCAGGGAGAACAGCAAGCAACACCAAGCAAACGGAAAATGGGAAAGTAGCCGACGTGAAAGTATATCAGTTGGATTCGAGTAACACGGAGCAGACAGTTTAACTTTGAATCGATTGTGACTTGTCTCCTCGACAGCTCAGTTGGAAGAATCCCACTGTAGCAAAGTGGAGGTCGTGGGTTCAAGTCCCACTCGAGTTAATCTTTTACTGTATGTACTTTAAAAGTTAATTTTAAATGAAATATAATTAATGATTATTAAAATGAACTTCTGTTCGTTCATTAAAAACAATTTTTGTAGTTATCTATTAGTGTTGCATACAGCAAATAAAAATTAAGTCAATCACGTGTTTTCATGTACGAAACCTTGACTGTAATCTTACATTATGTGTATAAAAATTATAATATATCGTAACTAGGGAAGCAGATACAGTTTAAGTTTGAATCGATTGTGACTTACCTCCTCGATATCTCAGATGGAAGAGCCCCACTCTAGCAAAGTGGATACCGTTCAAGTCCCACTCTTTTAATTACTTAATCACTTAATCCTTTACTGTGTGTACTTTAAAAGTTAATTCGCGTACGCTCTGGATCTAAATAATCCTCGGTAGGGTAAATCATACTTACTTCTCTTGTAAAGTAATATACTATATTTATTGTAATTGTTGCTTTAAATATATAAACTTAAAGGTGTTATAATAAAATACTTATCTTTTTTGGTTTTATTTTTAATGGTGTATTTTAAATTATATAATCTAAATGTTTCGATAACAACAGTTATCTTCGTCAGTAGTAATATTTGTAAAAAAACATCTTTAACAATTTTTAACAAATATTACTACTGACGAAGATAACTGTAAGTGTTATCGAAACGTTTAGATTATATAATTTAAAATACACCATTAAAAAACCCCAAAAAAGATAAGTATTTTATTATGTGTGATAATGGTGAAAGTTTAAATGTTCATAAAAAGGTGGTATGTATCCAAATATATAAACTTTTTTGCATATGTATTTAATTTGACATTTGTCAACAAATATACGAAAATTTGATGTTTTCTAATTTTTATACGAGCGATTACAAAAATTTTACTCGCAAGACGTGCGCTGTCACTTTTTTGGTGCTCGGCCTAGTAGTTTATTCCTCGGCTAATGCCTCGGGTTAAAATGGAAAGCCCCGCGCCAAGAAATGTGTAAACAGCGCACTAGTTGGCAAAAATAACTATTTTGATTGCTTCATCATACGTGCTTTCCATTTAAATTCAAGGAATATTAGAAAATACTCTGTTTAATTGTAAGGAATTTTTTACTTAATTGCACAAGTTGAGAACTTACAACTACTATATATTTGGATCGTTCGAAACTTTCTTTATTGGCTTCAGCCCATTTTATTGGCGGACGGAGACTAACTGTTCTACCAGATCATAACTAGCATAATATTTAAGTTCACCATTTCACAAAATTTCTACAGATTCAACAAGCGCAATTACATTTGTGACAAGGCAAATCAACCAAGACAAATGTATAACTCTTGAACGCAACATGGATACGGTCTTCACTATGACTTCTTTGGCGCATGGTTGCTTCACATCAGGTTCAGACGGAGTTTTGCGAGTTGCGACATTTAGGACTAAAGTGGACTTCTTTTAGATATATTTTTTTAAATATGTGTATTGCCAGTTAATGAATTTAAATCAGTTCAGAGATTTTAATTTTTTTTCACTATCAATCAAATAAGTAATACTTACTATGTGGCGTTCTAGGGAGGTAGCTTAAATTCTCACAACAGGAAATGTTGATATTGTTAAAAAGTGGCTATCACCATAAGATTAACTTAATTATTTGTTAATATTAATTGTAAACGTACAATCTGTACAATTGTTTATGCTTCCAAATCTATCAGCAGCCATATCTTCAGAGATTTGCTCACTATTGGAGTCAAAAATGTTGTTCATCAAATGACAAATGGTTACTATAGTGCCAATGCAAAGACCACTACTTAATTTTGCTACAATGATATGAGATTCTCCTAATGAATTTTTGTAACAAAGGATAAAATAATTGTTAATAGACAATATAACGTGTTGATAGTGTAAAAATAACGCTCGGAATTCAAATAATGCTCGGTAGAGTAAACCCTACTTACTTCCCTTGTAAAGTAATATACTATTATTTTTATTAAAAGCTAGTGATTTTAATAACATCAACTCGCAAAACCCTATTCGGCGGACCTCATCACGGGGTCTAAAGGCCTATAGGGACGAGTATGAGTGCATATTGTGCTTTTTCAAAATTCGTCTGGCAGATGATGAAGCAGATATTCCCAAATACATTTCTGTAGATAGTGTTGAGCTTTGTGGTGATGCGTGGAAATACGCCATTGTATTTCTTACGTTTTCCTCGTCATTGCTCACCGGTTTTGGAACAGTTTTTGTTGCTTTAACTTTCCCCAAACGCAAAAGCTTGGACTCATTTCGCTTGAATTTTGTCTTGTTCATCCGCTGCAAATGGGGATTTCGTCCATTAAACACGCGACAAGCGCTCTGGACAATTTTTCAGCATTCTCGATGAATATGAAAGAATTTAAGAATATCACTATTGGAGTATTCTTCCATTTAGTACTCAAAGTTTCTTAAAAATAAATTAATATTAACAATTTGATGAAGATGTCAAAAGATGAAAAACATTCAATAGATACTATTTATTATTTGGTGTCTTTGTTGTTATGACACATACCTTGTTTTTCCATGGATAACTATGTGACGTCTAAAATTAAACCGAATAGAAGGAGAGCTTTTGGTTAATATTAATAATTTGAAAACGATCCAGAATAGGTCCTGACAAGCTTAATAATATTTGATACAGAATTAAATTTTACTAAAATGCTTTAAGGTACGGTGTCCCGCTTCAAATAACGAAGTTATTGAGGTTCAAAATCATACAACTTCAGATGCGTATTTCGGCGTTTCTGGAAGATTTTTTTTTAATTAAAAATCGTCAAAAAAGTTAGATCCCCTTGTAACAACAGAAAACCGTTTACGAAATTCGCAGCAGTTGTTAGTTTTCGTAGGACCTTGCAACTGTCAAAATTTTCATATTTGTCGAAATAATTCGGAAACGGTAAATTTTAGATATAGGGCGCTTTAACAAAAATTCCAAAAAGGGCAAAAATATTTGGAGGTTTTATTTAAAATAGAGAAATTGGTAGCTACTTCCGGCATAAGCGGAAGTGTTGCCATTTTGAAAATATTTTACTGGGATTCAAAATGGTCGATTCTACCCTGAAACCAAATTTCATTATGCTACTATAGTAGGAAGTCGAAAATTTTCTGATAAACGCGTTACATGGTTAACCCTGTTTATTACTTTTAAGTTCTAGATCTACTTTTTTTTTAAAACAAATGTTTTCAGTATGAAATTATTCTTTATTTATAATATACAATTTTAGCTTGTAGTTTAAAATTAGGAATTGGCAAGTGATTTTAAAATACATGCAGAACTGACACATTGTTTAATGAAAATTTTGTAGTTGCAGTGTGAGACTAAAAACTATATCTATGGTTAGTTATAAATACGCGATATACCAAACAACTTCAAAGTCAAAATTAATTGTTAATTTTACGTTTTATCGATAGGAAGAATGTTCTCTATGTAATACCTGAAAATAAATTTGAACATTTTCATGTAATACATTTTGAAAAGTATTGTTTGCTTAACGAACCATCAAAGTAAACGTTGTATTGTATAAAAAAATGTTTTTTTAATATTAAATTATTGGTAAAAAAAGTTCCGCAGTGTACAAACGTAAAAGCATTAAATTTGGAAGGGTTATTATAAAAAGTTGTTCACAAATACAGTATCGCAAATTATGTATCTTGCCAAGACTAAATCCAGATTTCGTTATCATTTTAAAACGCTTTGTACCAATAAGATGCAATGTGCCAATTTGTACTATGCTCTGTCAAATATGTTTTAAATTACTATCTATGACCTAGGTTACAACTATTAAAAATCAGACTTAAAATATGGCCATCAAGAAATATTAATCTGCATTGTATAATTCATTTATTTTATCATTAACGTTTATTAATTACGTTTTTTAAAAGTTCGTTCTCAAGTTGGAGCTCTATGCTCTAATACTATCATTTGTAGCTTTTGCATTTAATAGAATTGGACACTAAAACACTGCAATAAAATTAACAACAGAAATAAAGATATACGAGGGTAAGGTGAATAGTTCTCGGCCTGACACAGAGATGGCGCTCCAATCAGGAAAAGTTTTTATTTCCACGTGCACGTGCACATATTATTAGTTCGTATGACACGTTTCAACTTGTTCTCTCAAGTGGTTTGTTTACACCTAATTTTTGCAGTAGACGTCGCATGTTTTTTTGTTAAAATGGGTAAACTTTAACATCGTACGGTTATAAAATTCTTCGTTTTGGATGGATTAACCCCTAAGTAAATTCATCGGAAGTTGACAAAAGCTTACGGGGGCACATTTCATATCAACCGCTCAAAAGTGGACAGCTGAGTTTAAACGTGGTCGTACATCCCTCGAAGATGACCCACGTGAAAGACGGCCAAAAACCGCAACCACTCTGCGCAGGATGGGTGCTGCATTTGCTGAATGGCGATCAAAAGCAAATGCGCAAACGGTTTTCGCAGCAATCTTTGGAGCGATTCAATAGCGATCCAACCCATTTTGTGCGGCGATTTGTCACTATGGATGAGACATGGGTCAACCACTATACTAGTGAGTGAAAGTCAGTGGTTCAGCGCCAAAGTAAGCGAAGTCTATCGCATCTGCCGGAAAGGTCATGGCCAGCTTTTTTGGGATGCGAAAGCGATCTTGTTAATTAATCACCTTGCAAAAGGAAGAACAATTACAGGCGAATATTAATCCGACCTTGTTGACCAGCTGGATGCCAAAATTCACGAGAATAGGCCTGACTTGAAGAAGAAAAAACCATCCTTCACCACAAGAATGCACCTTCACACAAGGGAGTGTTGGTGATGGGAAAACTGCCGGATTTAAGGTAAGATTTGCTCGGCCATCCCCCTATTCTCCTGACTTGGCATCTTTAGACTTCCATCGGATAAGTAAGCGAAGTCTATCGCATCTGCCAGAAAGGTCATGGCCAGCTTTTTTGGGATGCGAAAGCGATCTTGTTAATTAATCACCTTTCAAAAGGGAGAACAATTACAGGCGAATATTAATCCGACCTTCTTGACCAGCTGGATGCCAAAATTCACGAGAATAGGCCTGACTTGAAGAAGAAAAAAACCATCTTTCACCACAACAATGCAACTTCACACAAGGGAGTGTTGGTGATGGGAAAACTGCCGGATTTAAGGTAAGATTTGCTCTGCCATCCCGCTATTCTCCTGACATGGCATCTTCAGACTTCCATCGGATCCCAAACTCGAAGAAATTTGTTTCTGGGAAGCACTTCGCATCCAATGACGAAGTTAAAGGGCCGTAGATGAATATTTTCATAACCTACCAGGCTCTTACTTCCGGAAAGAAATACTGATGTTGAAATTAAGGAGGTTACGGAAAAATATAAAATAATTTTTTAACTGAAGCTCTCAGTCTTTCATTGTCAGACCGAGAATTTTTCACCTTACACTTCACCAGGGCAACAAAAAATAAATTTTACAATAAACTATACCACTTTCAATATTTTAAGGTTTGTGACCAATAACTATACATAACAGAGACTAAAACGGCAAATTGTAATAATTAAGTGACTAGATTAGAGAATTACTGTTAATAACTATGTGTTAGAATTTACAAAACTGAGAAATCGTATTAAGTTAAAATTAAAGTTACAAATTTTTAAACTAAAGACAATTATTTAACAAGAGGAACTTTAAAAAAAAAATTTAAAGCTGAATGTAAATGTTACTAAGCTATTAAAGTTGTTTCTAATAAGTTAATTCGTCTTAATATAACACATTTTGAGAAAATTTCTTCTTTCATACTGTGACCATTCGTTACAGTCAGAAGAATTTGGTTTAATTCTACACCCATTCTTATGCTGGTATGGCATATTTCCTAATCTTTGCCATGTTTGGCGATATTGAAGATGACAATTCTTGTAATTCTGTTTAGTATTAATTGGATATATCGTAAAATTAAGTTGCCCTGGTGAAGTATCAATTTAGGTACGAAATATACAGGCCAAAAATATATTTGTTTCAAAGAATAAAACTATTTAAACTAAAATTAATGTATGTGATTTTACAAACTCACTTAATATGCGAAAAGAGTAAGCGAAATCTCCACAAAAAGATAAAAATATTTGTGATGTGTTAAAACTAAACCATACTAATATTCTAGATATTTAAAGTGTAATTCGTCCACATCTTAACCATGTCATGCAAAACATACGGTACAAATGTACCAATTGCTGAAAATGTGCATTACCCTTTATGGTAATTATTGTTTTATTCCTCCTCCAACTATTGTGAAGGAATGTATTTTGAAAAAAGTCATAAAACGCAAATAGAAAAATGTGTAGTAGGGTTACTATTAAGCTTGCTGGTTAGCAACCTCAATGTGATTAAAAATATCTGGTGTGGAACACCACACGTCCTTCCAACCTACAAAATGGAAATTAACAGAAATGATAATTATGCAGCCTCTTTTATAATAATTTCATCACGAAAATAATCAACATTGTAAAAACAAAAACAATAATCTACATCAAACAGGCGTATAAACTTCATGACATACAAAGGTTAATATACATCTAGATGCTAACTTAAATTAAAAGAAATGAAATAATTTTAACTTTACTTTTTTTAGGATAACTATGCAACTTATTTTTTATACGTTCATAACGAAACAAGGCAACATTCTAAAAACAAAAACAATAATCTTTGTAAGAGTAACGTTTAAAACTTCATGCCAGATGAACACTTAAATTCTACTTTAGGATTTTTGTTTGCATAGAATATAATTAATCGATACGTTTAAGGTCTATATCTTTGAAATATGCAGATGTTTTAGAAACCCCCTCTCCGCCGATGGATTTCTTCCGAAATTTAATCATCTCTAAGCCAAATAAAAACAAGCGCAAATACAAAATTTTAAGTACATAGTTATTTTCGTTCTGGAGTTATCGTGTTTAGTAACATACATCCACGCATACATACGCACAAACAAACAGACATCCAGACATGATAGCCGATTTTGGCGAAACTTGTGTTGTCAAGTGAGCTAATAAGCCGATTTAGCGATAATGAAAAAAGTCGATTGTATAACCTTCTATACCTACATATCTATACGTTCTCACTATGCTGAATAGAAAGTGGTTAAAGTTAGGGCGCCGATACCGGATCTGGATTTGCCACCGCTAGATCGACAACCATCGCCGTTACTAACTAGCAAAAACAACCCCGCAGGGATTCCATCGCTGTTAGAACTGTCATAAAATCTTACGTGCAGCCCGGACGCCGACCGGGAAGGGAGGCAGAAGAAAAAGAAAAAAACACGAAGGCTGAATATATTCCGGTTACCATATCTTCAGTAACTGCTCCACCAACTATCCACGTTGCAGCAGACCAACCCACATGGTCGGATGAGGCGTTTCGGCTCCCGAGTCAGACTGCCCCCGGCAACACCAACACCGGCCGTCAACACTTTCGAATCCATTGCGGATACCACGGATCTTCGGAAATCGTGAAAGCCACTGTTACCAGATGTACTGTTCGGCTGGTAATATTTTGTCAGAAGAAAAGCCGGGTCACTGTCTCCCGTGGACTAGACCGACGAAGAATCGCCTTTACCAGTGTCAAGGCGATCGCCGAAGGATACAAGATACCGCTTGCCTTAAACAATGACCTAGGCAGGCTGATGCGGTATGTAGATAAGCATAGTACTCCGTACCGTACATATCAGGCAACGCATGAGCCAACATTTAAAGTGATTCTATGGGGAATACCTGAGTTAATCTCTGAGCGCTACGCTGGCTCCATGTTCTAAAGGATAAATAAGCAAGGACGCCCGATCCTGCTTTCATTGCTCTAGGTGCTAATAGAAGAGATCTTAAGAATGACTAGACATCACCGTCGAAGAGTTTTCGCGGAGGTCAAACATCGGACACTGTCATTGGTGCTGGAAATTCCGTCACGTACAGCGTTGATGCCAGGCGTAGGCACGTTGTGTCAAGTATCAAGTTCCCAGGGTATGTGATGTTATCGGTGCCAGGCGATTTACACATTTTAATGATTCAGTTAACGTCTCTTTTATAAATTGTGAATTACCGAAGTAGTTGACAAATACGATAAGTATAGACTGTAGGAGACCAAACACCACATATGCAGCAAATTAAGGAATAATGTCAATATCAATGCTCTAGTTTGTCGTGTTGCATTACAAAGAATAACCATTTTATTCATATGGATTTGTATCAGGGCCAGAATTATCTTCTCTGGTATAAACATGATCAGGCAATAAATACAATCCTCCGAATTCCAAAATAGCTAAACCTTTATACTACTGTCTATACTGTATTTAGCAGAAAACGTACACATGACAAAGCGCACCACGAAATCCAATTTTATTTTAGTAAAGTTTTGCCAGCTCTTTAATAGATTAAATAATAAACCACCTTAAGAATGGGCAAATGAGAATACCATTTAACAGACGAATGCCAATAATAAAAATCACACAATCAAAAAACACATTTAACAAAATTTAATCATGTTATAGTGTAAATCTAATGCTGTGAAAAACATTAGTTTGACTGTGGTAAAAGTGTACATAGCTAAAAATTTAACATACCAATTAAACATTAAATCCAACAAAATACAATTATCTGCAGCTAATCCTTGCATGAAAACATACTAATCAAATATCTAGTTAGATCATAACAAATCCAACGAAGAAACACTTGTATGTTTCAGTAGTAGATAATCCTTGTATGGAAAATATTGAAACGTTAGCTCTACAAAATGCACAAAAAACCGTTTAATTTGATGATACTTTTTAATCTGGAGACATGGAGAGGAAGCATTAAAATTAGTTTTCAGATTTTGTAAATGGTATCATCCAAGCAGCCAATTTGGTACTAAAAGAAAATTGACGAAAGTGCACCATTTTTAAATGTGTTTAACTGATTATACTTTGCAACTTAGAGACATGGAGAAGAAACACTTTCAAACTTGCAAGAAAAATTAAAGAACATTTAAGACCACCTAAGGATAGTTGAAATACATTCTGAGTTTCTAGAGTGCGTCAGTGAGTGGAAAAGTATATATTGGAACTACAAACCTTAGCTTTAGTACTAGACGTAAAGAACCTATGAGAAGAATAAAGAAGAAGTCCATCGTAGCTGAACATGATATAAGTAATGTAAATTAATAACATTCAATTTTATAATGTGGAAATTTTATCAAAGCAGACTCATTATTACGTTTGTTCACAGCGACAAAATGTTGAAATATATAAATATCCAAATAACTTAAACAAACAAGAAGAAAATCTCCGATAAAATGGGTTTTGACATCCTGCAATGAAAAAAAAGACTGAATAGTACGTCTCAATGTTAATTTTAACTTTAAGTATATCTAGGTATTTTGCTGTGTTTTTCCTAGACCTCGAAGTAAAGGCTTTACGACTGAAGTACGTTATCAGGGGATTGAAGTTATTTAACATATATAGTCCAAATTAAAGTAATTTTAAACATACACATTCTGTGTCCAATGTGTAATAACGATTGCAATCGTAAGATAGTAAAGTAATATTATTTTTTTGTTAGATTTGCTATGATTGTCGGTAAGTCAAATGTTACCCGTTATAGTCTCCGATTAGATATATTTTGGCATCTTACAATTAAATAAATTGGCATATCTAGATTTTTTGCTGTTTTTCGTAGACCTCGAAGTAAATGCTTTGCCAGTAAAGTATGTTAGGTTACCAGAGAATTACGGTCGTTAACTGGTAACGTAGCATTATTTCGTTATTAGATTTGTTATGATTATTGGTATTCCAAATTTTTAGCTGTGAATACATTCAAATTAAGGTTGTTCACAACTTTGATTAAATTTTCTTAAATTTGTTTTTTGATTGTGACTGTTTCACTGTTAGCCTTAGTTCGTTAGAGGGTGTTCTGATTTGTCATTTTCAACGCGGTTTAATGATACTTAATCTATTAATGATCTAGCTAATTTCTACTGAAATAAAATTAAGTTCCGTAGTTGTCTTTTTAATATGCGTTCCCTAACTATAGCAAGCACATATATGCGTTTTCAGATTTCATGTACTTATTTGACACTCGCTGATTACGATAATTAAAACGCAAAAATAGGTAGTTACTATTTCAAAAATTGTAAGAATCCGGAATATACGAAAAGCGGTCACTACGTGTAATGCTAAATATTACAAAAGCTGTTCTATCAGATATAAAAACACACCTCAATTTGGTTTAGTATTTTATGCATGGTCCTTTAGATTTGTCATATTTTGTTTTAACAAGTATTGAAGTATCTTCAAGGTATTATGTTTAGTGCAGCGATGCTTTCTATATTTTTGAAAGGTCTTTTTAACAATATTCCAAAACTGCGAAAATATGCAGGATGTTGTATTTACAAATATATAACTTTGATAAGCCACGCTCTTTTTGAATATGCTGTATATTTCAGAATATTTTGGAAATATAGTTTGGATTAATCTGCATGCGCCTACGTGCCAAATTTTTTTGAAAGAAAAAACAGTAGTTTAACTTCTAGAAACCGACGAGTTCTGCTGGACTGACCCTGTATACCTTGGTGACAAGACATGTCGTAACGCGACAATTCGTAACCCCACAAATGGTAACGGACAATTCGTAACGCCGTCAATTCGTAACGGCGACACTTCGTAACATCGACAGTTCGTAACTACAACTATTCGTAACGGTATAATCCGTAACGCCAAGATTGAATGATTTTGTTTATTTTTGTTAACGTGGAAAGCAATTTATAGTTGCAATTGAATTTACGTTTATCAATTTAACGGACCAACACCAGGATAAACATTTTTAACTCATTTCATATGTTGTGGAAAAATAAATTTTGAAAATTGTATCTTAAAATAAATATAATCTACCTGTAACAGGAAATGTAATTAAAGTTTGTCCCTTTTAATGTTCTTTAAATTGCCATATACGTAGATAAAGTAATAACAACGTAATAAGTGAATTCTTTAAACCGATGACAATCTTTAAAAATTCCCAACTTTCTAAGTAAACATTCTGTAAATGAGAGTATGGAATTAGGGATTACCAATTATTATAATAAGCCTTCCGATTGGTTATAGCTAATTTGTTTAAAAAAAGTGGTCTTGAAAAAAATACCCCTATTTTTAGTGTAGGAAAGTATACAAAGTATGCAAATTGCGTTTTTGTGTAAATGCAGTAATTCTAAACTTGCTAAAAAAACTAAATGTTGGCGTTACGAATTATACCATTACGGATAGTTGTGGTTACTAACTGTCGATGTTACGAAGTGTCGCCGTTACGAATTATCGGCGTTACGAATTGTCCGTTACCATTTGTGGGGTTACCAACTGTCGCGTTACGGTATGTCATGGATCCGTATACCTTACTTATATGTTTTTGTGCAGTTGCCTGTCGATGCATTTATCAATTGTTATATTCTACCTACAGTACTTTACTTTTGTTGCACTTCCATCTAATGTCCCTAACCTAGAAAGGCCGAATTCATTCATTATTTATTCAAACTTTTTGCAAAATGAGCTGGTTACCGGTTTAACAGATGTTTATTCTAATACAGCTGCTAAGATGATCTTAAAGGTATGTTTTTTGGAGTTGGATACGTTATGCTTTAAAGACCTGATCGATTCTTGTATCTAACACGATTAGCTTATCTTCTTTGGGACTATGTGATAAACACAGTCCAGAAGATTAAGAATAATTAAGAAATCGAATACGACCCCAAGTAAGATAAACTAATTCAAAGATAATAAACCGTGTTCAAGATAAATTGATCTATCGCATTGGTCATTATCAAGTAGAAAATTGATGCTAGTTATGTTTTTTTGCTACAGATGCAAAAGTATAATATATAATTTCTACTGAAAAACATTAACATTAATATCACCAATGACAAGTGACAATTGCCATGAATATTATATGCACTGCGCTATAGGAATAAAAAGGTCCGAACTTTTTTTTAATAGGACGGTTACTACCAAAATATTGTGTTTATCTGTTTCGCTACATCATATTGTTATGTAAATGAACTCAGAATTTTTTATTTGATGTTTAAACATTTAAGAAAGGGAATACATTTAAACGGAAGCATTTATAAAAATGAAAAGCAATGCACCCCTTGAATTTAATTTTAAATATGTTGTATCTCTTTCGAGAAGGCAGAAGTACATTCTAATAATAAATGTTCAGAAATACCCTTTTTACGGAAAGTTCTCTTTTCTTAACAATATTATTTACAATTATTTACAAGTAAATACACCTTATTTGCTCACACCTCTTTAAAAATAGATCTTTGTTAAAATATATTTGAATTTTTACTTTGATTAATGTCAGCTGACCTTCTATGGTACAAAGTAAAAATATATATTTCCGTGTCAAATTTATTCGTAAAAACTGATTAAGCAAGATGTATTAGTAAAGCTCAACGCGCATTATCGAAAATTCGGTACACAAGGGTTTCATTGGATGAGAAATTCAATTTTAATTTTCTGCGTCGTTTATATCTTTGCATGCGTGAAAATAGCGGGCATTTTGAACTAAGGTAAGTGTAGTTAAATCGATTTATTTTGAGGTGTACTCTATGTGGACGAGACCTTTCCGGAACACCTTGTATACAAAATAAGATAGTACCTATATGCATTTTCTCATTTTAAATTCAGTTTGAGATGTTATAAAAATCGAGTTTTCAGATTTTACGGTTAGAAGGCTCTTATTAATGTAGAAGAGAATGGTTCAAAACACACATTTTTGAAAAGTACAATAAACTGAATTATAAGGATATGATCGTTTTTATAACTACATATACATCCCACTTGTGATAGAACAAATACTCATTTGGTCTGGAGATTACTATCTAATATAACTCTGAGGTTGATCATGATTGGTTTTCGTTACAGAATGATGTTGAAGGATCAAATATGCATAGTTGTACGTATGCTCTGCAAATATATGTCAAGTGCATATTGCATGAAATTCAACTTAACTTCTTATGTATAAATAAACCTATTTGTTTAAACGTCTTGACATAACCATGAGTTTCAAACTGCAATATTATCTTGCTATAATTAACTCAATCATTTTAAACAAGACATGTAACTTTAGATAGAGTAATTATGTCAGATTTGTGAAATTGGGACGTTAGTTTATACCTCTTAAATTAAAGGGTAAATGTTAAAATCGAGAAACTCTATGGTGTGCTTGTAATTAATTGGACAAAATATTGCAATTTAAGTAACAATTATGATTGTCCAACAAGATTTAGGAATAAATATAGTTATTTGAAAAGAATACATATACCTAATTCTACACGAAAGATTCATAACGTTATGACCTGCAAAGTGAACTTTATTTTAAAACAATAGTACACTATTTTGTTGGACTTGGAAGTGTGAATTTTTGTGGCGAAACTATTCGTTTGATCATAGAAACTGCACCACACAAAGTCACTTCTAATGAAAATTTAATGCGTATTCAAAACTTGTAGTTTGCTTTGAATTGTACAAAATGGGTGTGTTGCCACTGTCACATTATAACCAATGTAACTGCTATTGCGAAGGAGCAGGTATGTAAAAGCAAATTCATTTTAAATAAATTACTCTTTTAGAATACGAATGATTTTTTAAATTTTAATTTAGTTTGTTCCGTTATCTTTGTTCTATTACCACGAACTATGGCGGCATTAAAAGTGCTTTTACTAACCCTTAAAAATAATAAATATTGGGAACTCAAAACTAGGCGTTAGGTATATCACGACATATACGCTATTCTTTTAATGACAGTAGTCGCATTGCTAGTGCTTTGGAATTGTACTGGGTGGACCAATAAGCCGATCCTCCGGATATATCTCAGGAACTGTTTATCGTACAGCTTTGGGAAAAAAATTGCTTAGTAAAAACAGTCAAGGAAAATCGCTGGAAATAACTTTTAAGTTTCTATCGTTACCGCTGGAGGACACAATCTTTATAGAAAAATTTAAAAACAATTTTTTTATAAAATATGTCCAATCATAGTAGGTATTGAATAAGTAAATTAGAATGATGCATAATTTCTGCACAAATTTTGTTAAACACTTTTTTCTCTATTTTTTCAAATAAAGGGTGTGGGAGAATGGGAATGTTTGTATGGATAAATGCCTTTAACTTTGGTTTGGATCAACCGATTTTAACGAAATTATTCTCATTCGAAAGCACTTAAATGAACCAATTACATCTACTATAAAAAATTGCATTTAGTTTTAATTGTCGTAGATAGAGGGCACTTTCGAATAAAAAAAAATTTAAATTACAATTTTTAAATGGAAACACCTAAGTATTGTAAATTGCAACGGAAAATGATTAAATTCTTTACAAAATGGCGCAAACCGCATGTCGATATCTTTTGTTTAACTCGAGATATGAGTAAAAATGCGTAAACATACGTAACTAGTATTGGCTCACTCTGTATTATAACTTAAAATAACAAAATATATGAAAAGGTCACACACATGAAAACTTAATGTCCAATTAAATGTTCAAAATGTTTGTCCACACAAAGACGTAATCTATCGCTGGTAGATATAACAGCCGCTTCAATCCCAGCTATGCACATACCATTTATTGCGTTTCTAATGCGTTGTTTCATCTTTTGTCGCGTGGTTGGTCGAGTTGTGACACAAGTGCAAAAACAGTCCTCAGTACTAAGGCTGTTGACGGGAGTGAAACATCACGCTATAAAATCAAAAAATGTCCGCGGGAAAAGAATATCCTTGTGGGGGTAGTAGAGACCGTGTGATGCCAAAAATGTGCGAATAGATGAACAAATCGTCATCCGATACATTAAAATACTTAAGTTTAATTTAGTTTAATTTTACTTTAAAACACACAAAAAAATTAAGCTGCACATAAAGTTATATATAACTAAAAGTTGGTTTTGCAAATACATATGTAGTTCATCTGTAAAGGTGAAGGGACCTAGTAATATAGCCAGGTGTAAAACAAACCTCACATTTAAAAATTGCTGCATAACCGTTTGTTACACTTTTTGTAAAAAATACCTTTTTCCTTAGTATATCTGTATATATGTAAAATGGTGCAACGGTACTGTTGTGTAACAATATATGGAAAGAAGTAAAATGCCATGTGTTTCATTCCCTTGTCCAATGGAGAGGGCGGACTGCTTGAGATTTCCAAGCTCCTTCAGACACAATTATGGATTCCCAACATACATACATTAACTATGTATGCGTGATGGGATTAAGGATAGGTGTGGTCTGGATAGGACCAGAAGGAACGGAGTTAGGGCCGTGAGGCGGAAATACTACCCCAGTTGTCGCCTAAATGGCCGCACATGGTGTGTGTATACCCAGTGACCATACTGCTATATGTGTATAAGGAAAACCCCCTGAAAAACCTCCAATACGGTAGACGGTAATGGGAATCGAACCGATTACCTCCAAACGCTAAGCAGATCATGTTACCACAACTCAACTAGCTCGGTTAACGATATAATTGGGGCTATTCTTAAAGTTCTCCGGTACCTTTAGCTTGCTAGAAACTTAAAATTCGTAAATGTGATCTTTTGTTGCAATCCAACGATTTGGAAACGGTTTTCTAAGTAATTCTTTACTGCCAATGCATTATGTCTTGTTGAAAAAAATATTTGGAAGGTGTTTTTCAGGAATGTCTATACTTACATTTTTGAAAAGATAAGGAGGAACTGCAGCTGGTTGATGCAAAGCCAACTATGATTTCCTTACAAAAAAATGTTTATATTGTTACTCAAAAACCGCATCCCCTAGAAAAATTCTAAGCACGGCATTGAATTCAGCACTTCGCTGTATATAGGTACCGTTGACAAAATATATCAGTATAATAGTATCAAGCGAGTTCTAAGACCTTGAAAAAAGTCTAGAAATGTTGACGTTTGGCTATAATTCGAAAACAAAAGAAGGTACTAAGTTTTCGATTTTGCCATGAACTCTAGGTCAAAAAAGTAGTACGTGAATGTAAAAACTGCAAACTTCTATCCTTGGTAATAACAAAGGTATTTCTAAAAAACAACTAAAACAATGAAATCGGGACACACAGTACATTACTAATAGATATGTTTTGTAGTTATCTGTCTGGTTTAACGGTGGCAGTATAAATATTAATTTATCTTCAAGGAGGGGGAGTACTAGACAAAGACACAGGAAAATCGTTATTTATCGGAAAACCGTAAAAAATACGGAAAAGTTGAGAGAGGCTATATTTGTTTTGAAGCTAAACCTCCAGAGTTTGGAATAGCTTTGTCAATAGACTTTATTCCTACTATGGTACAATCACTTGTAATCCTCCGCGAAAGTGATTAGGAAATAAGGACTGATTTTTAATTTCAGGAAAAAGATATGGTGTCCTTTATTGAAAATCAAGAAAATAGCCTACGAGACACTAGATATAATGGACGCAATATAATACAAAAAGGATTAGTTATACATGGACGTGAATTCACTTAACAGCGAATGATGCCACGTGCATCGATTGTATAAAAAATAGTGCAGTGGAGTATTTTCCGATCAGAGATTAAGTAATCCAGCAGCTGCAGTCGATCAGTTTGCAAGATTCTACACTACATGAAACTGAATTATGATAAATGATAATCTTCACTTGAAGAATTATTCAACCAAGGGAGATTTCTAACCCGATTTATAAACATTTAAATCCAGACTACAAAATTGTGGTGCATACATATCCGTTGTTGAAATTTGCAACTGACTATTAGTAATATACATAAAATATACTGCTATATAAATATAGCTAAATAGTTTCCCGTTATCACAGGATGCTATAACACAAATGTGTCTTTTAGCTATAAAACTAAAGATTGAAATGAAACACTGGCACCTGTTGCCTTTAACTGCAATAAATACGGTTAACTTAATTCCATACCCTAATCTAGAATCCTTCCACAAATTGGCCGGCACTAGCTAATCCCCCCAATAAAATTAATTTAATAAACCAAACTTGCTACATTCATATAGAAACGTGCCTCTATGGTCAACTACTTCGAGTCCCCTACTGTACAAAGTATAGTAGGGTAGCACGGGACAGATTGTCTGAAAAAAGACAAAAAGGGTTATCAAACTAATTGCCTGAATACAGCATAGTTCATATCAACTGGATCTCTTGTTCGCGTTTCACTACAAACACCGTTATTGACGATGTTGAGAACAGAGGAATCGGAGTAAGAGCGCACCCACACCGAATTCCATCGCTACTAGACGTTCGCATAGCCAAGCCAAAGCTAACTGGACACAGTGGAAGAGAGAGAAGAACGAAATAGGGTCCGAAGATTGAAGCGATTACCGCTATCATTATCTAGTCCACGTCTCGCGGTGAAGAAATTCGGTCCCAAAAAAAAATAAACCGAAGCACAGATCGATGGACCGTCCGACTATACCTATCTATGCCTATCACTGAGGGATGCACGATATAAACATCCTCAACCAAGCACTGAGACCGGGTGCTGTGGTGGATGTTACCTTAAGCTTTTGTTCGATGTCGCAGTTTAGATTATTCAGTGTTTGTTGCGCTGTTTAGACTCATGTGTTACGTAAATTGAGTAAACGCTGTATGTACACATCAATATTTAATGTAACAATTCTTTTCATAGTCGTCCTTCCTCAATAACTTGATGCGAAGTTATTTTAATACTGATTCTCTTTTGGCTCTTTGGGCTGATATAATTGAATAATGTAAAGCAGTATCTCAGCCTTTATGTCTAATAGAATTCAACCACCATGGTGGAAGAGCTGAAATGTGGTTGTACGATGGATCTCCGGTTACTAAGGTATATTTTTGCGGCATGCCGTCTACGTTACCCCGATCAGGTCAAAACTTGCACATATTTTAGATGTGCATATGTACCGCTTAGGTGGATATTATCATTGTTTTAGGCTTCATATAACTCGCTCAGTGACAGTTGCAAAACGTCAGTTCCAATCAAAACTTACTCCACATTTGAAGTGCGAGTGGTCATTCGTTTTTTGCTTGCAAATAATGAAACACCTACCGAAATTCATAGGAAAATACTGAACACATACGAAGAAGGCATTATGAGTCGAAAACAAGTTTATGTTAGGTGTCAGCAGTTCAAAGGTGGACGCACAAATCTGAACGATGATCCCGAAAGTTTGCGACGAAAACCATCAACAGCAAAAACGGATGGGATTCAATCAAAGGTCGATACACTGATTCGAGAAGATCGTCGGTTGAAAATACGGGAAATTGCTCTACTGACCGACATTCCTAAAAGTTCTGTTCAAGAAATCGTATCTCATATAGGCTATCTAAAAGTTGCCCCGAGATGGGTACCAAAACTGTTGACTGACCAACATAAAATGCAACCAATGGCGGCGGTAATGGTGCTTTTTAACGTGTTATCGTCAGGAAAACGGATTTCTATAGTATGTAGTTACGTTGGACGTAACCTGGGTACACCACCATAATCCTGAATCAAAAAGGACTCGATGACGTGGAAAAAATTTAAAGCAGTGCAAAAAAGAGAATGGCCACTGTGTTCTGGGATATGCAAGGCATTTCGCTCAGAAAGTTTTCACCACCTAAAACGACAATCAACAGCGATATTTATAGTCAAACTCTCGAAAAACTTCGACAGAAACGAAGAGGAAGGTTTACAAAAGGAATCATATTGTTGCATGACATTGCAAGACAGCAAACCTTAGCTCAGACGAAGGCCTGGCTTCAGAAACACAATTGGGAAGTTATTGTCCATCCATCCCATAGTCCAGACCTGATGGCTCCTTCTGATTTTCATTTGCTTCGGCCGTTAATAACTCATTTGTCGGGTAAAAGGTTTGAAAACGACGACGAACTTCGATATTAAGTAAGGCAGTTTTTTAGAAATTTGGATTTTACCTTTTACCTTTTTAGGATATATCAGAAGCTTGTGCCTCGCTACGATAAGTGTCTTGACATTGGCGGTGATTACGTTGAAAAGTAGCTAAAGCTTCGCGGTTTTGCTTATTGTAAGTATATTTGATTTCAATAAATAAAGTAAGCGGTCTGTAATTCAAAAATGTACTTTAGTAACCTTACTATACTCCTGTTTAAGTTTGATGATCGTTTTTATCTCTCAATGGTTCCAGTTAAACCCTTCATAAATCGTTTCAATTATTTAAAAGAGCTCTGGTTATAAAACGAGTTTATTAACCAACCCATTGAAATCCTTCGTATATTCTCTTACCACCAAAATTGTACTTTTACTCTTTTTTGCGCTATTAAGTATTGTTTTTTATTTTTGCGCCCTAATATAAAATCCGTATTTGGTATTACATATGCAATTTTTTTATCTCTTCATTGTCACTAGGCGTTAGATTACTTTCTGATTTGTTTGTAGGCTTTTTGCTTCCTTGCCTTCGCGCAAAGGGTCAAGTTTAGGTTCAATTGCTTTCAGTAAATTTCAATTTGCATGAAAATAGGTCGTTGAAAGTGCTGGTTTCTTTTTGGTACTATCTAAGTTAGCTTGGTTGCGTTACGTTATCATTTGATATACTGATAGAAGCAACTAATGAGGCCATTCCGTTGCTATGTGGTTATGAGGCTATAGTGGCTAGCGATACAGTAGGTTTTCGTTCTAGTTCGATTATAGTAAATACAGAAGTATCTATTTAGTTACCAAATGTGAAGAAATTATAAGTGAAAATGGATAATACAAGTTTCAATACTATAACAATGTGTTATAGTATGTGTGTAACAAATTATTAGTTAAGGATATGGTTAACGTTACTGTATCCTATGTTCAATTATTCTTTATATTGAAATACATTATCTAGAATTGCTCTAAGTTTATTTTATAATTGAAAAGATATATACACTTTACAGTTAGGGATTCTGTACCAATAACTAAGACTGGCGCTTAGGGTTGGGCCTGTACTATAACTGTCAAAGGTTCTAAGATTTTGGTGGGTGGGTGTGTTCATGTGAGCTTGGTTGCTTGCGTATGTGCGTGAGTGTGTATGAGTCCGTGCATGGGTATTCACGACAATTTAAGAAATTACGCAACGGATTTTAATGAAACATAATATCTCGTTTCAATCAAATGTTGGCTAAGACTGTAAAATCTTTTGTAGATGTCTCGAAAACTAAATTGAAAGCATTCCAAAATGACATTTGTGAGTATAACTCTACAAAATGTATCAGAAAGTTAAGGATACCTGTATTAAAGAACCTTAGATCAGATTTCTTTATAGAAGTATTATGATATAAAACTGTAGCACTTTAAGCCCTGTACGTATGTATATTTTATAATCTGCGAATTATATAAGAGGATATATAAACAAGTTTGGAAATAACAGTACCCTGATTGGTTATCTCTTTTCGCTTCCACAATACTTACTTATGTAACGTGACATAGGCATGAGAAAGTTATATACTGACCACATCAGATTTTCTCTAATGCAAAATCACACAGACCTAAAAATACCACGCACTGGTCGTATCAGGTATTACAATTGAAGCACATTCATTTCTAACCAAGAAATCATCTTTTAGACACATTTAAGATCTGAAGTTGAAGGTAACGAGAAGGACCAAAAAAAATGAGGAAAAATGAATGAGAAACGAAGTTCAATGAGCTGCTGCTATACATGCAAAGTGTACTATTGCGAAGCACAGGGCATACATTCCTGGAATGGATGTTAATGCACTTTTAACACACGTGCATTGGGTGCATAAGAAAATAATCAGACATTACCCATTTTGCGTTTCAAATGATCATGTGTAGGTATTTATTAATATTAATATTGAATACAACCCTTAGAAGTTGATAACATATTTTCGAAAATTATAAATTAATATACACATTTATTATTTGTTTTTGTAAATTAATGCGTCAATGAACGATAAACTAATGGAATGCATCTCGAGTGGTAACAAGCCTTAATATTTTTCACGTAAATTACAGCGCTCGCTTTGCTGCGCTCTCTTGCGCCATAAACGTATGCTCAAATATTAAGGCTAAATTACCACTCTAGATATGTTAATTGCTATCAAGTTTTCAAAATGTATTCTTTTAATAATACGTGTGTCAAATTTCTAATTTTCAGTGGATTTAAAGGACTTCGAGTAAAATTATATGAGTAGAACGGGGGCACCTTCCGCCGCCAGCTTGGATTTTCTGGGGAAAATCACTTTTTTATACGCCCACGTGGGGATCGTATTTTTTCACCCCTATGGTGTTTTTTCGGAGGCCTTTTTCAACACTTGATGGAATTTTCACCCCTAATTACGGCTTTTTTGTTTTTACTCGCCCACGTGTGAGACCGTGTTTTTATTCCTATTATTGGCGGTTTCTTTTCGGAGGATTTTTTCAACCCCTAATTATCTTTGTTTTTACTCGCGCACGTGTAGGACGTATTTTTCTATCCCTATGGTTTCTTTTCGGAGGCCTTTGTCAACCCCTAATTATGTTTTATACGCTCACGTCTAAGACCGTTTTTCTACCCCTATGGTTTCTTTTCGGAGGTCTTTTTTAACCCTAATTAGAGCCTTTTTGACAGCAATTTTGTACTTGCTCACGTGAGGGGGTAGCTGTAGGGGCTGGTCTTGGACCGGGGCTAGGTCTTGGGGTCGGGGCTGGGGCTGGACTTGGGCTAGGTCTTGGACTTGGGGGTGGTCTTGGACTTAGGACTGGTACTCGTTTTGGTTAGGGTTAGTTTTGATGGTCATCTTTAACCCTAACGAAGGTCCTTTTGGTTGTATTAAGAGCAGTACCCCTGGAGGTTAGAAAAACGCGCACGCATACAATGTTGGAAATTGCATAATTACACTAATAAGATATTATTAAAATTATCGATACTATTGTTTAAAATGGTCATATGCTATTGGGTACGTTCGGATGATCTTTTACCTATACGAGAAACTTATTTATACATTGTATTTCTAATAAGGAGGTTCTTGTAAGACAGCACTTGTGTTAGAGATTGATCTTGCGTGAGGAATTTGAATGACAGTAAAATTTAATTATAGAACACTTATTTTTATTGTAAATATCATAATTAAAAAGCCTCAGTTATAAAAAATTACTGACATTCAGATTATTCTGGATGAAACAAAAATTTTTATTAACTTAATTAATTACATAACAGTTATTACAATATTGTTTTCTAAAACCAAAATTAAAACATAGTTTTACCTGCATTGATTGCATTGAAATATGTTTCATATCCAACCGTTCGTTAAATTGTTGTATATTGTGCATCTTAATATTTTTTAAAGAAACTTGTTACGTATAGATTAGATGCGTTTTATAGCTGTAATTAAAAATCTGTACAAGTAAATAAATAAAAGGTTAACAGCACACTTACCAGCTCTGTATTGAAAGAGCATTTTTGAGGGACTGATTCACGAGTGGTACCCGTTTTCTGTTACTCGTCTAACAAAACTAAAAAAAACTTTCTATGTTTTTTACGCTTTATGAATAATTGATGTAAAAACTAGCTATTGATTTCCCATAATTAATTTTTAGAGTGTAAATATACAAACAACCTCATTATCTTTATAACACTTACAGCAACTCGTATTTACCTTTCTCTTAAAATGATTAATAACAAAGCGGTTTGAACAAAATGCTATATATACACACGCAAAATTGTTTTTATAAAAAACCTCATTAAATGTTTGGAAAGTAATAATTACATGTTTTAAATGCCACAACAATATGTAGTAAGAAACTACTGTTCATGTTTACTTTTAGCTAATTACTGTGTAATTATATAATCCTGTTAAAATTTAATAGTCTAAAAAATTGATTACCAATATCGAATGGTTAACATAATTTCTTTTAAAAAACACTAAATCATAAATTTTATAACACGATTTAAAAAAAAGAGGAAAAGACCACGTATTTCATTCCCTCCCCAAGGGGGAGGGCGGGCTACTCGAGCTTTCCGAGCTCCTTCAGCCACGATCAGGGATTCCCATCATACATGCATACATTATTACGTACCTATATATGCATGGTGGGATTACGGATGGGTGCGGTCAGGGTAAGATCGGAAGGAACGGAGTTAGGATTCTGAGGGGGAAAATACTACCCCGGAATTCGCCTAAACAGCCGCACATGGTGTGCATATACACAGTGACCATGTCGCTACATGTGTATGAACCCCCTGAAAAAACCTCATACAAGGTAGACGCTACCAGCTCGGTACAATTTTTAAAAACACACATGCTGAATTAAAAAAGAAAGAAAAAAAGAGTAGGTGTTACGCAATTCTTAATTAAAAAAGTAAGGTACTAAAAAATATCTTTATTTATCAGAATAGAATGGTTGGGTAACAGGCGTTAAACAATAATGTGATTATCTCGTCATTTACAATTAAACATGTACTAAAATAGTTTTTTACAAAATCTAACATAGGTAAATTATATAATCTAAAATATAGAAACATTAACGTATAAAGTCCGCACACATCCGAATGGTAATCTTGCAGTATTGTTTTATTGTAATGGAAGCATCTAGAATTTTTCTCTAGGAAACGTAAATAATATCCTTGCGGTGCTCGACCAAAGGAATCAAGATATTCCCCATCACCATTCTCGTCAATGTAGATAGCGGTCCAATGCTGACCTGGTTTGTTTGCAGGATCCGTGTCTACGATAATTGCACACGGTCTAGGTGCGTGTCTCGGTAGTTGATTAGAAGCACATACAAGCCGAAACACATTCTTCTTGTGGCTGGGGATCGATTTCAAGCATCTCAACACTTGTACCGCATACATTTTGGAATTGGTATGCATCCAGTCTTGCAGTAGTAAGGCGTTTTCCAGTGCAAACATAGGCCCAGTGATGTTATGGTTTAAACAGCTATATGCTTTTGCTTCCTTTTCAATTGTTTAATCGACGGGCAACCAGTCTCCTCCAGGTTTACTATTGGTTTGTTAAGAAACCTTAAAAACCGTTGTTTTCACTGTCCTTGACGTGAATTTTGTTAAAGGGGCGCAACACTCTCATCAACTCCTCACGGAAATTGTTGTAGTATACATGACCCGACCACCATTTCAGCCCATGATATTAGCCTCCAAAAATTTTATCTCTTGTGACATGGATCTTGACATAAAGTAACCTCGAGGTGGTTTTATTAGCATCAACGATAAACGACCATGATCTGTAACCACGGCTATTTCTTTCGGTGTGAATTCGTTCTTAACGCCACTAAACCCTTGTACGTCCAGGTATGCGTCCATCTTCTTTCGGCTGCTGCTGTACACTGAAGATCGCAGGTTAGAGCTGCCATTTTTAACAGCTAAAATCCACAACGACGTTCCGATGTTTATCGATCTCGATCACGTTATCGAATTCTGCATACAACAAACAGTTAACAGTTACGGTGAGCGCTTCTTCAAACCCGACTACCAGCCGGCTCCGAAGGAAGCCGTTTCTAACTAAATTTCAGTGCGTACTAGCGTTTGCAGACAAGTCAGGTGGTAGGTCTAAAGGCCATTAAAATGTAGCCGTTGGGGTAATCACTTCTCGATATATCGTTACCTTCATTCAAAAAATGAATACCCGTACCAGAAAATAAGGTGTGGTACGCTCTTACACATAAACCATTAGCTGTAAAGTCTGGTTGTAAGGCCTTCGATTGAATTTGCTGCCCGTCAATATATAACGACATGTAGTTAATATTGCAGTGGTGAAAATTAAACGGGTTTGACGGGCACTCACCGTTGAAGGCTTTATTTGCTACAAACCCTACGATGCATCGTTTAGGTAACTGACCCAGGAAAACATTATCCAGTGATTTTCTTTGTATGCCTAGAGGTATAGTTAACACTTTTACGTCGGTCCTTGTAACAGGGTATTTTGCGGCAGTTGTTTCTAAAGCTTTAGCGTGCGCAATTAGAATAGTTGGATTGATTCGCATACGTCTCACCAGTAAACTAACGTCTATAATTCGCGTCTTGTAATTTCAAGCGAACGCCGCCATTACGCTAAAGGTACAAATTGATCGTACAAATTTAACCTTTAACTCAACACCACTTATGAGAAACTTTGCTTGATTAAACAAATCCGAGTGCACGTTACCAATCATCTCTATCTGTTTCCCGGTAGCCGCAAGTGCTTGTCGTTTTAAGAAACCATTATTTGCGTTTGTCAGTGTATTCATCTGTCCAGCTGTATCATTGTGCCACAAGGTACATCCTAGATGTGAACTCTTGGCCTCCTTTCCATAATTTAGCAGCGTTTCTATATATGAACGGTATGCGAAGGTGTTGTTTGGTTGTGACACCATCTTCTGATTTAAGTAAACTTCCACCTGTGAGAAAAGCGAATGCATCCAATTGTTTACCGGTGCTACAACATCAGCGTCTGTAAGTGCTGTATCATCGTACTTTAGAACTTTAGCTGTGATCTATAACATGGTCTGGCTTAAATCTATGTAATCGTTTCCATTTCCGGGGAATACAAATTCTATTGGGGCGTCATCACTCAGAGCTTATAAGGGCTTGTGAAATATCCATTCACCACTCTCAATACTTGTCTGCGTCGACGGTAAAGCGACCAAAAGCCATTATCTTGAAAATATATCGTCGTAAGTAGGCTTCTTCTAAGCAACAGCTCTCGGTAGAGACTGGTTATTATCGAGCAGACGTACTCCTGTATAACACGATTCGATATCACGGATTTTTACTAAAATTGAGTTCCTTTTTGAGAGAAGCCCCCGACGGAAACGATTGTTTAAACTTCGCGCGTTTTTCACGCCGCAAATGTCATCTAACAGCTGCATCAATCGGTACTTATCGATCGAGGGTGTGTTCTTTGTGAAGTGTTGGTATACATTATGAAAAGGTTTTTTGAAATTCCACCCCTAAGGGTGGTGTAATTTTTTGTCAAACTTTTTATTCTGGGTCGATTGATTCGAAAATTGATAAACATGCTTCTTCAATTAAAATTGTGAGACACGTGTATCACAAAATTGTGATATCGCTACCCCCACCTCCACCCAGTCTGAGATCGCAGCAACGCGCGACGGGTACGACTTGTTAGATCTAAAAAAAATCGTCAAGATTGAAAATTAAGTGAAACGAAAAAGCGGAGGCTACACAACAAAGATATCAGGGATTTTTACTAAAATTGAGTTCGTTTTTGAGAGAAGCTCCCGACGAAAAATGTTTAGCTACGGAGGTTTGTAAAGTCATTAATATAAAATACTGTAAATTTATATAAACTTTTATAGGTTAATGTTATTCGGAGTTACCGGACCTTGTTGTTGTGACGGTGTTATTAACCTTAACGTACATGATATAGAAGATCGTGACAAACGTATAATGGTCAGTATTCCGAACACAAAAACAAAAATACCTCGTTTATTTACAATTGTGGGCAATTTTTATATTGCGTTATATAAAAAATATTCAATTTTACGTCCCGCCAATATGAACACCTCTCGATTTTTTATGAAATGTCGAAATGGAAAGTGCCATCGTACTGTAATAGGTGTGCACAAAGTCTTGTCAACACCAAAAGAAGTAGCTACGTATTTCCACATCCCGCAGAATATACCGCCCACAGTTTGCAAAGAACTTTGGCTACGTTATTGGTAGACAATGGAGGTACATTAAGGGATTTGAAAAGGCATGGCGGTTGGAAATCCAGCACCGTTGCAGAGGGTTACGTTGAGAATTCGATATAAAATAAGACTGAAACAGCTTGTCGTATTTTAAATCCAAATATTTCGATGAATAGTAATATCGATTTGACATTAAATCGTAATATTGATTTGAATTCGATTGCTAACGCCCCTACTCTCATTAGCAATTCGACACTTACTAATTGTACTTTCAATTTTGTAAACACGGATAGCAAGAAGAATTAAATAAAGTTTTAAAAGTAGGTTAATGTTAGCTAGAATAAGGGGGCCATATCAGATTAGTCGGGGAAAATTATTATAATTGTATTACATCATATGCCACTCGTTATTTACAGGATTATAATTTCTAATACTTTTGAATAAATTTTCTACAATTACAGTAAATGCCCTCCTCGTTTAAGCGAACGTGTTTCTTAAAGTACCTACATAACCTAAAATGTTTTATTTAAATTAAACACTTGAAAAAAAATACCATATACAACACGGCAGAGAAAGCTTTTTCACAAGCCTCGTTCAATTCAGAAGGCTCGCCTTCGGCTTACCTTCAAACTTAAGCTCGACTGTGATATTGGCGCTTTCTCTGCCTGGTAGGTTGAAAATAAATGTTTTTTAGTTGTATCAAATTATTTTGTGAAATTTAATGAAAAGCTTTTATTTCAATTGAAAGACACCATTTATGGGTAAGTTATAATACGGCGGAACCGTACTTCTTCACTGAAAATTCAATAGGCTCCTTCTATTATTATACAGTGATCCGTGGTTACTATTTATTTCAATTAAATGTGGCAAATTGTTAAATTAATTTTGACATACATTTACATACAAATTTAACCGTAACTTTGCAAATAAAACGATCGATTCCACAAATTATTTCTTTCGAACTTTTTTATGCGATTTAAATGTTATAGAGCGTTGCACAAATTTACGCTATATAGTTACAGAAAGTACGTTTTATAAAAGTCGAAGTGTAATTAGGATTATCCAATTTGAAAGTTTTTTTTTGCTGTTTGTCTTTTATAAAAAAAGCTGAAAGTTTAAGTACTAATTATTTTTTGGTGCAGACACGCAAATCACAACCTGTTTTACATTAACACTTAACACAAAATGACAAAATTTTAATGAGGAATCTGTATCTTAACCCAATCAAATTATTGTATTGTTACAATGGTTTACATGTTTAAGTGTATGTAAGTTCAATACAGTTCAAATAAACAAACAAGAAAACTGATACAATCTTTTTTTCGATGTTATCAAACATTCTGTTATAGCTATTGTTAAGGAATATAAATCAATCACTTTACTTCATCTTTTTCTACCAATTATCCGAAAAATTGTAAATTTCATCTTTATTTGCTGTCACGTGCTTTTTTCTCGGTTACATTGGTTTATAAATAAATTATGAGATGAAAATACTATTCAATGCATTAGAATAAAAGCAGATGTGCTGAAAAAGTTTATTTTACAGTAGTAGTAGTCTGATTTTGATATAAATCTCCCAAGAATAATCAAATATTCCATTTTGAATGTAGCCATCTATTTTGTGTAAAGTAGTGTTACTTATAAGAACTAGGGTGGCATGAAATGCTTTAACCGACTGAAATATCACTCCGCTGTGAAAAGATATCTATTTTGTTAAGCGGTTTTATTTGGAACTTCAAGAAGTTTCAATTTAAAATCCTTTGTTTTTTAGAAAGTATAATTAGTATTGATTTTAAGGTTTTGGCGCCATCTCGAATATGAATAGGATGTGTGTCATAGTTTTAATTTTCCATTTAAAATTAATTTATTTAAAGACATACTTACTTCTATGGATAAGGGTGATTATGACAAGAAAGTGTTGCAATGGATTAATGAACAAAAACTCATGGAAATTAAAGGCAGTACGATTAGGAAATATATCTCTAAACCTAATGCCATATGGAAATCCAGCACCAATCTTAACGAACATTATCATTTAACCAAATTCATATTAAGTAATGGAAGAACTCCAATACTTCATTGTCTACCTAAAATCCATAAAACGTAGTCAGATGTATCCAAGAGATACCTATTAGACCTGCCACCTGTCGCCTTAATAAATGGATCAACAAGTTAAGCCCATTAGCTTTGACATAGTAAATTTATTTCCTAATGTACCCATTGATGAATCCATAACCATTATTAAGAACATGATTCCCGCCTCCCCGCTCCCCGATATAAGAAAAATGTAAAGTGGAAATCTGCTCCATAATTGATATTAGTATTCCTTTGAATTTTTTCAAATTTAGAGACAAGATATACTCTCAAAAGAAAAGTGTCACTAAGGAAGGTGTCACTATGGGAGGTGGGGTATCTCCATTAGTAAAGCACTTAAAGGAAACTTTTCTATCTAGCACCAAGATCTATAAGAAGTGTGTAGTATGTTGGCATCGCTGTGTAAACGACGTTTTAGAGGTAGTAATGAGGAAATCAGATACAAAGGGCATCTAGAGTTTAGTATATATCATAAAAATACTCACACAGACAATATTACTCCTCACCAAAATTTTCATCTAACTGCGATCCGTTTACAGGCTATGCAATTTTGGTCTTAATAGCACTAATTATGATTTGGAGAAGAATTTTATATATGACATAGCTGTGAATAATGGTTATGACAAAGAAGTAGTGGACAGAATAGTAAAAACAGTTAATAAGAGTAAAACACTACGACAGTTCATAACTCTTGAAAAGATTCAAGACAACAAACAATACTTTGTCCTTCCCTATTAACGCCCTGTATCACAGACTATTGCTAATTGCTTGCGTTCCTATAATATGAAAATCTCTTTTAAAGTCCCCAACAGAATTGCAATCAGCCTTTGTAACTTTAAAGACAAAACCAACATACTCTTATTACTTGGTATCTACAAATTGAAAACTGCGAAATCTATATATGTGGGTATGACCACACGTAACATATTGACTCGAGCTAAGGAACATCTTAAATAAAAACAACAACAACAACAACAACAAAGGTACCCAGTTTTCACATTTTGCGGAACATATATTATCGGAGGGCCATGCTTTAAAATAGATAACGTAGAAGTTTTAAACTCAAACAGTAGCAATGACCTATAAACCTCATAAAACTTAAAGAAAAATTTTACATTAATTCTTTCCTAAAAACAGATGTTAATTTAATTAACGGGGTAATTAGTCCGCCACCGGTGATACCGAATATTGTTAATTGTTTATAAAATATATATTAACCCTGCTGTTACCTTCGGGTCTATATGACCCGAAATCAAATTGTTGTTTAGATAACTTTTTGTTTATTAATATCTAAACTTTGTTTGTTTTAATAATTTTTTTTTCTTATTTTTTTAAACACGATTGTTACATTGATGTTCCTCGGTTCATTATGACCCGAGACTGTAATACATCAGTAGGACGTATAAATTTTGTATATACAATTATTTTATATTGAAATTTGAGGATAGATAATATGCATATCATCATATGCTTGTTCAAATGTTCCTACCTATGCGAGTTACTACAGCATTTTCAGCAAGTCTGTAGCCGCATGTGCAAGTCGAAACAGGAATAGACTTACAACTTGCAGCAGGTGTAAATATCATATCGCAGTATGCAACCGACAGTTTTGTTTGTTACGTTGCAGAGTAAAGTGCGGTTTGTTGAACGTACTACTAGTTCTTCTAAAGTGCTGAAATAACATTAATGGCAAAAAAATATCTTAGTGGTGAAGACTTAGAAAAACTTATTGATAATTTGAGTGACATTAGTGACGATGAAGCTTCTGAAGAGGAAGATCATATCAGTGACGATAGTGATTATGAACAGTCAGACGATGATTTTTTCGACGATGCTGGACGGACAAATACTACGCAATCGATGCCACCTGCTCAATCGGTTCAATCTTAAGAAAATGCCATAACTTGGATGTTAGATCCATTTCATCAATCAGGGCGTGCAACTAGTGTAAATATCATAAAAGTCGCTGCAGGTCCAACTAGATACAGCAATGCACGAGTCCAGGATGTAAAATCTACATTTCAGCTATTTTTCAATATAATGGAAAATATAATTTTGAAAATGACTAACATCGAAGGCCGTAGAGTGTACGGTGACAAGTGGCAAGAATTAGATGTCATTACGTTGCAGGCGTACATAGGTTTGTTACTGTTAGTAGGAGTTTACAGATCGCTTGATGAGTCTACCAGAAGTTTGTGGAATGCAGAAACAGGCAGACCTCTTTTTCGCGCAACAATGTCGTTGAAACGATTTTATTATATATCACGCGTGTTACGGTTTGGTAATAAAGAAGATCGCCAAGAAAGAAGGCTACGGGATAAGTTGGCTCCTATTAGAGAATGTTGGGACAAATGGGCTAAAATACTACCAAAATTGTACAATCCTGGGCAGAACGTAACTTTGGACGAGCAGCTGGTTGCATTTAGAGGTCGTTGTCCATTCAAACAGTATATACCAAGCAAGCTAGCAAAATATGGCATCAAAATATGGATGCTTTGTCATAGTGCAAGTTTTTATGCTTTAGAAGTTCAAGTACATACAGGAAAACCACCTGGGGAAAACCTGAGAAGGATCAGGGGCTGAGAGTAGTTTTAGACCTTACTCATGGACTAAGAAGTCAGAATGTAACTTGTGACAATTTCTGTACATCGTATAAATTGGGTTAAATGCTTCTCAAAAGAAATCTTACTATGTTAGGGACTGTCAGGGAAAGTAAGCCTGAGCTACCTGTCATGGAAGTAAATAACGTTGTGCATAGTTCCAAATTTTATTTTACTAAACATACCGCAGTTGTGTCTTATATTCCAAAAAAATACAAGGTCATTCTAATGAGTACGTTTCATAACCAAAAACAAATAAGCGACAGAGAAGACAAAAAACCACAAATTATACTTGATTATAATTCTACAAAAGGAGCAGTTGATACATTAGATCAGCTAATCGGTGCATACACATGCAAACGAAAAACAAATCGATGGCCCATAACCTTATTTTACGACATTTCAGATACCAGTGCCTATAATGCTTTCGTCTTATGGCGCGAAATAAATCCAGACTGCAATAAAAATGTTTTGTTCAACAGAAGACTGTTTTTGGAACAACTGAGCAAACAATTGGTAAATCCTTACGTTTTGTCCAGAAAACATCTTCCCCGTAAAGAACAAGCAGCTGCAACTATAACAGCTATTCAACAACCATTGGTGAAATTTCTACCGCTCCTCTTCCTGGAACTAGCAACAAAACAAACGAGCACGCTGCAAATTTTGCCCTTCTAAATGTGATAACAAAACTAATATGACCTGCATTAAGTGTAAAAATATTTGTGTAAAGAAGACGTGACCTATTATTGTCCCGACTGTAAGAAGTAGTGGATCATATCAATTATTTGACATACATTTACATACAAATTTAACCGTAACTTTGCAAATAAAACGATCGATTCCACAAATTATTTCTTTCGAACTTTTTTATGCGATTTAAATGTTATAAAGCTTAGCACAAATTTACGCTATATAGTTACAGAAAGTACGTTTTATAAAAGTCGAAGTGTAATTAGGATTATCCAATTTGAAAGTTTTTTTTTGCTGTTTGTCTTTTATAAAAAAAGCTGAAAGTTTAAGTACTAATTATTTTTTGGTGCAGACACGCAAATCACAACCTGTTTTACATCAACACTTACACAAAATTTTAATGAGGAATCTGTATCTTAACCCAATCAAATTATTTTATTGTTACAATGGTTTACATGTTTAAGTGTATGTAAGTTCAATACAGTTCAAATAAACAAACAAGAAAACTGATACAATCTTTTTTTCGATGTTATCAAACATTCTGTTATAGCTATTGTTAAGGAATATAAATCAATCACTTTACTTCATCTTTTTCTACCAATTATCCGAAAAATTGTAAATTTCATCTTTATTTGCTGTCACGTGCTTTTTTCTCGGTTACATTGGTTTATAAATAAATTATGAGATGAAAATACTATTCAATGCATTAGAATAAAAGCAGATGTGCTGAAAAAGTTTATTTTACAGTAGTAGTAGTCTGATTTTGATATAAATCTCCCAAGAATAATCAAATATTCCATTTTGAATGTAGCCATCTATTTTGTGTAAAGTAGTGTTACTTATAAGAACTAGGGTGGCATGAAATGCTTTAACCGACTGAAATATCACTCCACTGTGAAAAGATATCTATTTTGTTAAGCGGTTTTACTTGGAACTTCAAGAAGTTTCAATTTAAAATCCTTTGTTTTTTAGAAAGTATAATTAGTATTGATTTTAAGGTTTTGGCGCCATCTCGAATATGAATAGGATGTGTGTCATAGTTTTAATTTTCCATTTAAAATTAATTTATTTAAAAACAAACTTACTTCTGTGGATAAGGGTGATTATGACAAGAAAGTGTTGCAATGGATTAATGAACAAAAACTCTTGGAAATCAACGGCAGTACGATTAGGAAATATATCTCTAAACCAAATGTCATATGGAAATCCAACACCAATCTTAACGAACATTATCATTTAACTAAATTCATATTAAGTAATCCTAGAACTCCAATACTTTATTGTCTACCTAAAATCTACAAAACGTAGTCAGATGTATCCAAGAGATACCTATTAGACCTGCCACCTGTCGCCTTAATAAATGGATCAACAAGTTAAGCCCATTAGCTTTGACATAGTAAATTTATTTCCTAATGATGAATTCATAACCATTTTTAAGAACATGATTCCCGCCTCCCCCCTCCCCGATAGAAGAAAAATGTAAAGTGGAAATCTTCTTCATAATTGATATTAGTGTTCTTTTGAATTTTTTTAGATTTAGAGACAAGATATACTCGCAAAAGAAAAGTGTCACTAAGGAAGGTGTCACTATGGGAGGTGGCGTATCTCCATTACTAAAGCACTTAAAGGAAACTTTTCTATCTAGCACCAAGATCTATAAGAAATGTGTAGTATGTTGGCATCGCTGTGTAGACGACGTTTTAGAGGTAGTAATGAGGAAATCAGATACAAAGGCCATCTAGAGTTTAGTATATATCATAAAAATACTCACACAGACAATATTACTCCTCACCAAAATTTTCATCTAACCGCGATCCGTTTACAGGCTATGCAATTTTGGTCTTAATAGCACTAATTATGATTTGGAGAAGAATTTTATATATGACATAGCTGTGAATAATGGTTATGCCAAAGAAGTAGTGGACAGGATAGTAAAAACAGTTAATAAGAGTAAAACACTACGACAGTTCATCACTCTTGAAAAGATTCAAGACAACAAACAATACTTTGTGCTTCCCTATTAACGCCCTGTATCACAGACTATTGCTAATTGCTTGAGTTCCTATAATATGAAAATCTCTTTTAAAGTCCCCAACAGAATTGCAATCAGTCTTTGTAACTTTAAAGACAAAACCAACATACTCTTATTACTTGGTATCTACAAATTGAAAACTGCGAAATCTATGTATGTGGGTATGACCACACGTAACATATTGACTCGAGCTAAGGAACATCTTAAACAAAAACAACAACAACAACAAAAGTACCCAGTTTTCACATTTTGCGGAACATATACTATCGGAGGGCCATGCTTTAAAATAGATAACGTAGAAGTTTTAAACTCAAATAGTAGCAATGACCTATAAACCTCATAAAACTTAAAGAAAAATTTTACATTAATTCTTTCCTAAAAACAGATGTTAATTTAATTAACGAAGTAATTAGTCCGCCACCGGTGATACCGAATATTGTTAATTGTTTATAAAATATATATTAACCCTGCTGTTACCTTCGGGTCTATATGACCCGAAATCAAATTGTTGTTTAGATAACTTTCTTGTTTATTAATATCTAAACTTTGTTTGTTTTAATAAATTTTTTTTTCCTTATTTTTTTAAACACGATTGTTACATTGATGTTCCTCGGGTCATTATGACCCGAGACTATAATACATTAGTAGGACGTATAAATTTTGTATATACAATTATTTATCATCATATGCTTGTTCAAATGTTCCTACCTATGCGAGTTACTACAGCATTTTCAGCAAGTCTGTAGCCGCATGTGCAAGTCGAAACAGGAATAGACTTACAACTTGCAGCAGGTGTAAATATCATATCGCAGTATGCAACCGACAGTTTTGTTTGTTACGTTGCAGAGTAAAGTGCGGTTTGTTGTACGTACTACTAGTTCTTCTAAAGTGCTGAAATAACATTAATGGCAAAAAAATATCTTAGTGGTGAAGACTTAGAAAAACTTATTGATAATTTGAGTGACATTAGTGACGATGAAGCTTCTGAAGAGGAAGATCATATCAGTGACGATAGTGATTATGAACAGTCAGACGATGATTTTTTCGACGATGCTGGACGGACAAATACTACGCAATCGATGCCACCTGCTCAATCGGTTCAATCTTAAGAAAATGCCATAACTTGGATGTTAGATCCATTTCATCAATCAGGGCGTGCAACTAGTGTAAATATCATAAAAGTCGCTGCAGGTCCAACTAGATACAGCAATGCACGAGTCCAGGATGTAAAATCTACATTTCAGCTATTTTTCAATAGTTCTCTGGAAAATATAATTTTGAAAATGACTAACATCGAAGGCCGTAGAGTGTACGGTGACAAGTGGCAAGAATTAGATGACATTACGTTGCAGGCGTACATAGGTTTGTTACTGTTAGTAGGAGTTTACAGATCGCTTGATGAATCTATCAGAAGTTTGTGGAATGCAGAAACAGGCAGACCTCGTTTTCGCGCAACAATGTCGTTGAAACGATTTTATTATATATCGCGCGTGTTACGGTTTGGTAATAAAGAAGATCGTCAATAAAGAAGGCTACGGGATAAGTTGGCTCCTATTAGAGAATGTTGGGACAAATGGGCTAAAATACTACCAAAATTGTACAATCCTGGGCAGAACGTAACTTTGGACGAGCAGCTGGTTGCATTTAGAGGTCGTTGTCCATTCAAACAGTATATACCAAGCAAGCTAGCAAAATATGGCATCAAAATATGGATGCTTTGTCATAGTGCAAGTTTTTATGCTTTAGAAGTTCAAGTACATACAGGAAAACCACCTGGGGGAAAACCTGAGAAGGATCAGGGGCTGAGAGTAGTTTTAGACCTTACTTATGGACTAAGAGGTCAGAATGTAACTTGTGACAATTTCTTTACATCGTATAAATTGGGTCAAATGCTTCTCAAAAGAAATCTTACTATGTTAGGGACTGTCAGGGAAAGTAAGCTTGAGCTACCTATCATGGAAGTAAATAACGTTGTGCATAGTTCCAAATTTTATTTTACTAAAGATACCGCAGTTGTGTCTTATATTCCAAAAAAATACAAGGTCATTCTAATGAGTACGTTTCATAACCAGAAACAAATAAGCGACAGAGAAGACAAAAAACCACAAATTATACTTGATTATAATTCTACAAAAGGAGCAATTGATACATTAGATCAGCTAATCGGTGCATACACATGCAAACGAAAAACAAATCGATGGCCCATAATCTTATTTTACAACATTTTAGATACCAGTGCCTATAATGCTTTCGTCTTATGGCGCGAAATAAATCCAGACTGCAATAAAAATGTTTTGTTCAACAGAAGACTGTTTTTGGAACAACTGAGCAAACAATTGGTAAATCCTTACGTTTTGTCCAGAAAACATCTTCCCCGTAAAGAACAAGCAGCTGCAACTATAACAGCTATTCAACAAACATTGGTGAAATTTCTACCGCTTCTCTTCCTGGAACTAGCAACAAAAACAAACGAGCACGCTGCAAATTTTGCCCTTCTAAATGTGATAACAAAACTAATATGACCTGCATTAAGTGTAAAAAATATTTGTGTAAAGAAGACGTGACCTATTATTGTCCCGACTGTAAGAAGTAGTGGATCATATCAATTATTAGACATTTTTTATTCCGTTTTCTTTTTTTTATTTAAATTTGGTTCAATTTATTGTAAGTTTCATGTTTCATATAAAAAACATTGCATTAGAAAAATAAAGTTAATAAATGCATAAAAATTGTTGTTATTTTGGTTTTAATTCATATTTCAGGAGTTCGGGTCATCATGACCACGAGCAAACGAGCACAATAATATATATATATATATATATATATATATATATATATATATATATATATATATATATATATGTTGACATCATCCGTGAACATGATATTTTAATTTATTTGTGTCGAAATTAAAAAGTGATCAAAGATAGTGTATTGAATGAACTTTCGCAGTGAGAATAATTCAATAGACCCTCAAAATTAGTTAAAAGATAACTAATAAAACGTAAGAGTTACAACAAAGAGAATACACCCACGTACCACACAAACATTAAAAAACACCGTACGCGTTTCAATAGTTAAGCTGTCATCATCAGCGATCGACTATGTGACGGTTCTCACGTAGGGAATCGTTTTGTAACAGGCGTATTACCTGAAACTATTACCTTGCTTGCATACCCCTGGCTACAAAGGATTTTTATATTGTTTTTAAGAAAATGTGAAATGATTCAATTTTAACTAAGTGGTTTTAATTTATAAAGATAACGTTTATTAACTAAGCTTTACTTTTATTGTTATCACATTTCTGTCTGTGTAAATGAACTTTAATAATTACTCAACAAATTCCTTGTTCCTTTTATCGGGACGCTCCAGCTAGCTCAATAATGTAATTAATGGTTATTGTTATCAGTCATCAAAATTATCCTCAATCGGACGTTTTTAATTACCCGTATTTTGTAATTAATTGTACTTGCTTTCTTCAGTGTTTACACATTCCGTGTTTGTATAGGTTTTTTAAAATTTGTAACACTCAATAATAAAAATGAATCAAAAGTGATAACATTTAATTAAGCCAAATTCTAAATGCAGACTCCTTTGTTTACAGTACACATGTAAAAATCAAATCTATAATAAAAATAATACTCTTAAAACTAACATTAAACGGATTGTTTTCCGTTTGATTTTGATGTTCAAATTCAAACTCAAAGAAAATCATACACATAAATTCTTTATTTATTCACGCAATCAAAAGGTTCTTACTTATTACTTTCATTGAAAGCTGATGACGTAACTCTGAGTTTCTTTCTACCAATTTGAGGCCTCGTTCAGGTTGATGACGTCTGTCGCCAAGCTGGAACTGCTGTCCTTTGTTTGTTCTATCTTTTCTTATACCTTTATTATAGATAAATACGATTCTAATTTTGGTCCCACCATTTAAAGGTTTTTGTATACAATTGCTCGATATATTTACACTATCCAGTTTTTACTAAATTGTTTAGTTTTAACTACAAATGGCGGGCGTAACAAAATGTAAGCGAGCTACGAATGGCTATGCTTTTAATATATCGATCTATTATACTGGATCGACTGTCTTATTTTACATTTATCACTCGCTATCGAAACATCAACCAACTCTGATCCATTATTTAACGCGACTCACTAACAAATACGTCATTATGACAGCGCCTCTACTTGCTCTCTTTTACAAAACAGCCATAACCCGCAAATTGCCGTGTTTATTCAAAAGCTTTCCAATTTAGTATGTAAATACTCGTCGAAACAAGGTCAAGCTTTTCATTTTAATATTAATTATGTCTATACACAAATAACCAATAACCACTTAACGTCATACAGCAGCGCAAAATTCGAATTTCTAATGCCTCCATTACAACTGGGAAAAGTTACGACAAATTTAAACCCGTCTAAGAAGTGTAGCTGTTCACCCAAATGGATGTAATGGTTCATGTGATGAAATGAATCGTCACGTCTGTATGAATTCTTTGTTTTTATAGATATGTGACTGTGTGTGAAAATTGTAGTTTGCGTTGTTTTATGTTTGGAATGGTAAAGAAAAAGTAAGCGCTTGTTTTTGGATATTCAATTAAAAAATTAAGTCATCGGCGTTTATATTGCTATCTTGGTAGGGACATATACTAAGCTCAGCAGTATGTGTTGCGATTTGTGCAATGCTCTTTTTGGGTTAATGTGAATATATGTATTTTAACATTTAAAAATTTTGTATGTATCTCGCTCTTACTCTTCTTTAAGAGAAATTTTTTTGTGAATATTTCAGTTTAATTGTTTTAGTTGAGCTATTATCTGTAAAATAAAGGTTACGTTACTGTCGTTCTGATGAAACGTAAAGTATTAAATTTTGAATGACGCAAGTTGGCTATCGTTTTCAACGTTCCTTGTTCAGTGCATGAGATAAAATGAGGCATGAAGTGTGTGATTTCGTTTGTATGCATGTTTTTATGTGAGCAGGAAACGGAGAAATTTGTTATTCTTAGTTAGTGAGTTAAAGTTGGGATTTTTAAAGTCGAAGTTTGGAGACTTTAAAAGCAGAAGACATGTAGTTGAGTGGTTGCGAGAAGTATATAACGTTTACTGATGAATAGTTGCTCGGAAAAGTATGTTAACATCCGTGTGATGACCTTATAAGAAAAAGTAACGATTAAGTCGTGCTAGAATTTCGTACAAAAATAGTGCATTGGTTGTACTGAATTTAACTATAAGGTGATAATGATAAGGAATTAAAATTAATATAAATTTTTAAAGTAAACTGTAACGTTTGCGTATTAGATTACCTGAATTCGGTCAATGGTGGAATTCGTCAACGAAGCACAAAATAAGAACTACCAATTTTACTGTTTGTTTATTAGGCTTTTGCTTTCCCTGTGAGTATTGGAAATAATTATTTTGTAGATTTTCCATATTTAAATGGAAAAGTCAGAGAGCTATTGATTAGTATTTTGAATATTCGTGCCGCTGATTCTTTTATTATGTTGTTATTAAAGTTAAATTGCTTGCTATTTGAGAATATTCTAATGGAATTTAAGATACTTCTTTATAAACTTTACTGTTTTTTATTTACTCTAGAAACGTGATGACAAGTAAGTAATTCGATTATCTTTTGTTGATTGAGTAACATTTTGAGATTTATTAAGTAAAGGTTAAGATTATTTTTTGGGTTTGAATAATAAAAATTTCTTATTTTTTTATGTAACTGTCGTGGAGTTTGAGACCAAATTAATTATAAATTTTATCTGAACGATTGAGTTGAAATTTTTATATAAGATATTATATAAGATCATTTTGAGTTTAAGTATTTAAGTGATTATGTCCAAGATTTTAATGAGAAAGTTTAACTATGGAAGGAGTTATATTATCAATTAAAAGAGTTTTTCGTGATTAAATTTCTATAGTGCATTAATTTGAAGTCAATTTACTGGTTCAGTGAGTGTCGTTATAGTTATTACTAATTGTGACTTTGTTGAGTTGCAACAAGTGCCTTTTTTGGTAATTTAAGTAAGAGCCACGACCATACAATTGAGCTATGACGGTAACAGGCACTTTGCCTTCTAGTGAGTGTCGTGCCTATAACAGAATAAATAAAATAAATTTTAGAAATAGTTCTGAGTGCTTTAGCAAAATTTTAAAAATAGAACTATAAAATTATAATCCGATTCGGTTCTGCATTCGGTTTGTTTTTCAAACCGAACCAGAAAATTTTGGAACGAAACCGGATTTCGCACCGATTATAAACGAATCGAACGAATCAGAACCAAAAAAAAAAGTTCGGTTCATTTTGGTTCGTAGGTTCGAGTTTTTGAACCTATCCGTTTTAAACAGTAAACGTAAAATTAAAAAAAGATTTTAAGAAGCAATTATAACAAGCATTTAAACCAAAATATTTATATAAAAACGTTCAGGAAATATTTTTAAAACTAATACATCTTCTCTAATTTCAAAAAACTGTTAGGATATTGTTATGTTTGTTTAATGCCTTACTTAAATGGTTTTAAAGCTAAACTAATGAGGTAAACCTAATGTGAAAGAAGACACACGCAAATATTATTGTGAGCATTGCATTTGTAAACACTGCATGAGTATACCAATTTTTATAAAATAAATTCTCATTTCCACGCAAGAGTTCCGTTCTGTATTCTGCTAAAGGTTAATGTGAGTCTTCTTCCTCTTTAGCCATCATGTTTTTTTGGTTTTAAGCAGAAAGAAAGCGGGTTTAGGTGGGTACATGTGGTTTTAATTAATTCGTGTGCTTAATGTGATGTCCATTTGTATATTCGTTTTCCAGGTGTGTTGCTCATTGGCTAGACGGGTGTGTACGAAGTGTGCAGGGCTTCTTCTACCTCCCCGGGAAGATCCACAAGAAGTTTTTCAAAATGAGTTGGTGATGTCTGAACTTGCGTTTGTAAAATATTATCTCCAAAAACCCTTCTTTGTTCAAAGTTCCCTTGTAGTATTTGTATTGTTTGTCATGGGTGGTATGTCTGAGTTTGATGTACAGAGCTTAGTGAGGTATCTGAACGGAAGTGTATTCGTTTTAAGATTCATTGTTCGCAGGATGCAATGGAGGGAACGTGATTTAGGTTTATGTTTGTATATCAAAGTACCCCAACATTTGTTATAAAGCCAAACATTAGTCTTGTAATATGTTATAGTCATTTGGGGTGGGAACATATGATTCAATCCCGGAGGGTGACCAGTAGGTCTCCTTGGATATGTATTCTATTTATTGTTCTTTGTACGCCGAGGAACCAGTTAAGGGTTGTTGTGGAAAGGATTCCTAGATATATGGCTTCTTGTTGGAATTTAAATTGTTTACTGTGGAGGAAAAACCAGAGTGACTGGAAAACTCTTATTGTGATAGTGAGGACGTTAGAAGACGATTGATTGTGTTTTTATGGATTTCACGGAGAATCTACCAATTTGACTAGTTACATAAGCTTTGGATAGCATTTGAGATAATTTAGGATGTTACTGTTGGGATATCATATGCAAAAATGGCGTATTTAATGGGTGCTAAAGTAGAACTTTGCGGTACGCTAGCTGTAGGTAGAAATGGATTGGGAAGGTATTTCCTACTTTTACCGATTAACCAAGCACGGGAGCAAAAGTATGGAGAAATGATTTACTTCCGTAATAACGGAAATGAATTCGTTCAGGCGTTGAAATGTGGTTGAAAATGTATTGGGAGAACACATTACAATTGGAATTGGAAAAGTATTTAAGTCCGTTACGGGTAGGATGTGCTGGAAGAGCTGGACAAAAGGAGGTTTTGATCAGAAATAGTAAATGACCAGAAGTCATTGGCATTTGAGATGCAGTAGGTGCGGCGGCAATTGAAAGTGGGTGCATGAAAAGGAAACTATTAAGACAGTACCATGGTCCCCCTTTTATCTGTGTATTAGTTTTGCTTCTGTGATTGAAAGCATGTGTTGAGTTTATGAGGTATGTGTTTAAATAAGAAGCGTTTCCGACGGACACCCCTGGCGTTAAATGTCGCTATTATAATATCCCTGATAGTATATTTTAAGGGTTGCGGACTCGGATGCACTGTCAAGGATTTAATTAAATTGATCAGTCGGGTAAGATTTAGAGGTGACCGTGTGTGTAGCTCTGTGGGTTGTGAGTTGTCTGATATCTGGTGTTTGTGTGTGTGTGTGTGTGTGTGTGTGTGTGTGTGTGTGTGTGTGTGTGTGTGTTGTTGTCATCATAATTGGATTTTTCGGATGATAGGATGGGACCCGGCATTATCATCTTCGCCGAGGAACTAGAAGGTTCCCGTCGCTTCTGGAATTAGAAGAAAAAGGGAGTGTTTGCTCGCCCACAATTATTACCCTTTAGATTAGTAGAGGTTTTACAGGAAGTGGAATGTGGCTTTTCCTCAGTTCGGGTAGCGGATTTACGGGTTTCACATTAGGATGTAGGCTATCAGGTGCAATATAGGGGATCTGTGAGAAATCGATGTGGTTGTGGATGAACGTTAGGTCTTTCCGCGATAGATTTAGGTATTTAAAAGAGTCGAATAAGGATATTTGGGAGGTAATGGATTTCGGGATATTTCGTAATAGTAAGGAAGTGTGGAGTAGCTGATGTGAGAACCACAGGTGACCGTGTGGATATGCTTCGTTTTTGTACTGCGGTAAGAACGTGTATTCCAAATACGTGTTAACGCAATGATGTTAAGGATTTGCGGTGAAGTTTTTGCATGTAAGTGATGATGGGGATGCGGCGGTAACTGCGAAGTAGGTAGGGGTTGTTTGGTCATCGTGGTCGCTGAATGTTGGGGAAATAATCTTAACGGTGTCGGTCATGCTTAAATAAATACCGATAGTGTTAGTTATTAACGAGAATTGGGAAATGTAAAGATTTATGTGGTGGAACGGCGGGTATCCGCCGAAGTACAGCCTCACACCCGAACGAGTAAAAGCTAATAAATCCAAACAGAAATGTGGAAAGAATGCGATAGATTAAAACAATAAAAAATCAGTTTTTTATTAAACTGCTGCTGGTAGTCCTAGTATTGGTGCTGAGCCCAACAACGATTTTCTTATTACAGTACTTGCCCACCTTAGATTAACGATCGGTCTTCCTTCCGGGATGCGGAGCCGTTGCTTTGGGTTGGCTCTATGTTTTGCAGCGGTGAAGTGTTCCGAACAGCTCGAGTTGTTTTGCGGCTATTTAAAGTTTTATACTGTTATTTGTATTTTGTAATATAGAGCACTTTCGTCTATTACAGCTGACCCACAGGTGTGAATTCTTGACGGAGTTCAATGTAACCAGTGCTTTCTTCGCCCTGCAATCCTTAATAAAAGCACTGCTGTTCGCTATATTAAGTATGTAGTACATACCAACCGGTTTTATCATAATTAACCAAAATTAAGGATACAAATGTTTGTAAGATAATTTACATTTTGTCGCCTTAAAAAAATTGTAATAACCTTTAGAGTTAATACAACGGAATATGGAGAATCTGAAAGTTTTTTTTTGCATTACTTTTTTACAGTTTTGGCCTAAATTTATTTTAAAAATATTCAGTAAATCGTTAAATTCATGTTCCTTATTGAATTTGTGTTATTTAGGTCTGTGTGAAAAAAGTATTTCTTTTAACAGTTAAAATAGTATTTTTGGGATAAAGATAAGTGCTATGTATAATTGAACACTTTGAAATACGTAAAGATATCAAACAATTTAGAATTTAAACAAGGTTTTTCAGCACTGGCATCTGCTGTATCTCCCACTTGGATTAAAGTAAAAGCATTTGCGAATTCTATTGTAAAACGTTACGTTCAATTGCACAAACCTAACATTTCAATTAAGTATGCATGCATTCAGTTAGTCGACGTACAAAACATGATGCTAGAACACTGGTAACCTTGTGTATAAAGCTTAAAAGAGAAACCTGTATACGTTTTGTTTAATTTACTTGCATTAGCAAACAAAATGTTCCATTTTTACTTAGTTGTAGGTACATTTGTTCAATTAATTTTATTTATGAACGTAAAGTAAATATTACATACTGTTGCAAAAAGGTCATATAGTGTAAATGACAATAATTTTTATCTGCTATTTACCCCGTTGATTGTAAAATTTGCTAAAGTACATTTTTTATGTTCTGAAGTAAGAAATCGCAAAATAGCGACCAATAAAAATATGAAATATTCTGGCATTCTCAAGTTACACCAGCTTACGGGTTGTAATGAAACTTAGATCCAAGCACTCTGGGAAACAATGGAACGAACCCTTATAATCCGCATTTACCAAAATTTTTATCTAAGTTCAGAGGCGGGTAAACGAAGAGTTCATCAACAAAACACAACTTCTTAAAAATACAGTTATAAATATTGAATTTATTGAGTGTTTAATGAAAAATAAAACATCAAAATTTTAAATACTACATATAGATAGGTACTTATGCTTATGTAGGAAACCAATATGCGATGAACTAATATTGTCAATCAAAAAATGTCCTTTATAAAAATATTCATAAATAATTGAGAAACTTATTTCCTTCAGGTAAATTGTAAACAAGGTTAAAAGGTCCAACACCACCTCAATAAGGTTGTCGGTGATTTGTGAGACAATGCACGGAGCATGTTAGTTCCCCTAATAAGTAACGACTGTTTATAAACAACTAATATCTTTATTTGAAGTATATCTTTACATAGCTTCATAGTTCATTTGTAATTAGACTACGATTAGAACCCCCTAACAAGGCATACATAAAATACTAGACAGTTATACCACATACCGGGTGTCAATATGGAAACTTGCCGCACCTCATATCTTCGACACTGTAACAGATAGGTAAAATTTTTCGAAACCTTTTCTAGAACATGGAGGGAGAACTACTATGTCCTACAAGGCAATCTACTGCAACCCACCCCTATTTTTTAAATTGCACCTCCCCATGTGTGACATACCATTGGAAAGCCCTGTAAAAATGCTATTCATTAGTACTATAAACAAAATGTTAATTAATGGATTATTTTGTTGAAAGAGCAAAAAAAGTTTCAGTAACTTTAATTGTATGTTTTCGTATTTATCGCTACTGATATCAAATCAAATCACTACTTCAAAAAATCGTAAAAATTACGATCTGTAAGTCAAAAAACACAAAATATTGTTTATTGATCAGAGAATTTCTTATTAAAGAAGCTTTCACATAACTTGTGTTTGGACATTTGCTTATAGAATTCTCAATAATTTTTTTTTGCAAATGTTTATGAAGTAGGCGCCTTTTTATTAATATTTCACGTCCGCCATTCCTTGTATTGTGATTCTGTAATACTTCAAACATCTTATTAATATTTCAAAGATGGTTTACACAACCGCCGAACGGGTTGGAATTATTTTTATTTATGGTTCTAAAAACCGTTGTGTTCTACAAACTGCTACAGCATCTAGTGCATTGCATCCTGGAAAAACGTAAGACATCAGTATGTTTTAGACCTAGTTTTAAACACAAACCGGATCGGTTGTCAATAAAAAAAGAAAGCAACCTCGACTCCTACATGAAGCTGCTCAAATTGAAATTCTTGGGCAAACTACAATGGATCCCACTTTCTCACTTCCTCGGATATTTAAATTAACAGGGTTTTGCCATGAATCTGTTCGCAAAGTGTTCAAAATGCACAAACCCTATAAGATTCACATTGCTCAAGAACTTGGCGATGATGATCCAGATACGCGAATTGAGCTTTGCGAAATTATGACCAATAAGATTATAGATGAGCCTGAATTAGTGCAAAATATTTGGTTTTGGCGACGAATGTACCTTTTACCTTAACGTCATGTCAACAAACAAAACTGTCGTTATTATTATCAGGGAAAACAATACGCAGTATCCTGAAAAAATTAATGTCTGGGCAGGTATTCTTGGAGATTGTATTATTGGACCGATATTTATTAATCAAAATCTAAATGTTGAACTCTTATTATGAAATGTTAGATTAAACAATACAACCCCATATCATTCACGAATTGGAAAATCAAACGGATGAAGATCATGAACTAATTTTAAACGGCAATTTGTTACATTTTCAACAAGACGGGGCCCCTCCACATTATATACTACGTGTTAGAAACTGGTTAGAGTGCAATTATGCAGATCAATCGATTGGTAGAAGAGGACCAGTGGAATGGCCATCCCGGGCTCCAGATTTGACTCCATTAGATTCATTCCTATGCGGTCACTTGAAATCTTTGGTTTGTAAAACTCAGCGCCAGTCTATTGCAGATCTGCGGCAACGAATAATTGAAGAGTGCAGAGCTGTTACGCGAAAAACTTTTGAAAATGTACGACATGAATTTAAGAAAAAACTTTATGACTACCTTAACGATAATGGGAGTCGTTTTGAGCATCTAACCTAGATTAGATTCTGTGATTTTTAACATGACTGTATGGGTTATTGTTGAGCTTTTCTGTTTATTTTGACTATCTATTTGTAAAGATAAGCTGTTGTTGGAAAATAGTACATAATTTGACATTTAAAACAATAAATTTTAATAAGTTGATTTAAATACTATTTTTCGTATTATTTAAAGATAATCGATTAATTAACATTTTGTTCGGTACTGATGAATAGCAATTTTAAAGAGCTTTCCAATGATGTGTTACACATAAGGTTAAAAAATACACATAAGCAATTTAAAAAAATAGGGGGGGGGTGGCAGGCACCGAACGGGTGCGTTGCAAAAAATTTCTATATGAGTCATATTGGTTTCCCCTCAATGTTCTAGAAACGTTTTCGAAAAATTTTACTTATCTGTCACAGTTTGGAAGATATAAGGTCTGGCAAGTTTTCAAATAATTGACACTCTGATATGTGCATCCAGTAAAGCAATGTAAAACATCTTTTTTTCTTAATTACAGCTACAAAGATTAGTTTATAGTAATTTTGATGTTTAATATACATAGTAATCAACCATTTTTATCTCTGAAACATTCCAAAAGTTAAAATTTGCTGTTCAGTGTTATTTGATATTTATATTATTAACGATATTATTTAAATTTGAATAATTAGATGCCGGCCCTTACTGGCAAAGCATACAATATTAAACACAACCTTGAAAGGTTCCAAGGGCACACTTGCTTAAACAGTACACTAATGCAAGCGTATTAAACACTTAAAAATGTATTCAAGTCCGAAAAATATGAAGTTTTAAACTAAATCCACAATTTAGAAAGATTAAGGTGAATAATTTGCTTATAGTTGGCTCATATAGCAGAAAGGTACGTTAATTCTTCAGCATTACACGACCGACACGTGTCCCTTTTCTAACATCAGAAAAATGAGGTATATATTTGTGTATTAATATCGTTTCAGAATAATATATTACGTTGCAAACGAGACCGATTTAGACGCTCAAGTCGTAAGCTGTTGAGATCTGCAAGACGCTACACTGACTAATGTGTGACAGTTCAGTAATTTTTCATATTAAGTTTAACTGATGAAATTATGTATACAGAACGAAAAACTTATTTATTTGTTTATATGCCTATCTGCACAATTATTTTTTCTATAAGACATGATTGCTAAAGACCTTGCAATAAATTATGATTTTATACAAACCAGATTAATTGGGTAGTTACTAAAAAATTCATCAGTACCTACGAACACTTTAATTTCAAAAACTACACTTTATGAGGCGATATTATATTACTAGAAGCACTGAAAAAATCGTGCACATAAACCCGTTTTACAAAAAAATTTTGGAATATTTTGTGAAGTAGAGGTTTTAAAATAAATAATTTTTATTTTGATTTAAAAATATACAATACACTGTACTCCTCTTAAAAAATATTATTTTGTCTCAAATAGACTAACTACTAGTTTTCTGATTCGAACTCTACCAAAGCTTCAAAAATAATGAAGTTACCAATGCTAAGCACTTAATTTGGGTTGTGTAGACAGAAATTCATTTTACCACCAACTACATACTTTTGTCAAACTTGGAAGTTATTAATGTATTTTTATGTGTAATATTGTATGAGTAAATGTGGCATGTAGGACACCCAGTATAAAATGTACGTAAAAAAAGTAGTTAGAGAGAGTATAGACGCCTATAGCGATTCGGCTAAACTGTTATATCAAAACCAGAAAATGTTCGAATTCACACTTTTATGTTGCCTAGGTGATATATTTGCAATTTGTAACGCTACTCATTTTTGGTGTATGAAATCTCTTCCCTTCAGTAAATATGTCCTTATTTGAAGATGAATACCTAAATTAATATTTGTAATTGTTGATTTCATAACTCACAATTCGTTCTTCAGAGAAATACATGAATAAAATCAAGAAATTGAAGGTCAATATCTTAACCCTGCGTTACACGCAGAGTAATCGACCCACCCGTCCATCTAATCGCTACCAATAATGTTAGGTACAATTGTATCCAAGGTCGTAGTCAGGGGGAGGGGGGATCAAGCGAGTCTCCCTCCCCCGAAATGTAAATTACATTACGTAGTTAATGTAATTATATAATTAAGTACCGCAAATGAGTGCTTTTTCTTGACTGCCCGTTGCACGTTTAGTATACCGGTAAACGATTCTACATATTCTGTGAAGACATCGGGTGGCGCTGGTGCTGGCTGGTGAGGGGTAGACACGAGAACAATCGGGCTTATTGAGTTGCTATCAATCCTGCAATGCTCGATTCCAGGATTGCAGGATTGAAGCCAGTTGCCAGTGTGCTGTTATTATTGTTGGAGTGTGACCGTTCCACGTGCGTCAAACGAATTGCATTCAACCTGCTTAAAATAGGACCTGTATCAAGCACCACAAAATTTTGAATATTTCTACGCCTAAGGACACCTAAGGTAATAAATAACCTAATGCCTATTTCTTTTGTAACTAATTGTATTAAGAAGAGCAACGCTTATTGTGTTATCGTTGTCGCTCATGCATATGTATATCTCAACCACAGAATAAATACTTACGGATGCAGAAGCGCCAGGCACGGCGGTTTCTTGGATATTTGCAAGTGCTCATTTAAGTTTCTTAACCCATTAATGCTCACTATTTTTTTACTTTGATATTTCATTTTAGTGATTTTTACTAATGTTATTAAGTGTCTTGAGCACCAGAAAAATATTAAAAAATATTTCTCCGGCGGTTTTAAATTAGAGCATGGGTCGTTAACGACCCACTGAGCACAACTACTATTTACTTGTTCGTATGATGTCTGAAACATCTTTATTTATGTACTTGTATTTTATTTTAAGTGTTATAGATTTATTAGCTATTGCGTAAAAGAAATTATACCATTTTTCTAAAACAGTTTATTGAAAAAAATACAATGACTATAGCTATAAAATGTCAATTCATTTATCTCAAATGATAATTCAAAAACAATTATCATGTAGTGGTATTTCACATGAAGAACACGCTTTATTAGTTTTGTTTTTGCAAACCGTGCAGCGTCTTCTAGTTTGATTTGTCAGTATTATGTGTTGCTTTGCATCAGTTCGTACTGGAAGTGGAATGTTTCTTTTAGAAGATGGGGCACTTCTCAATGGAGGTGTTCCATATTTCAATAGAAGTGCTCTTACAACATCTCTTCGAAATGCTAATTGGTCTTGCGCTTTACCTGCATTCCGGCCCAAGTGCCAAGCATTTGTCATGGCTACATCAAAAGCCAAAAGAGTATGGGTATACACCACTTTTTACCCGGCATACCTATTCTATAGTGTGAAATGTTATTATCGAGTTGGTCTACTCCACCCATATACTTATTATACGCTGACACAACAAAAGGCTGGGGTATTTCAAATTTTTTATCCTTTGCAGAGTACCTTTTGCTTTTGAAGAGGTTCAACACCATGTTGATTTGACAATAAAGTTACTGCGCTATTGTCTTTCCAACGTACCGCTACGATATTATTTTTTCGTCAATAGCGCTATTATATGACCCTCGATTCTTTTTGGTGTAAAATTTATCAGGACGATTGCTTTTATCCGTTCGATTTATCGATTTAGACGCGCAGTTCCAGTGGCACCAACCTTTCTCTCTCCAAGCATTGTGAGCAACCGAGCGGATGTAAAAAGTTATCAAAAACAACGAAAAGAAACATCTTTAAAATTGGTTTGTATCACATCCGTAAATTGTAAAACTACGGACTCTCTTAAGCCATACTCTTGATTTTCAGATTTTCTTCGTCCTTGATAAAGATCAGCCTGAACGCAATATCCTAAACGAAGCGCCAATACCCAAGCTTTGAACCCAAACCTAATTGGCTTTCCACGTATAAACTGCTTACATCCATGGCGTCCAAAATAAGGTATCATCGATTCGTCGATCGATAATAAATGTTCAAGAGGGGTATATTTGAGAAACTGTTGATTCAACGCATTTAGGAGGGGTCGCACTTTTGACATGCGATCATTTTGAGTACACTGCGTGTTATCTACAACATGCAGGTTTCTAAAATGTCTTCAAATCTTCTACGTCTCATAGATTTGGACACTAACTTATTATGGACGTCTTCATTTTCTTCCCAATACATTCGCCGTCTAGGTAAAACATTGTAACCACTCAAATACAAAATTCCAATAAAAACATACATTTCTTCAACTGGTAAGGTCAAAGGCGCATTTTAGAAGACGAATATAAAACCGTGAACTGTACAATATTTTGTATAATTGAGGAAGTCATAAAAAGCTCAAAAACTGAACTACGCCTTTTATACTTTTTTCGTTTTGGTGAAGTTACGTTTTCAGTATCGTTGCTAGTAAAATCTTCAATTTGAACATTTGATTCCCTACGCATATTATTTACGTATAATTCAGCTTCGGCGTGTAACTGATTGCGATTCAGACGATCAGGGTCGTTACAAGTTTCATCTCCAGAATCTTCATCCGTATCATTTCCATTATCAGATGGAGGTGTTACATAAATGTCATATTTGTGACAACTCTCGTTATCTATTTTTCACTTTCCGCTAACAGCTCATGAGTTGTAAAAGGTCTACAAAATAAATCCGGAAATGACTAATCTAATATAAAATAAAACTGTAGCATATTTACCTCTCATAACTCTCCTTGTAATTCATTTTGAGTAAAACTAACAAACACACTTTACCTCTACACAATTTGTAACCAACTGAAACTGAAATAACAATAGCCCTACCTATCAGAAATACTTACTAACTTTGGCGCCAAAGTTCAAAGTGCTCAGTGGGTCGTTAACGACCCTTTACAATTCAAAAAGGTTCCACGAAAGGAGCTGTAAATATTTTAAAATATTGATCAGTATTAGGGATTTCAGTGCCTTAGGATGTTTATTTTAGAATAACAACGATAAACTCTTAAGAATTTTATTCTAAATCTTTACTGCATTTGAACCTTGCAAATACGTTATTTAGGTAAAGAAGTAAAGTGTCTAAAATCTGACTAAAATACAAAATAATAATTTCTATTTAGTTAAATAAGTATGTAGTTACATTCTGAGAATGGTTCAATCTAGCAAGAAAGCATTTTTACAACTATTGCGAAATAAAATAAACAAAGGTGTTGGGTCGTTAACGACCCGCTGAGCTTAAATGAGTTAAAAGAGAGTATCTGTGCGGTAAAATACTGTTTATTCAAATATCCAATATATAAAAGTAAAATACACTAGTTTTTTATAAATGTGATATATTTATTAATTTTTGATGTTTTACTTTCGTTTTAAAATCTCTACTACAGGCAGTAGTAAATCGTACACATAATTTTAATAAAAATTCTTTAGGAAAACTATTGCATGGGTGTATAAATGGTACTGATTGAAAAACTACAAGTAATTGATCCCCAGTATTCCAATTAAGAAAATTAGTAATATTTTCTATGAATAATGTTTCTAATTTTTCGATGTATTCAAAAAAATTAAAGATTGGTGCAAGTTGCCAAACATATTGGAATTTTGATTTTGATAGGCTTTATACAGGTTAAAATAAACACTGGAATTGAATACATTTGCTTCGTCATTTGTATAAGTTATGCAAATGTTGGAAGGTTGCTGATTTAAACATTTTTTAATAAGATACCCGCACACATATTTTAAAGCATTGATTGCAGGCAAACTATCCCTGTAATCAGTGCATGAGACAGGAAAAGTTATTTAAGACGACGTATCTACATAATTTTTAGAATTTAAAGTTTCCTTTAATATTACGTCATCATTTAGTTTAGAAAGTAACACATCTAAATCTTCTGCACAGTTAGCACCTTCTAAATGTACAAAAAAATTCAAACAGTATAATTTAGGTTCGGGTGGATTATTTATATCAAATAATGAAGGAACAGCCTCTTGTTTAAATCGATTTTTTAAAAAATTTAAAGATATCGTATCTTCAAAGTGTATAGAACAGATTTTACAATTATCATATAAATATTTACACCTCCTTTTCAACAAATCTTCTCTTCTACAGGCGATCACCCATTCTTTGGCCCTATAAATATGTGTAAACTATAACTCAAAACATCGGATTTAATTGGTAATTTCTTTCGGGAACCTAAAAAAACACAATTCCTTGTTAACTTGTGAGTTATTGGAACAATTAGGTGCTGAACACCAATGATTTGCACTCATACTATACGTTTTTTTAAGGTTTTTTCAATTTAACTGCATAAATTTGTTTAAATATCAGGAGAAAACATAAGCACTGTATGGTATAAATAGAAGGTTTACTTCCTTTCAAGATGGCCAAAATTGCATCTACGCGTTACAAATTGGTATCTGCAGAGACGGGTAGTGTCGCTTCGGCATCCGTAGGTATTTATTCTGTCTCTCAACTCCGTATTTGTTTTTGTTATTCCAGACCTTAGAACAGAAGGTCATTCTATTCAAAATGTCCAAACGAGCAAAGCCGGCAAAGCCAAAGGAAAATACGTTGTTCAAATATATAATCAAAAAAGCCTAAGCCTAGCGATACTAACGAAATTCAAAATCCCTGTTCACCTGTTGTCATCGACAATTCTAGAAATGAGGCTTCAACTTCCACAGTATCTATAAGAGTACCACAAATTCCAAACAATACTATTCCCAGTACTAGTTCCGATGTTGTGGAGGATATTTCGGGAAACCACAATTTGTTAGATGTGGGTTGTTACGTGGGACAAAGCAACGAAATTGATGACGATTTAAAATGCAAAATCTTAGATACTCCTTGGAAACCGGAAAAACCTACAAGTTTCCAATAACATGTAATAATAAACGAAAACTTAAATTTCAAGTGCATTGGTTTGAACTTTTCTCGTGGTTAGTTTTACACAACGAAAGCGCAGCAAGATGCTTTATGCAAATATTGTGTTCTGTTTGCTAAAGACTGTGCAGGCAAAGGTTCACACTAGCAGTTAAAAGCGTTGGTTACTCAGCCTCTTAATAAATGGAAAGATGTGCTACACGATTTCAAGCATCATAGTGAGAGCCAGTACCACAAAACGTGTTTAATATTGACAGATAGTTCTCTAAAAATTCATAAAAAATTACAACCAGATACCATGAGTCAACTTGATACTGGACGATTGGGACAAATAACCGAAAATCGAAGGAAACTTATTCCTATTATTGAAACAATCAAATTGTGTGGACGACAAGAAATGTCCTTGAGAGGGACATGTGACTCAAGTCTGATTAAAATTGATGATCATGAACCTGAATTTAATGACGGAACCTTTCGAGCTGTCCTACGAATGAGAGGCAGGTGTGGAGATGTAAATTTAATAAGGCATTCCGAAACCTAAGCTCCATCATACAAAATGAACTTATACCAATCTGTAGCGAAGTTGTTCAAGAAATAAATTCTTCTCAATGTTTTTCAATATTGGTTGATTAAACGACCGATGTTTCTCGACAAGAACAGATGTCAATATGTACGAGATACACAAAACTTGAAAATAATATATTTATCTTACGTGAAGGGTTTTTAAACTTTGTCTCAGTTGCGAGTACTACGGGGAGAAATTTAGCTAACACAATTATCTTTGAATTAGAACGTTTAGGAGTCAGTACTTAATTGGACAAGGATATGATGGCGCCTTCGCCATGAACGGTTGTTTTAATGGTGTGCAAGCAATAATCCGTGAGTCTCACCCAGAAGCACTGTATGTGCATTGTAGCTCGCATTCTTTAAGTTTGGCTCTATGCTATTCTTGCCAAATTCAGCCTATTCGTAATACTATTGGTGCTATAAAATCCGTTGGAAATTTTATATTGTCATCGGCAAAGCGAACCAATTGCCTAAAGCACAGTATTAGAAATAACTTTCCAGCAACCAAATGGCAAACACTTACGGCAATGTGTGAGACTCGATGGGTCGAAAACCATGATGGGTTAATCAGGTTTCAGGAAATTTTCAAAGTTATTCTCGATACATTAGAAGAACTGAGTATTGATGTGGATTCTGAAACTTTATCAAAAGCGAATAATTTTCTAAAATCTATTATTTCTAGTGATTTTGTCATAAGTTTATGTCGCTTAACTATGTTATTTTTATACACATTACCACTCTGCAAAATACTTGAATCTCCGCTGTATGACTGTCAGCTGCTCAGCATGTCGATTTAATCATAAAAACCATTGAAGACATTCGCCAAAATGTGGATTTAAGATTTACAAAAATTTTCAAAGCTGCGCCACATTTATTAACGCCCTTAAAGGAAGATATAGAAATTCCAAAATTAGCGTTACGGCAACAGCGTAGGCCAAACCACAGTGCAACAGAACCTGAAACTTATTTCAGAAGATCTATTATGATCCCACTTTTAGATGACTTCCTTGATCAACTTCGGAGAAGATTCAAGGATCATAACACTACATTATCATCCCTTAACATCTTTATTCCGTCTGTGTGTTGCAGGAATAACCTTGAATTTCAAATTAACCATTTCTCGCTTTATAAAAAGCATTTAGATTGGGACTGTTTACAATCGGAATTCGACTTATTGAAGCAAAAATGGCTGAATGAACAGGAAATAAATCATCCCACATCTGCTATTGAAGCTCTTGGTCCTGTTACAAACTCTTGCAAATTGTGGAGACACTGTCTGTTACAACTTATACTCCTGAAATGTCATTCTCTTCTTTAAAACGCTTCAAAACTTATTTGAGAAATTGTACGGGACAGGAAAGGTTGAATGGGTTGGCTTTATTGTCAATTTATCGCCGAATCAATATTGATAGAGGAGGTAATTGACCTATTCGCAGCAAAGAAAGCTAGGAGACTAAATTTTATTTTTTAATACGTTAACATGATCTGTTTTTTAATTTTTTTATTCAATAAATGTACCTAATTACATAATCTTATTTGTAATTGTTTAAATTTCCCAAAAATTTTTGTGTTGTCGCTGTAACGCGTTCAGTTCTACTGAAGAGTTCTTAGTACGTGCATATCAGGAAGTGAGCGAATTGCTTACCTGCGAGTATCGCTGTTAGTCAGTTTGGTAAGTACAAACTAATCATGTTTTGTGTTTTTGTAGAGTAATGTCATTTATATTGTTTTCTAGGTGGGCAAGTTTAGAATGGATCCTAATAAAGGAGGAACTTTTAAAAGTAATCGAAGAGCTGGAGCAGGAAAAGAACATTAAGTTCCAGAAGAAAAACTTGAGGATGTAGAGGGTGACGATGGGCCATTCTGGTGATTTCGTGGCTTTTACGCGTTGGTCTGAAGATAGCCCAAATTATATAGGTAAAGACAGGAAGACAATTTTGAAAGTTCACAGAAAACCTAAAATTAGTCGTGCTAGACGCCATAACATAATAACGCATTTACAGGGAGTAAAACCCGAAGCGAAAAGTGCGCGAATGCCATTTGAAACGTGGGACCTATTTATAACTGACCAATTGTCCGATGTACATATATTTATTTATCTAGTATCGGTGAGAATACTTACCGTCCGAGGGATGTTGTGAATACAGATGCTGAAGAGATTAAAGCTGTTTTTAGTATCTTATACATAGCAGGCATTTTAAAATCAAGACATACGAATCTGAATGACCTATGGGCTACTGGTACAACAGCTCCTGAATTCTAGGTTGATAATGTACAAAAATCGCTTTTATTTATTACTACGATCATTACATTTTGATGATATTTCCACTAGAGCTGAAAGAAGGATATTCGACAAACTTGCCCCGATAAGTAAGATATTTGGAAAGTTTCAAGAAAGATGCCAGACCTCCGGGCGAAAACTGCACGATTGACGAAATGTTGGAAGGGTTCTGTGGACGTTGTAGCTTTCGGCAATATATACCAAGCAAGCCCAACAAATACACAATTAAAATTTTTGCATTGGCAGATACCCGTTTATTTTACACAGTAAAAATGGAAATTTACGCTGGTAGACAACCAGAGGGTCCATCTATGATTGACAGCGGCCCAGTCAGTGTATTAAATCATTTGTGTGAGCCAATAGCAAACTCTGGGCGAATTATAACATATACATATGTAGATATAGAAGGTTATGCCATCGACTTTTTTTTCACTATCGCTAAATCGACTTATTAGCTCATTTAACACCGTTTGGCCAAGATCGGCCATGATGTATGTGTGTGTTTGGATGTGTAGATGTATGTTAACATACACGATAACACCAGAACGAAAACACGTACGTACTTAATAGTTTGTATTTTAGCTTGTTTTTATTTCTCCTGGATCTGATTGGATTTTGGAGGAAATTCAGCAGGGGTGAGATGAGTTTATCAAGGGCCGTTTGTGATTTTTATCAAATATTTCTGAAACAGCAGTATAATTCAAAAATATGAAAATTGCAATATATAGACCTTAGTTATGTGGACTTATTCTGTGGATTAATTATGTTCTAGGCAATTTTTGACAAGACGCGTAATTTAGCGGAAAAATTCCTGAGGTAGAATTTAAGTGTTAGTTTAAATATTTTCAATATCTGAATAGTGATTAATTTTATAAGAAAATGTGTAGACACATTTAATTTTACATAACTCTTCTTTATAGTGTAAACGAAATAAGTGAAAAAATGAAATAAGTATGATTGAGTTTTGTTATGAACGAATAAGTTCAAAGGTAAATATGTAATTAAAAATTATTATTAATTTAATTAGATACATAAATAAAAAGTTTACCTCGAGGTAAACTTTTTATTTATGTATTTAATAAAATAAATAATATTTTTTTCTATTAATATCTATCTAACATGAAGTTTTAAACGTCTGACTGACGTAAATTATTGTTTTTGTTTTTAAAACGTTATCTATTATCGTAATTAACTTATTGTAAAAGAGGTTACATAATTATCCTACAAAAAATGTTATTAAAATTATTTCATTTCCTTTAATTTCCATTTTGTAGGCTGGAAGGTAGGTAAAACATCAGGTGAAGTTCGAAAAATATAACTAAAATAAAATTCTACTTAGTACTATTTGAAACTGTACCTATTACTGTTTACGTGACTAAGCGAAAGAATTTATTTCTGTACCTCCGCCAAGTTAATTGATCATAGCAATTGTTAAAAGTTCATACTAGCAACGACACTCCTTTTACTAGATCTTTCATTGATTCTTACCACTTTCATGTTTAATTATTTTACATGTCCATATTTTTAAAAGAAAAAAGCTCCAAAGTAAATCTAAATCTAAAAATGCACGACTAAGATTATTCCCTGATAGATTTTTTTCTGAATACTAACTATATCTGACAGTCTACATTTGACGACGAGTATATAAACGAGGAGTAATCGTGATGATTTATTTTGGTTCGTCGATGATCTGGGGAAAGCCATTGAGATCTGTCAAACACGGATAAAGTTTCGATGTTTATAATTCTAAAGGGAATATTATCTAAATGGCAAAAAAGTGTCGCACGCAAAGGTCGCCATTTAACGTATACAGACTCGATGTGCAAAAGCATTTTTAAAAAACGGACATTTAGGCTAGTCAATTTAAGAATAAAATGATCAGTTAGCGGAAAGTTTAGGTACAGTCCTAATCACATTTATTATTTATGTTTTTTGGGTCGCTCAACACGAATCTGAGGTTTACTCATAGATATTATGCCCGAAACATTGTTTTTTTTTTCGAAAACGTCCAAATTTGATAATTTTTTAAGTTTTTAGTCTAAATCTCGATAATTATGCATTTTTTCGAAAAGACCATGCTTTGCAAATTTAAAGTAGACAAAACTGACAAGCTTTATATATAATAATTCTTTCTGCAACCAACCGTTACGCCGCTAAAGTGTACTGAAAAACAATCAGGATTTCCAAAAATTAAAAAACGCTAAATACTGCCGTATTACATCAGGTTTTCGTGGAAACGAGTCATGCTACGACAATTTTGAAGACCAAAAGAGTAAAAAAAACGTAGAATTACTTATAGTTATGTTTAAATTAAAATTACACGATACATACAGAAACAGTGTAATGAAATATACAAGAAATTGTTTGGTAAAAGTAATAATCTCATAAATAGGTATAGGTTGGCTGGGAGGATATACAATACAATCTTTTCAGGTTGGCATTCCATCCACCCCGTTTTTTGTAGATGGGCCCGAGAGGAGATATGCAATTGCGTCTTCTTCCTCCTCCTGTGCTGCTAAGGCTTCATCAAGGCACCGATGAGTTGTTGCATGATCTGTGAACGCAGTTTATACATAGATCAGTGCAAGTTATCCCCCTTTATACAGTTGCAATTTTGTGCACAGGTTTTGATGCACTTGCATGTTACCAACCTAAGCAGTAAAACGGCAATTTTATGTATAACATTCATACATTTTCAGTGAAATGAAACATTTCACAAATGGTGAGAGTGAGGTATAGGGAACTCTGAATAAACATGAATTGGGATTAACTGTAGAATTCAAATTCCCATTGAAAAATATATGCTTACATAGACCCTTTATATACACATGGAAAAAGTTTTTAAAAAATTTACCGTTTTCCCCAAAACGACCTACGCGTTACAGGTAGCCCACTCATATTGAGTGCTAAACTACGTCTTAATTACGTTTCCTGGCACCGCAATCTGAACAATTTGTATCGAAAGTATGAATTTGATATTTACGGACACACCTACCTGTAAAATATTGTATTGTTGGTGACCATGTTGATTGTTTTATGTGTACAGCAATTTGGGCTGTTTTAATATTGATGTACAGTCCCGATTTCGTTGTTTTAGTTGTTTTTAAAGATATCTTCGTTATTAACAAAGATAGAAATTTCAGTTTTTACATTCACGTTTGTGAATGTCAAAATCGAAAATTTAGTATCTTCTTTTATTGCCAACTTACAAGCCAAACTTCGACATTTCTACACTTTTTTCAAAGTCTTATACCTCCTCTAATACTATTATACTGATTATATTTCGTCAAGGGTACTTATCGCAATATATAAGTACTCTTGACGAAATATATCATATAATATTAGAAGACATAAACCTGAAAAAGTGTAATATCGACGTCAATTACTGTGTGCTTAGAATTTTCTAGGGGTGCGGTTTGTTAGTAGTATTATAAAATTGCATTTTTTAAATGGGAATCATATTTGGCTTGGCAACGATCAGCTGCAGTTCTTTTTTAGCTTTTCAAAAATATAAATATAAACATTCCAAATTCCAAATATTTTTTTCAACAAGACAGCGCCCCAACCCATAATGCTTTGGAAGTGAGGAATTACTTCGAAAATCGTTTCCCAAATCGTTGAATTGCAACATTCGGTTCGGTATTATGACGGTTTTGATAAATGATGTCTTTCAGAAAACCCCATAGCAGGAATTCCAGTATTGACACATCCAGAGATCGTGGCGACCTTTCGATATCCTGCTTCTGAAGTTTTTGTGCATACAGATTTGTATACAGCGCTAAATATTCCTGTATCGAATTCAAACAAATGTAGAAATCGTAGAATGATAAATATACCCGAGCGTATTTAAAGAGTTGCCTTGTACAGATTTCTGTAAGTGACCCTCTTTAAACTCTATCAGTAGGGGTGTACTTTGTATCCAAAATGAACGTATACAAAACCAACCTTAAAGACAACTTATTACAACAAGTACCATAAATGAAACTCTAACAACCTCTAAACTTGATTTATACAGTGTGTACGTAAAGTATGTAATACATTCAATGAAAAATCAGGTGTTTCTTTTATGGAAATACGCTCGGGCACGTCGATTTTTATTTTTTGTTGCAGTGCTTTTCATGGTAAATGCATGTATACAGGGTGACCCAAAAACATGCTACGACCATTACATTCAGTTTTTCAAATATAAACACTTATTTTCAATTTTATTTTTGAATCCTGCATCGAATTCTAAGTATGTTTTATGTAGCAATGTTCTATATCTAAACTCAACAGTTATCGAGAAATTTATTCCTGAACGTATGAGTAACCAAGACGATGTTTTATTTTTTTTATGATTGTGGACCTGCACAGGCTAAAATTGGCCTATCGTGCTAAAGCACTCAGGAACTCTTAAGAGGATGGATAGAGGGATAATGAATTGCCAATAGATGCCTCTGAACAGCTACCTTCAATTTTCTCATATCATAAGTGAGAGGAAAGCAGGAACTAGGGAGATCATTCCAGAGTTTAGAAGCCGTGCAGAAAAATGTGGATTGCGCCCGTTTGTTAGGTTTGTCTATTTATTTCCATAGAAATGGCATTTTAACACAAGATTTGACTTAAAGCAGGTTTAATTTCAATTAAAAGTTATATCCATAATACAAAGAATTGAAATTCTTATGATGATTGGATATGGTTATAGAGTGCGAACACAACAGGAGGTGTGTGTTTTATTTAATAACAAATATCCATAAAAACAAGTACCTAAACCAATCCACAGTTAGCAAAATTGAAGAAAAGTTTCGAGATACTGACTCTGTGGAAGATAAGCTGAAGGCTGGACGTTCTGCGATCAATGAGGTTAAAAAAGTAAATGTAAAAGTAAATTCGGCAAATTAGTCACGATTACGCTATTCCTACTTCATCTGTACATAAGGTTTTAAAATCACAAAAATGGCATCCGTATAAAATACATCTTGTACAAAACTTAAAATGAAGACCGACGAATGCAATTCTGTCAAATCCTAATAGATATGGGCCACTATTTTCTCCGCCACATTGAAAATATTATATTTTCATATGAATCAACATTTACATTAACCGGCGAAGTTAATATCCCGAAAAAAATAATGTTTAGGCACGGATTGTCAAAAATCATATCATTGGGCTCTACTCTTTAGAACAGACTTTGAACGGTCCAAGATACTTTGAATTTTTACAACAACATCTAATCCCCAGTTTAAGAGCTTTATTTCCCAGGCCTATAAGCCAATAATGTATGAAGAAAATGTATGGTTCCAGCAAGATGGTGCATCACCGCATTATGCATCTCAGGTTAGCAAACATCTCGATGATTTATCATTTCCCAACAGATAGATTTGAAGGCATGGATCTGTTGAATGGCCACCATGGTCTCGGTACGTTAATCCTTTAGACTATTTTTTGTGGGGCCATCTAAAAAATGTTTTGTACAAAACTAGACCTGAACCGATTGACGACTTAAAAACTAGAATCAGAAGAGAATGCGCTAATGTTAGTCCAAAACAATAAATATGGTTCAGCAAGAATTTATCCACCGTTTGGAATCCTGCCAGACACAAGAAGGATTTCAATTTGAACATTTAATTTAGTAAATACTTGTTCTTACTTATTAAATACTATGTTTCGTGAAAGTATATTGATAGTTGGCATAATCATAGCCTTGGTTACTGCATCTGTTTTTGAAGTTTTTGAAGAGATGGCTTTCAACTAAACAGACTTCACGAATATCCAGTAGTAATATAATAAGTACATAAAAATAATCATTATACATCAATATATTGTTGAATAGTGTCAGTGTGGCAGGTTAAATAATTCGAGCGCGTAGCATGTAGATCATTCTGTGAAACTGAAAAGAATTGTAACTATGCAGTAAGTTTGAGATGTATAACCTTTTGATGACTTTGAAGTACGAGTTGATTATTTTTTGAGTGAGTTTGAACCACCGAAACCGAAAAACTTTAAGTGCATATTGGTGTAGTAAATGAAAGTAATTGAAGTTTTGATTGGTGGAGGCACTATAAATAATCATGTAGTATAATATATAATATCACTAGTGATGATACTTTTACCACAATTTTTCTGGCTCAGGCGACGAGTTGTGCAGGAGTACTTGTGTATTTGACCAGAGAATTCCTACGAAGCGGAAGGAAATAAAAAATTAATAAAGAAATCAAGTACCTGCGTTCACAAAAATCGTAGTGACGATTATTCTTTATGGTAACATTATAGATTGAAAAACAATATTTAGTAAAATTCATCAGTTACTAAAACACGGGCGGCAAGGGTTTACAAACACCGTGAGCTACAGAATAATATCAATAAATAAAAGGTTACATCATGTGCATTAACTGATCGAGAATACAAAACAATGATAAATACTTGAGATGAAGGACCTCGTCTGTCCCTATAAATTAAATCTTACCAAATAGCAGTACGAGAATTAACTCGGCGTGGCAGTGAATAGGCATCTTGTTTAGTGCGCGCCTAAGATATAAGTCCATAGTTTCCAAGACAGTTCAAGAAGAGGCTCATCGTTTGAGCAACAGTAAATGACAAATTACAAATATTGAAAATCCATCACTTTGTCCAGTTTGGTACAGTGCTCCAATTTTATTGGTATGTAATTATACCTATATTTCATTTTAGACTATTTAATAAACTTATTTCCAAAAGAATCCCACGTACAAATCAATAGGTAGGTCTTAGTATAATAACCATCCTGTTGGACGAAACAAACTATGCCAAAGGACTAGAATGAGGTCGGTTTGGACACCAAACGCCTTAAAATCACAGACCATTCTACAAGGTCCTCACCAGTGCCTCAATTAGCAAAACTAGGTATTGAGGAGCAGCGGATCATTAAACTTACAGGGTTTTCATCGGCATCGTCGATAGAACCTTAATTACAAATGGACCTTGAACACAAGGAAGTTTGATTCCATCCTTCTCATCAACCGCAACGGTAGTTAATGAATCTAATCCAGTTAATCGAAAACACTTAATTACTTAATGTTATCTAAAATTTAGTTGATCAGAAAAACAAAAGGAATTGTTTATAATCCTTCATGAGGTCTTGACTTAACTCTTCCAATCAAGATAGGATTTTTGATAACACAACCTGCTTGGGTGTATTATCGGCAATTTATTTACAGTAGAAAAATTTTCAGCACGTGGCCGTGTTACGGTTGTAATTTGATGCAGACTGGACAAAATTCAAAGAATAAAGCGTTTTGATTAGCCGAGTGAAATTCTCGAAATTATGTAAGGTAGCTTAATTAAATTGAACCTTCTCAGGGTTAAAATGATAAATAAAGTAATTTTCCGTCGACCGTGCATTAACATGCTTTATTTATGTATACAAAATCATTCATTAATGATAACACGAATTTTACAAATATAAAATAAATGGACATCGACGAAGAGTCCATGTTACCATCAGAAGTGGCGGTAACTGCAAATTTTGCATCTTTGAGCTTACTACCAAAAAATAGTACAAGCCTATATGAGAAAGCGTATGCCGAATTTATATCATGGTGCAATAATTATTCAAAATCGGCTTTAATGGCATATTTTTGGAATCTCGCGGAAAAAGGTTTAATTGCAAGTATGTGGCCAAAATTCTATGTTGAAATCAACAATAAATTTGAATCACCTCGTCGACATAAGCAAATTTAATAAACTCATAATGTTTATCAAGAGGCAAAAGGAAGGATATTTACCAAAAAAGTCAAAGGTATTGGAAAAGGAACAAATTCAAAAATTTATTTCTGATGCTCCTAACAACATCTTCCTAATGTCAATGGTAAGAGAACAAAAAAGTTAATCAAAATTTTCAAATAAAAAAATTACTTCAATTCGTAGGTTGCATTGATTTTCGGAGTAGCTGGTGCATTGAGAAAACATGAACTGCTGAATTTACTAACGTATGATGTTCAAGATTTATCATCTAAATTTCTGGTAACATACCCCCCATAAACGGTTTTTTATTTTTTACAAAAATGATAAATGTTCTGTACAGCTAATTGGCATAAACACATTTTCCAAATTACCGTCCACTGTTGCAACTTTTTTGAAATTGGAGCAGCCTCATCTTTAAACCGGACATTGTTTTCGACGTTCTTCTGCTTCGATACTTTCCAACGCTACAAAATAAACTCGATACAGTCAAAAAAATACTCTGTGAAACACATGATAGTAATAATCATTTTTCTGACAACGACACAAACTCCACCATAAACATCCAAAATAATAACGACCTGAAAATACATTTGAATTCCAAAAATAACACAATTGATAATATCAAAATACCTTGTTTCAATTTCAAAGATTGTACAATTGGTAACAAAAATATAAATTATTGTGAACGTAAGGAACTTAATCATAATATTTGTGAGCAGGTATAGTAAAATTTCGACTCTAAATTTATGGAATAATTGGTAGAAATTGTATTTCACTCACTTGTTGAATAAAGTTGTAAAATAAATTGTCTTCATTTTAAAAAACGGTCGACGGAAAAATATTGTAACGGACACGTATATTAAAATGCGATTAATGATCTCAATCGTCTCAACTATAACAGATTTTGATTGATGGAACCATGTACAGTTCTATTCAATAAAATCTAGTACAACTCGTGGAAGTGATTTTTGGCATTTATTTGATACTGTAAAGCGTGTTTCTTGACTACTATGTTCGGTCTAGGACGTTTAGGCTCGCCTCTTTAGGCGCGCACCGTTAGGCGCGCGTTTTTAGACGCAGAGTCATTAGGCGCGCGAACTTTTAGGCGCGGTAACATTAGGCGCAGGTATAGTCAGGCGCTACTTGAATGATTCTAACATTACCTATGAAATGTAGTTTGGTAATTATCGAGCGGGAGTATGAGTTATGTATAGGCACGTATATGCTCCAAGCTGGCGGATTACATTTTTTATTCAACCCCCTTAATGAGGGTATGGAATCAAAGGGATTAAAGGTTATAAAACGATAAGGTTTAAGCAATGGTTTTCTTTTAAATCTGGATGGCATATTTCATCATTGATTAAATTACCAGATGATTAGACATTTTCAAAAACACTTTCAAGGTTTCTAAAAGGAATGTAGGTACGTTGAAAAAAGACTGAACTCTGCAAACCGTATGGTGATATACAGGTATGCTTTTTTAGTTTTCCCAATAAAGAATGCAGTTTGTGGGTTATATACCTTAGTTTTTATATTAAAACCTTTATCATACATACATACATACATACATACATTTCGAGCTAAATAAAACTATTCTGAGACACGACTATCCACATGGCGCCTAATTGTACCCGCGCCTAATGTTCCGGCGCCTAAAAGTTCGCGCGCCTAAAAGAGCTCACGCCTAATGACTCGGCGTCTAAAAGCGCGCGCCTAAAGGTGCGCGCCTAAAGGAGCGTGCCTAAACGTCGCTTTCCGTACTATGTTATATCTGCGAATAAAAAATAAATCTACAAAAATTTCAAAACTAATCCTTTAATAACGTATAGGTTGACGTATTGTTTCAGTATTTATGGAATTATATTGTTTGTATAATTCAATAACATTGCAATTCCAAATTCTATAGAGTTTAAGTAAAATAAAATTATTTATTTAACACAAACATCTCAAGTAATAATTAATAAAATTAAAGGACAACAATTAATTAATAAATAGTAAAATATAATACAAATAAACATTATTAATATTTGGTCATAGCGCAATCGTTTGCTATTATTTTATTTAAACGATTGGGCATGGAATGAATTAATTTTCTGAACAGATTCTCATTATTGGCTAAATCTTCCCAAGTCTCTTGTATCAGTGAAGTTGGTCAGAATTTTGAGGGCAAAAATTTCGTTTATAAAATTGCTTCACCATGCATCCCCACACATTTGTTGGCGTTCAACGTTATTATCTTGAAACCATCTATGCATTATATTTTCTGCATGCACTGTACAGCTATCATGTTGGTAAATGAAGTTATAATCTGTGAAAAGTTGATTTACAGAATGTAGCATTATATGTTCGATAATTTCGATAATTTTCTGCAGTGAATCGCCCATCTAAATTAAATATTTTTAAACTGCCTCAAAGATGACAAACCAGAACACTCTACTTTATTTAATAATATTTAATTTATGACCTTGTTTATGTTTGAATTTTTCAAATTTGACAAAATTGTTTACTACATCTTTAACAATTTTTAACAAACATTACTACTGACGAAGATAACTGTTAGTGTTATCGAAACGTTTAGATTGTATAATTTAAAGTACAACATTAAAAATCCCAAAAAGGTAAGTATTTTATTATGACTGTTAATGGTGAAAGTTTACATTTTCATATAACACTTACATTCTTCCTTAGGATTTTTTTGCCACTAAATTACGCGTGTGTGCGTACGCGTGTGCGTGTGCGCGTGCGCGTGGTTGTGCGTGTGCGTGTACGTGCGCGTGTGCGTATGCGTGTGCAAGTGCGTATGAGTGTGCGTGTGCGTGCGCGCGTGCGCGTGCCCGTCCGCGTGTGCGTGCGCGTGCGAGTGCGTGTGCTTGTGCGTGTGCGTGTGCGTGTGCGAGTGCGTGTGCGTGTGCGTGTGCGCGTGCGTGTGCGTTTGCGTGCGCGTGTGCGTGTGCGTGTGCGCGTGCGTGTGCGTTTGCGTGCGCGTGTGCGTGTGCGTGTGCGTGTGCGTGTGCGTGTGCGTGTGCGTGTGCGTGTGAGTGTGCATGAGCGTGTGCGTGTGCGTGTGTCTGTCTGTATGGATGTATGTTAGTATCCACGATAACTCCAGAATGGAAATATCTACGTACTTAGAATTTTGTGATTAAGCTTGTTTTCGTTAGAGTTTTTGGAGAAACAGCGGTATATTTCAAATATACAAAAATGCATAGATATTGACCTTAAACATATCGATTAATTATGTTCTATGCAATTTTTTGATATGACGCGTAAATTTAGCGGCGAAAAGATTCCTAATGTAGAATTTAAGTGTTAGTTCAAATTTTTTCATAACGATTATTTTTATAAGAAAAAGTGTAGACGTATTTTTTAAAGAACGTTTAATTTTACATAAGTTTTATATAAAGGCTTTTAATGTAAAGCGAAATAAATGCAAAAATTAAATAAATATGATTGAAAATGCTGAAGCTGTATTATGGATATTTTTATAGAAGCGGGCTGCTTTGGAATTTTTTTTACGTCAACATGTATTTATGTCTATTAATCTATATCTGATATGAAGTTTTAAACGGCATTCTGAGATAGATTATTGTTTTTGTTTTTACAATGTTGCCTGTTTTTGTTATGAACGTAAAAAAAGAGGTTGCATAGTTATCCTAAAGAAATTGAAATTAAAATTAAAATTATTTATTAATCACTGTCTGTCATGAAATTTTAAACGTCTGTTTGAGATAGATTATTGTTTTTGCGTTTACAATGTTGAATATTTTCGTAATGAACTTCTTGTAAAAGACGTTGCATAATTATCATTAAAAAAATGTTATTAAAATTATTATTTCCTTTTAATTTCAGTTTTGTAGGTTGGAAGGTCGTGTGGTGTTCCTCACCAGATTTTTATATTTATTTTTAATTATTTATACAAATACACCATAAAAAAAGTAGAGATATTTTTTTATTTACCATTGGAGTGTAATTTTGAGGTCGAAAGTAACTCTGGCAATTGCATAAATCGGGTTTTGGAAAATAACTGCTATTAATTTTATATTCAATAGTTGCTTTATGTATTAAACTATGTGCATGTGTATCCTGAAAAAGTTTAAAATTAGTCGACCAAGTATTGTTTACATACGCATACTTGTGTATACATATGTAAACAAGACTTTGTCGATGGTAATTAGGGAATTAGATTTACTAATTGAATTTACATAGATATATGTTTACTAGAAGCAATTGGAACCTACGATAATAATTTGTCACACATACCACTGATAACAACATCCCCAACAGCTAAGGACAATGATAGTAGGAGTGCACAACGTCTACCCCTCCCACGAATAATTATTATACTAATTCAAGCGAATGTGGACTCACAAAAATATGTTTAATGGATTCTACCTTAACTTTATTAAATTCAGTCAAAAAAAAATTGAAGTTAAAATGAATAACTTTCATACAAAAAGAAACATAATATTCCATTTAATTTTTAAGTAATGATTTCGGGTTTGAAAGGCTCTTTTTATAAGATACTTTTTTTGCTGAAAATGGGTAGGCATTTTTAAATAATCAATACGACGTTTTGTGACTTCTTGGAGAATGCGGTCAAGTATCTTTGAAATAAGCGCTTCTTTAATTGCGCACTTTCATCACATTGCTACTAAGCATACAAAAAGTAGGATAATTTAAGACATTATAAAGATTAATAATAACCTATTCAGTACTTACACATAAAAGAAAAAATTAAGCATAAATAATTGCATAAGAAAAAATAGGATACATAAATTTTATCCATTAGCCTAAAGCCAGCAGTTCAACAACTAGAAAAAGTGCTTTTCTGCGCTTGCAAGAGTGTGTAATTAAATATTATTACGTACCCTGAACGTGCATGATCACACATTTAAATTAAGCAAATTAACAAAAACTTAGTTTTCTCCCAGTCAGATACTTGATGGCAAATAAGGGAGGATTCTCAAGTTAACAACCCAGCAGAATATCATTTTCTAAATATTAAATTATTTTAATTTCAAAAGTAATTAAGGCAAAGCTTAATTATTTTAGTTAATGATATAACAATGAATAAAATACATGTCACAGAAATTGTACACTTCAGTTATGGAGTGTTGTTTTATTGACAGCATATGCAAATGCTTTAATTCCAAATCGATTTAGCCTGCTCTAACCGCTAATGGCTTAATAAAGCCTATAATTGAGAACCTAATAGAGGTACCTAGTATTAAGTGTATGAGTTGATCTATGTGCCCCTAGCGTCTGTTTTTGATGTTTAGAGTAACATGTACGCTCATTAATTACATTATATTAATGGTATTTGAATCACATGATAGGTAATATAGTAAATTGGTGTAGCCAAGCTCTGTTTTAATCTAAACTAAAGGCTCAAAAATTAGATGAAAGAATAAAAACGAAATAATAAATTGAAAACCGTAAATACAGATATATTTTCAACAATATGTTGGGTATTATACCGCAAAGATGTATTAGTTTGGGGCAATTTCCGGCATTTTCAATTCAACGATCTTCTAAATTCAATCGATTCTTTTAAAAATAAACCCATGCTTTTATTGTATCTGTAAACGCTATTGTTTACATTAAGTTAGCTTCACGTATAATAGGTATTACGTTTTACATTAGATTTATATTTTTTTCATGTTAAACGTGGGATGATTTAGGTTTAACTTCAAATGAACACTAATTATCGCAGATTTAAGGTGCGTTCACAATGATGAATAAAGTTATTATAATTACCATAAAACAACTGGTTTATAAATGTTATAATTATTACCTACTATATACAGTGTGACCAGCAAAGTCCGCATCATATAGGATTTTTTTTTATTAATAGCTTTATTCGAAATTTGACTTTTACTAACCAAAAAAGTAATACTCACGTGATTCGCATTATCTGTCAAATTTTAATTTTTTTCAAAAAAAAATTCAAAAGTGGGGTTATTTCTCAAAATGTCGAAAAAAATTATTAGAAAAAGTTTTTCTAAGTGCAATTTTTAGCCCATATACAAAATTTCAGCTGTATAAGATAATTTATATTTTTCCCCATTTCTTGTAAATTGCAACACTGTTGCTAAATGAGACAACGCAACCTACAAAAAAACTTCTTAGTTTTGACAATGTTTATTCCAGACACGTTTTCTGTAAAGTAGTGCCATATTAAATATGTGTTTTTCTACAAATTCCAAATAGGGCTATTAAAATTTGGTCACATGTGATACAAAGTTTATTTGTTTCTGACCCTGTATAAAGTAACTTCATAAAATAACTATTTTTGGAATACACGTTAATATTAAGAAAGTAGTTTAATTGAAAAGAGTTAAATCATAACATAAGAATTAAGCCCATTTAAAATGACACGTTTTTAATTAATGACAAACTATTTTTGGGATTTGAATATTACAATTAAAATTAAAACCAATTCAAAAGCTTAAAAGTTAAAATTACACTTCTGTGTGCCTTCCATTGCGTTCAATACAAACAATATTGCAATATTACACATTCATTCATCTGTACAACAAATAAAAACAATAGAAATAAAAATTCGAGGTGTTTAATAGCCTGCCTTGGTAGTGTGTACCTACTGGCAATTGCCTTTCACAATTAATAACCATCGCTATCATATACTCATTTACCAGCCACCTCTACACAAATATAAATATAACCACCAACCAACTATGCCAATTCGCACAAATACCAGAGTGAGAGGGCCCTGTACTGTCAGATTTCAGCTTAATGAGTCCGCTTACGAATAAGATACCTTTGCAAGGCCATGTTTGATTTTTTTAAGACGTTACATAGGCTGGTAAAATGATTCGCTGCGAGCTTTTAGTTATATAAAAATACATTCTTACACTAAAATCAATATTCCCTTAATTGATCACAGACTCAAATCGTTAACTTACGTGGCGGTTTGACTTCAAAATGGGTGACTGCTGTTTATAGATTAATATTTGAAAAACACATTGCAACACTCGTAAGAAAAGACAAATTAGTGTTGGCTAATTCAAAAGAAAATGTACACGCAAGAATTATTTTAAAGACAAACTGTTTACAATGATGGTATTTAATTAACCCAAAAATCTATCTGGTTCGATTGACACTCTAACTGTAACTGACCCCTCTTCGATTTCAAAACTAACTATATCTACTTCCGAAAAACCACCCCCGTTTTTAAAAAGTAATAAAAAGTCAAGAAACATTAACTTTCGTTGGAACAGTTTCATATTAATTATTGCACGACATCTTAATTTTAAAAATATGCATTCGTTCGTAACACACCCTACATTCCTCTCTCGAGTTTCCAAGTACCAAAGATATCTTTTGATCGCGGTCTGCACCGTCACAATTACTTATTAAGCTAGTGATATTTTTCCATCAAGAATCGGCTTATCAGAAATTCCAATGATTTGTTACGCCCCGTCAGTAAAGCATTTTTAAGCGTGCACCTGCTACTCATCCCCCAACATGTATTTTACAACCCTAGACAGATATCAGTTACTAACAATCTCACATTTCTTACATAAAATATCTAAATAAAATATTTTGAAAGCATTAGCAAATTGCGACTTTGCATCACGTGACCAAATTTTAATAGCCCTATTTGGATTTTGTAGAAAAACACACATTTAATATGGCACTATTTTAAAGAAAATGTGTCTGGAATAAAGCATTGTCAAAACTAACAAGTTTTTTCTAGGTTGCGAGGTTGCGTTGAGCCTTATCTCGTAAGTGTTGCAATTTACAAAAAAAAAAATATAAATTATCTTATACAGCTGAATTATTACATATGCCTTTAGAAAAACTTTTTCTAATATTTTTGATATTTTGAGAAATAACACACTTTTGAATCTTTTTTGGAAAAAAATGAAAATTTTGCAGATAATGCGGATCACGTGACTATTATTTCTTTGGTTAATTTTCATCTCGATCGAAGCAGAAATTTATGACAAAGTCAAATTTCGAATAAAGCTATTAATCAAAAAATCCCACATGATGCGCTCTTTACTGGTAACACCGTATATATATATATATATATATATATATATATATATATATATATATATATATATATATATATATATATATATATATATATATTGGTATGTGAATCCTTACGATATTGCAGGCTCACATTCCATTAATATAAGTAATTTGATTGTAATCTCATTATGTTTAGAATTTACATCAGTTCTACATACATAAAGACAAAATTTACATCGATTGGGGCTTGAATCTTGATGGCGCAGTTGATTAGCGCGGTACCCTAGCAAAGTGCAGGTCGTAGGTTCAAATCCTACTCGAGGTAAACTTTTTATTTATGTATTTAATAAAATTAATAATAATTTTTAATTACACATTTACCTTTGAACTTATTCATTCATAACAAAAACTTATAGTAATTTAAGATTAGTCAAGTTGCTTTGATATGTGTGAATCCTTGCGATATTGCAGGCTCACATTCCATTAATATGAGTAATTTGATTGTAATCTTATTATGTTTAGAATTTACATCAGAAATTTGTGCTGTGAATGAGTATGTCTAATACCGTGAGGATTTTCAACCGCCCAAATATGAGAGTTCCTTAAATTGTATACTCCATCCCGTGTAAATCACGCTTCATCTGTAAATAGGCATCTCCTTGTAATTCTTGGGTTTCGGATAATCCATCGACTAAAGCTCAGTCGTACAATTTCATCACCCGCTACTAACCTCTATACCTTTTGTACGTTGAACGGGTACACCTGATTTTTTTTAATCTGCGCCAAACAGTGGATTGAGGTACGTTTAAAGCATTACTAATACATCGGGTACTAACTTCTGGATTTGCTTCCACTATATCCATGTTTTGTTCCACATCGGCATGTGTTCTTTCGTTATGTTCATTTAATCTTGCCGAGGGAAGCTGGCCGTATTCTCTCATGTACCGAAAGACGCGACTGAAGGTCTTGGAAAGCGCCTCTCGTATTCGATTTTTGCGGCATATCCACTACCATTACAAAAACCATAGACGTAGGTCATATCGGTATATTCTTGATTGGTAAACTGATAGGGCATTTTATGATTTATTAAAGATAAATAGATCACAATTCGCAAGATTCAAACTGTTTGACACTCAACCAGTCACCGTCAACAATCATGTTCTGTCATTGCCAAAACCTACTGTATACGAATACCTGGACATGTAAAGCTAGGCATAACATGCTTTCTGCAAACAGTTAAACTAAATAGAGTATAATTTACAAAATACGGAACTACAATTACATTTTTTTGTGTTCAATAATACGTATATGCAAATACAAACGTTATGTAGCTATTGTGAGGTAACTGAATAGAGTTTATAAAGTGGTTCCTAAGTTATAGGAAAAAACGCAGTTTATTCAATATCTAACATATCGCAAAAACTAAATTTAATTTGAAGTAGTAAAATCATATGCCCAAAAACAAGAAGACAATTCCCGAATTCCACTTTTTGCGCACTTTGTAAATATTGATACGAATCTCAAAAAATTTTATCTGCAGGGTTTTGTATGAAGGATTGGCAAATAAATATATCTTTCGCAAAGCCGGACCTGCATTTCTTAATGCATCGATATATACCACTAAACACCAAGAACCCGAATATTAAATAAAAATTATTATACAGGGTGGTTCCCCAGTTATCAATAAAAAACGCAGTAAATTTCATTTCTTCACTGCAAAATCCTAAAAAAGCTAAATGTGAAACTAAAATTTTCGTAGTAAAGTCGTGTGCCCCAAAAATTCAACCACACGATTAAATTCAGTTTTTCACGCTCTTTTCAAATATGGCCATTAAATTAAAAAAATCAACTATACAGGGTGTTATTTGGAGGATGGAAGAATTTGTGAATTTTTCGTAAAGCCGGACATGGATTATCAATATTTTTACCACATCGGTATATCCCACGAGATATGAAGAACATGTATACCAAATATAAAAAAATCTACAGGGCGGTTCGTAAATTATGAGTAACAAACGAAATGGTAAAAATCCATAAAACGTCCTGTATCTCAGATACAAAGGACGTAAGACCCATAATATGGGTTTTTAGAGTCAGCTATTTGACCCCTATCTACAGTTAACGTATTTCCCTTTACCAATGAATCACCTTATATATATATATATATATATATATATATATATATATATATATACATATATATATATATATATAACTTACCTGAAGATGTACAAATAATTATAATAGCAGTCAAGCGGTCAGCACTTTTGTAGGTAACTTAAACCTAGAAAATTCATTTATATAATTAATGATTTCACTAAAATGAATAAAACATACTAAATATATCCATTGAACTAACTGCGGCAGTAAATACACAGCATGTAATTTTTATATAATAATGGTCAGGAAACTTATTAATACTCTTATTTAATTATTATTTTTAAATGTGAAAATTGAAACTCGCCTGATCAAAGCGTGATAACGACTGATAAAGAACCATATGTTATATTGCTCTTATATACGTCACGCGCCGAATGTTGCAGGTTGTTGTGCAGAAATGTACATCCGGATTGAGTATTAAATTATTAATATAATTAATATAAATTTTGAGTAGCGCAGATAAAAAATTACACAAAATCCGGGCGGGTCTGTGATTTATACAGCTGAAAAGAATCTATTTCCTTATTTTGTGACAACCTTGATATCAATTATTTTCGTACATTGTAATATCTTTTAACATTGAAATAAATAAATTCTGTAAGGATTTTATAACACAAGATACATATTTATTAGCTTCACTAATACCTTGAGGAGTATATGTCTACGGTTTCTAGATAGCATGCAATATCCTGCGAATTCTAAGTGAAAATATAATTACATATTGCAAACATTCAGTATAATTTTTATATGTGACTTATTTACAAATGCAAATAGTATTAATTGTAATGCATAACATCAAAGTCTTTTTCCAATTTATTGCTTTTTACTATTACATATTTATCAACAACATTATCTTCTATTTATTATCAAATGGATTATTTTAAAATGTAATTACGTATTTATTTAATTTTAACAAACGGTTATATTTAGAATGCGCGCCGGATGTTGCTTCTCGAATGTGTTCTCTCTCTAACACTGACTATGGTAAGTTTTAACCGATATGACGTCAGTTTAAATATTTATGTTTAACATAAATCAAAAAATGTAATTACATGTTTATATATTGCAAACTTTCAATATAATTTTTATATATGATTTATTTGAAATTGAAAATAGTTTTAATTGTAATCCACAACATTAAAGTCTTTTTCTAATTTATTACTTTACTTGTATTACATATTTATCAACATTATTTTCTACTATTTTATTACTTCAAAACAATAACAAAATCTGTATTTTAATTGTAAAATGTACGGGTTTCCATTAGAATAAGAAAAATTGGTATATAACGGATGCGCGTAAATTGCTTTCCTTGTTCTTCCGTATGCGTTTTCACTCTTTCATCGACCATAGCTGGAGCATTTACAGGATGTTATTAAATGGTAAAATTTGCTTCTTTAGAGTTTACATTTATTATTAAATTCATACTGTTACATTAATTAGTTCTATATTTAACTGATTTCAGTACCTAGCTTTAATTTATTTAATTAACATTTATTAAATATTTATCAGTACAAGCACTGCTTCTTGTATTAAATGTAAATTTAGTGTTTATTTGAAAATGCAAATCCCCTTTTTTATTTTATTACTTCAAAACACTGTAACTAGTATTTTAATTGTAAAATCTAATTACATATGATGCACAGTTGCTCCTTATTCATTGTGACGTCAGCTTAAATATTTATGTTTATTTCACACTTTTTATATTTCTATACCTGAAACCGAAATAGCTCAGTTGTTTATACGCGACGCCGGAAACCAACCCACCAAAAGCCGCAGAAGTTCTGTAAAGGAGCCCTCAGAAGCGGCTGAAGACAGCCACGCCCTCAAAGAACCTACCGGAAGCTGCAGAGAACATCCAAAGAAACCATCAAACGCTACCGTAAGCCAGAGATCCCAGAGGACGCTCAAGAACGCCAACATGGCCGCCACGTCTCTCATTGGCCAGCTACTGGACCATTCCCCTTCCTGAACTCAACAAGGGTCGGGGCCCATCCTCGCATTCCATTGGCTTGACGTTATTGCTTCTTTCGGTAGAAGAAGCTACGCCTTCTTCTCCCATTGGTCTTCCAACTGCAAACTTGCAGTGGGGACGGGCCTTAATAGCTCGCTCACGTCTCTGATTGTTGTGATGCCACTTCCTGGTCCAGAACCCGCTGAGCTTTACTACTCATGTTAAAGGTAAAGGAATACTCTATCGATACATACTACTAGATAAAGGACGTTCCATTTAAAAAAATGGCGTAAAATAAAATTGAAAAGTAAAATTTGTTTAGACTTCCTGCAAATATTCAGTCAAAATAAATGAAAAGGGACGGGGAAATTAAAACTTAAGTAAAGTAGTGATGTCGCATTTTAGAGCGAAAATGGTTTAGTGTAGAACAAAGGATCCGATAGGACACTCATTTCAATAAAAGTAAGTAGGTCATTCCATTTTAAAATACAATAATTATGCGCCACACTTTTTTGGAACACTGTATAAGCCAAATTAATTTCACAATGTAGTAATTTTATCCTCATTAACATAGTGTCAATCAAATTTTTCATTGAATTAACCATAAGCTGCAATCGAAGACCGGAGTATTTAATGAACACTTTGTATATTCAGTGACCGGCAAAGGGTCTGCAACAAATGGAAAAATATTTTATTATTAACATTTCAAAAAAAATGTTACAAACTCTTTGCCGGTCACTAGTTTCGTTCTGTTTCAGCCGATTCTGGAGGAATTGGTCCTTTTAAACAGTAATTTTAGTCCAGTATATGTCACCGATAAATGTAAAATATCGTAACTTTTATTCTCTCTTAGCATTATCGTATTGAAAAGTGTGCATATTTTCATTACAGTTCTTAGTCAAAGCAATACTTCTTGGCTTAAAACGAACATCAGATTTATGTTCTGTTAATCTATGTTTTAAGGGTTGTAGTGATGTCCCAATATAAATTTTGATGCAATTGCAAAGTCAGCTGTTACTTATAGAATTGTAATAAAATAACAATTCTTATAGGTAGTGTACGAAATCAAAAGCACTAGGTAACATAAACATATATAGATACTATAGTGACCAACTAAATGTTTAATTAATCATAAAAATCTTTAATATATGAAACATAAATATAACTTACAGAGTTGTATACATAACTTAAATTAATAAATACCATAAATAAATTTTATTTAAATATTATCCTAGAAACTAACGTCTGATTGACGTAATTACTTTTCTACTTGTTGTATTAGCTGTATGCATAAATATTTCAAGTGGAGCATGTTGATAATTTGATTTATGACAATTATTGGCGAATGGTATAGGCTGTCTACGGGTTATTAAATAAGATCAGTCAAACATCCCGTGAACTATTGCATACGAATGGCAACCTAACCCCCTCAACCCATGAATTAACACAAATTTCAAATTTTTACACTTCAACTAATTGATAAACGTTACTTAACACTTACCGATAGAAAATAAATACATTTCAATTCATATTTTGAAAAAATATTAGAAAAAGTAGCACACATGGCTCACGTATTACAAAAAAATAAGAAATACACAGTAGCTTTTAAAACTAATACCAATGTTCTTAAATGTTTATTTATTGCTAAAGATTTAACTAACGACATTTTGAACTGCACATTCTGTAATTCTGTTTATACTAGACAACCACTTAAGAAGTTTGGTATTAGATACGAAGAACACATTAGATGTTAGAAATATAGACACACAGACAAATCAAATTATGGCAAACATTTAATAGTAACCAAATACCTTATGACTTCATAAAACAACATTAAATTTTCACATTTTTGTAATAAAAAAGACAACTTAGATATTTTGGAAGTATTTGAAATTTATACACCTAACAGAAAGTACTTTTAATGAACGAACAGGTTGATTTTATAGACTCACCTTTAACAGGCATTGTAAATATAGAATTATAATTTACATCAAGTTTGCTGTTATACCTTAATGATTTTTTACCGTAAGTACGTGTTTGTTATTTTACTTATATATTTTCTCTTGAAAATGATGCATGTTGTATTGAAACGTATAGAGAAATAAATAATTATATAAAAGAAATTAAGCAATTATATTGTGTTTAAAAAATTAGTTCTACTAAATATGGAATTCACGAAGTAAGGTTAAAGAATATAAATTTAAATAGGAACAACTGTATCCAGATCACTCTAGTAAACTTTTTAAATTTTCTTTTGGCTGTTTAGGTTGTGTTTCACTTTTTAATTACTGTGTCATAAACCCGTAAGACAGTAAATGATATCCGTTGATACAATTTTTAATACATCTTAAACAAATTCAACTAGCTGCTTTTTTAGCAGAGTACACACAGTTTAAAAATGATAGACTTAATAATCAGAATTTTTATAATCCCTGAATGTACTCGTAGATCAAAAGAAATGAACCTTATTGTAACAGATTGTTTTCATTCAAAACTCATTTTTTGTGTTGTAAATATAAGACATATATACTGTAATATATTACTAAATTTCTCTGTTATAAAGCATTCATAAGATTCAAGATATAAATAAAAAGATAAAGTAAAATGCTCACTACTCATAAATATGTAGGATTTTTCAAGATAATACAATACGTGGGGTATAATATTAGGTTTAGAGCTTCTCATCCAATAAAATCATTCTTTGCATACAATGTAGTCACTATAGCCATTCTTATGAGAAACTGTTATTGTATTGAATACGTTCAAGATTTACCAGATTTGTGACTCGAATTGGTTACTAATAAGATTATATCAACGGATACCTTTTTCGGTTTTTTCAATTTATTATGTCCTCCATATCGTCTTACGTTAATAAAACTCGAATATTGCTTCAGGTTTATATTTATTTTTGAAACACACTTCACTTACACATAAGTACGACTGAAATACAAAAAAAAAGTTAATAATCTACTGGCGAAGCCGTAGTTGAGAATTTACTAGTCAATTGTAGCATTTATAATAGAAACAACTTTGTAAAGTGTGAAGTGAGCATTTTCAGTGTTATCAAAGTAATTCCAGAATAGTGTGCTATAGTTATTCGGCTTGTAAGTATTAAATTATAGATACACTGTATAATTTCGTACCTTCTCTTTCGTGAAGCATAGAGCAAAAATAAACACTACAAATTGGTAAATACAGTAATACATGCAAATGATGTTGCTCTTACATGAATAACTTCGTGAAACTCTAGCAATTGAAGTTAACATATGTAATTTACCGTAAAATCTTATAGAGTTGCACCTTGTATCGCGGCAAATAAGATGAAGTACTCACTTCCTAACTTATATAGTTTACGAAATTTTAACCAGGTTCTTATTTTTAATGCAGTAGTTAAGGATATTACACAATGAAACTTTTTATACATAAAATGTTTAGGTTCGGCTCGAAAAGATCATGTGTTAAGAGTTGCTATAGTAATAGCTCGCTTGTACTGGTTAACGATTTCAAGAGGTGGTAAATGTTTCACGCTGGCTAACTTTTGCTTTTACCTACCTCCTCGAAAAAATATAACGTTTCATGAATATTTTTATAGTGGTTATCGTAGAATTAATCAACCTATTATGTAATGATTTTATTTGGGTTAAGATCTAGTAGCAACGACCTTATTAGAAGAGAAGTGACTAAATATTGGTTTTTTTAAATAACGTTAGAGCTGCTTAGATATTTATGTATATTTTTTCGAATTGCAGGACCGTGGTCATGCTTGGACCCTATAGCACGTAACACTATGTTAGAAACACGATTAATGAAGTTACAAATTACACTGTTGAAATTATGGTGTTTGATCAATTGAACAACGAAAGTAGAGTGAAATCTGAAAACAAGAAGTGAATATGCGACAACCAATGAAATTGAAATTTATGCACCTCTTGAAATAGGGGTAAATAAAATAAGTAAGACTTTAGATTATAATTGTATCGCCCCTGTACGAATTATTAAAAATAATTTTAAACAGAAATTAGTTCAGGACTAGTCTCAGAAGTGTATAAACACTTGTAGTTTTTCACAATAGGGAGCCGTTTTTAATCACGCATTGTAAGTACATAATTCACTTGTCATCCACAATATTTACTTTTATTTTATGTAAATAAATGCATTTAACATTTAAGTAACGTCAGATACGAAGTTTATTTGAAAATCATAGACATTTATACTCAACATAAAGTATGAAAGATCTGGATAAATCTTTAATTAACGTTTTATTTTCAAAATAAATATTTAAATTTTAGAAATTATTTTGTATTAATGCCTGAACATGAAATCATTGATAAGATAAATATCTTACATTATCTATTTGACGAACTACATTAATAATTTGAATTACTCTTATTAAAGAAGAGAGCATGAATTATTTGCATCATTATTTTTCAGATCGATCTTTACTCGTATTTTAGTTAACATAAGTAAATGTCTCGCTTGTCTAATATATATCACCAAACTAAACACTGATGGCGGACATTTAACTTTAGACTCGAGTGGACTTTACCGTTTATCTGTGTAGTTTACTGTTTCACTTCCATCATCCTCTAATTAACCAGGAGCACTCGCTGATTGCTAGGTAACATGCATTATGTTTTGTACTACCATCGCACTAGTAAGATTTTATACTATAATAAGTTTAAGTTATATTAGTTATTCATATCGTTGTTTAAATTGTAGTAAACACCATCTAAGGCAAACTTCATAATACCTTAAAATGCCAGAAAATTAAAATAACAAGGAACCTAAAGGAAAGTACATATTATTAAAAAATTTATTACGAAATTTATACTCCTTTACTGTTAAATATAAATTGCTCAGTATACATAACAATAACGCCAAAAACTGATTAGAAACTTTATTAGTGGTAAGTTATGTTATTTAAGGATTTGAAGCTCTGAGAAAGCCACCGAAAGTGCAGAAACGTTGATTTTAATAATTATTGTCTCTAAAAACTTGATTACCGTAGAATATAAGAATTAAGTTCATAATTGACGGTTTCATAGAATTCACATTTTTGTCTAACTTTGCATATGCGTTTCATAAATTTTCGTTTTTTAAATATAACCTTATGTATTTTTCGTGAACTCAACTTAAACGGTGTATAGTTTAAAAACAATTATTTCTGTAACGAAAGATATATAGAATTTATACATGGGAAATTATTTAGTGTGTTCAATTTTTGCATAGGGGTTAATTAATCTATATTGCCTATAGCCTTAACGTTGTCCAAATACAGAAATTAACCCTTGCATTTAGAGTAATTTTGAGTATTAGGGAATAGATGATTCACATCGGTTAAATTTTAAAATTACCACTTTTCGTACAGTTCAGATTACAAAAATTTCAAAAAGAAATCGTTTTTTGAGCGTGTTCTTTAGTTATGGTCTACAATATGCACTATAGCCCATTTATTGACGTGCATTGATTATGATATGCTAATTGAAACTTAATTTAATTACGACCGACATAATTAATAATTTCTTAGGAAAATATTGGTTAAAATTAACAGAATTGGCTTCGTTGAAATTTATATAGCGATTCGGAATAAAACCAAACGGTTTGGTTCACTCCGCTAAGTAAACCTCAAAATTATTTATTGGTGTGAAATAAAATGAATGCATTAAGCAAGATGAAAAATTGAGTTATAGTACGCTCTGTATATGATTATATTTTTGCATTTCTAATTCCATGTTAGTCTAACATTATATGATACACACTTTTATACCGTTTGCGTTATTCAAGTTTTAAAAAGGGGAAAAAATAGTTGCGTATTTTCGTTTAAAATTAGATTTCTTGGGGATTATAAAGAAAAAAGGCTGGAAGTTATAACCTGTAAACATAGTGTTCAAATGAAATACAAGGTGTTCATATTAGACTTGCAGTTAATTAAAATTTTGAAGGGTAGAGATAAATGGCTGTTGAAAATGACAAAAATGGAATGAATACGTAATGGCTCGACATAACCATGTAACATTGTGAATGGAAATATTGAGATTGATACAAAATTCTTAAAAAATCTCAATCTCACCTTCATCATAACAGTAAGGGTAGGGATACCTCAGAAGCTATCATTGTAGCAGTACGATCAATATGCAATTTTTTCATGGCGCTTCAAAAAATTGGTCTTAGTTGCCTTTCTATTTTTTCTGTTTTAATCTTATTAAACAACAATACTATATCTGTTATGACTTATGGCTAGGATTGCAATGATGATTAATGATTGAATTTTTCTATTCACAGCATTAATGGTCACTTTTTGCCACTACTTGTCATATTCCATTCCCTCCCGCACTTAGTTTCCTAGATTTTAATTAATTTCAAATAAAGATATTACCTTCCTTTGCAAAATTATGATATGGTTTTCTAAACATTACTTTTGGCAAAGGGACAGGTATCGCAACAGTTACTTCATTAGTACAAAAATTTCCGTTTTCGGGACCAGGAAGGAAGTTACTGTACGACGTAAAACAGAGTTTGGTTTGGTTTTATTGTCCATCACTTTTTTAATGAAACGGTGTCTAAATCAGAGATATCTAACAGTTTTATTTTTGCCATTTCAACGCGACGTAAAGCTCCTACCACGCTAAAAATCAGACAAGTCTATAAATACTTCAATCTTCCCTTAGTCATTAAGTATTTGGAATCTGGAGCTTCATTGTTTGAACTTCCCCTTTTATAAGTATTTTGTAATATTATCTTGTACCTACACGATGCTTTACATTTAATCTCTATTTCAACATCGAATTGTAGCGACTTCTTTTTTTTTTGATTAAATGTACGCTAATTAATAATTTTACTAAAAATTGCAGAATTTCAAATAATTTTTATCCTCTCCGACGTCGTTCCGAAAATAGTAAGACTTTTCTACGTCAGAGTCTCCTCCAGTCCCACTACTTACGCTATCACTAATCACTAAACTAATGCCACTACCACAAGCAGTCCCCATCGGCGGATTTACATCAAATCGCCAGACGCATTACCGAGCGCAACCGAACTAGTAGAGTTGTGGTATCACGACTTGCTTAGAAAGCGGAACTGAACTGTCAGCTCAGCTCTACTAATCGATTCTAGTTACATAATTCGCACAAACTTAGACCCACACGCCGCCACGGCAACTTACTAAAAGTGCAGAGCATCACCGTAATGAAAGCCATAAACCAGACCAGAAACCGATAATTATTTCTGACGTAAAAGTTACAGTCCATCTGATAATTACGCAAACAAGGTGAGTATTACATTTTCTCTTCCTTCACGTAATTGCCCGTTTCTAAAAATCTACTCTTTTTCGGAGTCCTGCATACGTCCTGAATCGCACGTCTCGATAAAACCAGTTTACAGTATAATTCCTAAATTAAACTTTCTTTACAATTAGATTACGTAAAACGTTTAGTCTATTCTCCCCGCCGGTGAACAAAAAATATACATTATTTATTATTTATAAAAATTTAACCGTACGAAAATAACAGATTCGCCGCCACAATTTCTCCATACGTTTTTTACGGATGACATCTTGCCCTTGTGAACAAACTGCTCTTTCCCGCATAATACTATTCCATATTGGGACACTCTAATATTTCAATCAAAGAGTTTAATACACACTTTGTCAGGCTAACAACAGTGGCCTTAACAGTCCTTCACAAAGTCTATCGCCTGCAAGTTTATGTAACATCAATGTCTCACAGTACTTAAAATTTAATTTAGATTTAGTTACACCTATTGAAGTTAGAGATACTTTATTGTCTCTGAATAGCAGTAGCACGAAAGATATATATGGCATTAGTGTTAATCTGATAAAATCTTAAAGGGAACTTTTCCGGATTAGTTAAAGATAGCTGCTATAGTACCAATTTACAAAAAGGTTAAAGTTGATGATTTAGAAAATTACAGTCCAACTTGGATTTTGCAAACAGTTTCTAAAGTATATGAAACGATTATAGTTAAACAAATCAGTACATACTTTGAGAATGATAAACTGTTTACTGGTAATCAATTTGGGTTTTGATCCGGTAGGTGTACCTGTGATGATATGGCAAGCTTTATTGGCCAGAATCTTGATTACTTCGAAAGAGGTGAACATACACGTGCTATTTCCGTAGATTTGTCACGGGCGTTTGATAATGTATCACATGACATAGTACTAACAAAATTGGAAAAAGTATACAATTTTAATGAGAAAAGTATAGCATTGATAAAATATTATTTACTAAACCGGTGTCAATGTGTCAAGACTAAACAATGAATATTCAAGTAAACTGCCGTTAACCAAAGATGTATCCCAAGGTGACATACTTGGCACACTTTTGTTTTTGATATACATTTATGATATGCATAGTTTCGTATCACAAGAGTCTATTGTACACAGACGATGCTACATTATTGCTTGGTGCAAAGAGCATTGATGAAGCTATGAAAGAATCTGAATAGTTGTTTAGAAAAGCTAATTACTGGTGTCATATTAATCAACTGAACGTTAATTTAAATAAAACAGAAAAAATGATTTTATCACTCAGATATAATGACTCAATGAACATTCCTTTTGTATAGATTTTAGGTGTTTGCACAGATACTAAATTAAATTTTTCGGATCATGCCGACTATGTAAGCGGCAACATTTGTAGTAATTTATACGTTCTAAGACGATTATCAAATACTGTATCACATATTGTATTAAGATCAGCTTAGTTTTAAAAGTCAAAAGGTTTAGAATGTCTTGTTTCCAAGTATTAATGTATTGAGTATTGAAATTGATTAAATGTTTTTAATGGTTAAGATATTTAGAGGAAGGTATTTAAAATTCAGAGAACAAATTTTCATGTCGATTAAATTAAACGTAATTTGAGTAATACAAGGTATGGATATAAAATTGCTTTTTTTTAATTGCAAGTTAAAATTTGGAATTTCATTTCGGTAGAGACGTATAGGTTTTTTTTCTTTATTGTCACTAATAATATTAATTCAAGATTTAATTACATTTCATTCACAGGTGATGCTTGCGTTAAGATTAGAGTAATGTTAGAATAGTTTTTGCGTAAATAAATGTTTTTGTTATTTCTAAAGACGAGGCTTTAAAACTCATTTTCGTGGGATGGACCTGTTACAAACAGATCATATTTCAGTGATAAGTCAGAGTTAACTTTGGGAAACCAATTTATACGGATTATGCAATTCTTTTCCGATTTAGTGCCGAGGGGCTATCGTTTTTCGCGCGTATGTTAATTTAAAGTAACCAAGCTGTGTAATTGGTTAATTAAGATTTAATGGGATCAAAATCCAAGGTGGCGAATTCTAGACGATGTTGAAGTCAGTCTAGTCCAAGATGTAGACGAAAGCTCACTTTTTTTTGTTTGCGGTTTCGTACGCGGAAGAGTTGGTGGAGTAAGATGGGATTAGTTATGCCATACCGCGAGGGTGCACCGAACAGTACCGTGGGAAGATTTCCGTATCCACAGGTTGGGATATTATAGTTTCAACACACTCCTGGGTTCTTATATCGTTGTGTCCGTTTTGTCAATAGTGACAATTCTTGGTCATAGAAGCAATTGGTTTTATTGTTTTGTGCTAAATCTTTATTATGTTGAACTGTTTTATCGCATTTTAGTTATGCAGATTAATGTTAACGAGTTTCTGGTTAAAGGGGTAGTTTCGCGCAGCTCAAACAAACTTGCTGTATACAGTGCCTCTTTAATAAGTTTTGGTTAGATAAAAGTAAAGTAGCTATAAATAAAATGATAGTTGTGTACGTATTAACGTTAACCAGATGAAGAAGTGGCATGGCGTATGTTTTTGGTTAAAGATTTGCCGTTATAAAGTTTATGTAAACATAAATTTAAGAATAGAGAAGCTACTGGTTTCCTTCAATCATCCACCGAGTGGAGGGATTGCTGACATTGTTGTGAAGAATAAAAGGAAGTTCAATTGACCATTTGTGCTGTTTGGGGTAACTATTTTTGTGAATTTATATGCGTTGGTGATTTTAATAAAATGTTTGTTTGTACTTACTTAGACGAATGAATATGCCTTCTGTTAGTTTATTTTAAGTAACGTCTAGATATCGATTCAGTATTCATTCGTATGTCATATCTGTATTGTATTTTGATTTCGCTAACTAGACTTACATCTTATCGTTTGTTAAACTTGATATGTTCAACAAAATTTATTATTTATTTAAAAATTTAAAGTAAACAAATTTGAGAAAATTAGCTTGCAAGTTATAATTTCTGGTTATTTATAGGTATACAAAATTTGGTGTTTTTTTTTAACTGCCGCATCAACACACCCAGTGTTGATTGGAGTCATGGGTAATTTTAATGTAATATGCGAAGGTTTTAATAACTAGATGGTATTATGTATTTCATTTCTGTTTGATATTACTGTAATTTTATTCCTTTCTCACCACACTAATTTAGAAGGCTAGATGTTTTGGATTGCATTCAGTTATTGAGTGATTTACTGTTTTTACCGAAATTGTAAATTTACATAACTTTACGATGACGATTTTTTCTGTTGCTTTATTATTTAATTCAAGCGTGAACGTAATAATTTGAGAGTTAAGCAGTCATTTTGATCTGGTTTATAAAATTTCAATTGAAGATAAGTTTTAATAGATATGCCGTAACATAGATAATAAGGTAGATCGGCCGTTGATCGATCAGCTGTTGAGTTTTGCACACGATAGTTTTGCGAGTAGCCCCAACTTTTGAGTTTCTTTATAGGAATCATCTGATCAGCTGTTGATTACCTGGATTTGCCAAAACGTAAGCAGTTTGTTCATTTTTTTGAGAATAAATGTGTATTTTTGAATTTAGGGATTACAACCCCAATTTCGTCGTTTATTAAATTTTAGGTCTTTATAAATGTTCGGTCACGTTTAGTTTTGTTATGACGTATTTTTCGTTTTAAATTGAATAATTAATTACCGTATTTTTTTTTATATTTGAGATAATAGTTTTGACGTTGAAGTTTATCGAAATATTTAATAAGTTTGAGTTTTATTATCGCAATTTTTTTCGGTTTTTATATAAAGCGTAAGGTTTTATTGAGGTTTGGATGAACTTTGCGTAAATGTGTTTATGGCGTAGAATTTTCAGGGAGGAGGGTATTTTGTTCTCAGTAAACATTATGGTTTCCTATTAGGCCATTATAAGAGCTAGTTCATGACGTATTACCGCTATAAATGTATCTAACAGATGGTGCCTTTTTAACATTTATACCCGATTTTGACGTTTTTGGAGTTGACGAGTTCCTTTTTGGAGCATTAAGTAAGAACCGCTCACACCACTGAGCTATGTCGTACGCGCACATTGCCTTTACGGGCTGATGCTCTAATGAGTATTTGGCCTGTAACAATGCCATTGTCACGTATCTTACTCAATAACTGTATGGAGCCATTGTGCTGCTTGGAAAACAATACTTAGGTAACAAAGAAAGGCGGTAAGAATTATAGCAAATCTTGGTTATAGGACTGATTATAGACAGGCTTACTCTCATTTTCAAATTCTATCTGTACCTTCCATATTATATTTAACTGTCTCTGTCATGCTGCGTAATATCTGAAATTCTTACTTTACGGATATTCATTTACACAATACTCGTTTTAAAAATAATATTTTTGTTCCATGCTGTCGTTTATCTAAAACTCAGGACGGTTCTGAGTTTTGGATAAAAAAGTTTTATAATGCTATTCCGCACACATTAAGATCTCTTGCTTACAATAATTCCAGAGAAAAAGTGAAAAGGTTTCTTATTAATAACGTGTTTTGTTGCTATGAAGAATTTCTAAACTTTGATCTAGATTTAATGCAAACGTAAGTGTAAGCACATTAAGTTTTATGTGAGTGATTGTTTGACGAGTACGTATTGTTACAAAGCATAAGTAAATTTATTATTATTATTATTATTATTATTATTATTATTATTATTATTATTATTATTATTATTATTATTATACTGTTCTTCTCAAGTTAGTTTTCTACACGGGCAAATGCCAAATGTTATACTTTTCTTCTTATTATTGATTAGTTAGTGATGCTGTCAAAATCTAGCTCTAACTGCAAAAATTTCCTTACTATTCTGAATGTATTAAGAATTGTTGCCTTTTACAAAGTGATGTAAGTGTTATATGGTAGCTCTATCAGTGATAGATAGTTTTTCAATTGCTTCGGGATTATTCCAGCCGTTGAAATCACAATGGGGACCATTATTGCTTTTTCCATTTTTCATAATATTTTGACTTAGTCTGCTACAAGTTATTTGTGTTTGGTACAGCTGTGTCTATCAAACATGTTTGCTTCTTTACTTTGTCAACCATGGTTATATCTGGTCTGTTATTGTGTATTGTATGAACGGTTAGTACAGCTCTATCATAGCATAATTTAAACTCTGCATTTTCTATAACCGGGATGTATTTGTAGTATGGTGTATGATGGTCATTTTTTAGTTGGTGTTTTTGCACAATTTTCTGATGTATAATGTTTACAAGTTGATTGTGTCTATGAGTATAATCACTTTGTACCTGCTCCTGTTGTATTGGCTCAGATTTTATTCTACATTTTCTGCATATATCGTTTTTTAGTGTCTTATGTTTGATTATATTCTTTCTATAGTTCTTAGTTCTGATAACGTGGTCTTGGACAGCTAGAAGAGAACCTTCAGTCTCCGGGAACATTTCACCTAGGTCAAGCCATTTATTGGAAGCTTCTTTATCAACGTGATATTGGTTTAAATCCTGGTGGTGTCGTCAACGCAGTTCATTGTTTTCCCACTTGTAGTGCAATATATCCAAGTATGTATATCTGTTTGTTTTTGTAGTTTCTTCTTCTATTAGATTTAATGGTGTATAGTTGTTGTCCATGTTGCAAATTCATGTAGTGCACTAGAGGTCGTTTTTCCATAGAAAAACTTTATCAAATTTACTATTTGTCTTTCATGTAACCTTTTACTTCAATCAGCCCTCTACCTCCTTCTTTTCTAGGGATTACCACACGTTATATAGCTGATTTAGGGAAGCGGTGAAAATTCTACGACAGAAATTTTTCGAATGACAATTCTTCGACAGCAATTCTCTGAAAAACAATTCTTCGAAAATACAATTCTTCGACAGTGCAGTGATTCGAACAGAATTCTTCGAAAATACAATTGTTCGACATTACAATTCTTCGACATGAAAGCTCTTCAAATAAATAATGTAGTCATTGAAGTTTTTAAAGTAAGCCAATACTTCGGATAATTTATTTTTACTAATTCTAAATATAAATAATATGTTTTAAGAGCATACTAGCTACGTGGAGGTTGGCTCAGAATAGTTCCATCCATTCTCTTTAATTTTATTATTGTAAACTGTATAATAAGTTTCATCAGAGTTTTAGGAATACCTTTTTTAAGTAGTCAATATTTTATCATATTTTTTGTCGATTTTAGTATGTAAGTTTTTAATGTATGCTAATATTTACTTGGGTGTAATTAATTTTTAATAGGTACTTTTAAATAATATATTATATTCTTGGAAAACACAATTCTTTGAGAATGTGCACGCAACTATATACATTATAATTACGCCTTAATTTGATTTCTAAAATGTGTCATTAATAAAATGTTAATACAACATAATTATAATTAGTTGGTTAATTGGAATTCTTAGCCCTTTCATTATTGTGAAAGTACTACTTATAATATTCCAAAACCCTCAAAATAATTTAGTTCTACGGGATACTTTCTATGAAAAAGATGTCTACAATTTGTGAATAGTGAAAAAAGTAAACAAAATTACTCGTGGCTGGACATTTATTTTACAAGGATAAACAACGCGACACCAAAATATACTGGAGGTGTGTGAAGTTTCAAATTACAAAATGTAAAACTCGAGTAACAACGATAGGTGACAATGTCACTCGATAAATTGAGCATAATCACGCAGGTGATGCTGCAAAAGTGGAATGTGAACAAATTTTATACTTGATTAAAGATAACTCAAGAAATATGGTCTCAGTTATGCTGCTGCAGCTAGACTGCCCTCGGTGGATACTATAAAACGAACCATAAGGAACGATCGTACGAAAGTAAATCCTGGACCCGCCGTTCCTATTTATCGTCAAGACATAATTTTTCCGGAAAACTACTGTCGACTAGAAAGTGGAGAGCAATTTCTGCTGTTTGATTTTGGCGCAGAAGATGCTCGAATTTTCATTTTTTTCTACCAGGTGAAATCTCCAACCTTTAGCGTGTTCCCAAGATTGGTATGCTGATGGGACCTTTAAAGACGACCCCGCCACTCTTTGCCTAGTTATATACAATACATGGTCTAAAAGAAAATAATGGTATACCATTGTTATATACTCTTCTGCTAGACAAAATTCGTGGGACTTACATTCAATTACTAAGTCAACTTAAAGAACTTGAACCAGCGGTTGATACACAGAGAATACTTATTGATTTGGAAGCCACAATGATAGACACCATCAAAACTGAATTTCCTCACTGAAGAATTTGCGGTTGTTTTTTCCATTTCTGTCAATGTGTTTTTCGTAGTATCCAAAGAAATGGCCTGCAACCACGATATGAAGCATACGCCCAATTCCTCGTCAACCTTAGATTAGTTTCGGATCTTGCATTTGTTCCATTCAATAACTTCGTTGAAGAATTTGAGTTCTTGGCCGACAATGAGGTTCTTCCACCGGAAGCTCAAGCAGTTCTGGGCTATTTCGAAGATACCTCGATTGGTCGTCCAGATCGACGTCGAGAATCGAAATATAGTCACGATATGTGGAACTGCCACAATGGAGTACTTCAAAATATGCCCTTGAGGGATGGCATCGTGGCTTTCAGGAGCAGGTTTGCGGAAACCACCCAAATATTTGGAAATTTATGTCTGCTATAAAAAAGAGCAAAGTTTAAATGAGGTTCGAACTGAACGATATCGCAGTGAACAAAACGGACCTGCAGGCCGTAAATAATACCGGGATTGCGCGGAACGGGTTGTAGAAAATTATGGTCCTGTTGATGAACTACTCCAATATCTTCGTGGGATAGTGCTACTTAAAAAAGGTACGCCATACGTAACAATAACACTAGTACAAACTTAAATAGAGAGTGAAATAAAAACAATAAAATCTAAACAAAAAAAGGTAAATGCAATATACGACAACTACTAGAAAAAGTATTCCTAAAACTCTGATTAAAACTTGTTATGTAGTTTAGTAATAATAAAATTGAAGAAATTCATAACAAAAAAATGGAAGACTATTCTGAGCCACCCCCCACGTGGTGTCTGCTGGGTAACGTTAGTAGGCTCGTAAAACGTATTATTTAGATTTAGATAAATTATCCGAAGTATTAAAACTTCAATGATTATACATTATTTATTCGAAGAACTTTCATGTCGAAGAATTGTAATGTCGAACAATTGTATTTTCTAAGAATTCTGTTTCAAATAACTGCACTGTCGAAGAATTGTTATTTCGAAGAATTGTTTTTCGGAGAATTGCTTTCGAAGAATTTTCCGCATACCGATTTAGGGGGGGGGGGATATCTTTGTTGTGTAAGGATAGTTCTTGTTTTGGTTTCAAGGTGGTTTAGTCCCGATATCGTCCACTTAATCATACCAAAAGAATACGTAAGCATTGGTGTAGCATATGTATTAGGTGATTTAAAAAGGTTTTTACTAGAAAGCTGCATTTTACTTAGAGACTGAATCCGATCACTATACTCTTGTTTTAATTTTTCTTCAATTGATTTGTGATCTAGTAACTGTGCTTGATTGTACCCTAAATATACAGGGTAGGTGTCTACTGCGTGGACGTAGGATTGCTCCTTAACTATTAGAGATATCAAAACCAACTTTGGTGTGATAATACACGATCATTGGACCTACATTCTAAAAAATTTAGGTATGTACAGGTTGATTGACAAAAATATGCCAACCCAAACATGTGTTATTTTAATGGAACACCCTGTATATTTTTGGATTCACTATTACATTTAGAATAAAAGTGTAGAAACTTGTATCTGTATCACTAACCTTTCTGCAGATGTCGTCACTTTAGTACCACCGACTGTTAATAATAGTCTACTAACAAACTGAGAAGTTTTTTGAAAACATGTAAAACTATACATAATGATTAACTTGTACAACAATGTACAACACCCTGTATATTCTTTCAAATTTTGATTCCCCGTAAAAAGTAGATATTAACTGATAATAGGTTTCATAGCCATAAGACGGACCCTTCTTAAGATATTGACGCTTTTACGTAAAACTATTCTAAAATTCAAATTTACTATGACAATAGAATTCAACAAAACAAATAAAGTAGGCTAGCCGCTCGTAACAAACAGCATCTATTGTATTGACGTTTGTATAATCATTAAAATATTGTTCCATTAGTTTGTGTTTTTGGATTGTCGTTTTGCCAATTTTTGTATAAAATGAATTTTTCCAAACAAGAAATGGTCGATATGATCTTTATTTACGGCGAAGCTCAAAGAAATGCTTTGCTGTCTACGCGTTTGTACTGTGAACCATACCCACAGAGAAGACAGCCGCGTAAATAATCGTTTATGAATGTAGATGAGAGATTTATACATTCTGAAAGTGTGTGTTATCCCAAGCGCTCAAAAACAAGCACAAATGAAGAAACTGCATCTCCTATAGAAAATCCGCAAATTTAGCATCGAGCTTTAAGTGAAGTAGATTTTCAAAATCGTGAATCTTTCTGCCAATAGGTAGCTACTAAAGTCAATGAAGAACCCAATTTTGTTAATAACATTCTATTTACGGATGAGGAAACTTTTCACAATAATGTCAATACTAATACACATAACTATCATTACTATTCAGATACTAATCCACACATCTTAAGAGTTGGTGATCACCAGCATCGATGGTCAGTTAATATGTGGGTTGGTATAATATATTTTAATGTGGTTGGTCCTTTCTTCTTTGATGGGAGTCTTACTGGAGAAAGATATTTACAGTTTTTGTAAAATGATTTACCCAAGCGTTTGGAAAATATCGAGGTAGATATAATATTCGTACGATGTGGTTTCAACTAGGTGGTGCCCCTCCACAGCATGCAATCAACGTTTGGCAATATCTCGATAGAAATTATCTGATGGGGTGGATAGGACGAGGTAGTGTGCAAAACTGGCCAGCCAGATCACCGGATCTTACGCCCCTTGATTTCTTCCTTCAGGGCTACGTTAAAGAAAAAGTTTACCAACATCCTCCCACCACAAGCGAAGGTATAAAAAATATAATTAGAGCTTAGTTTCAATCCATTTCGCCTCTAATGTTGTTGCTTATGAATCCTTCGTTTACCGACTGAATTGCAAAGTGTTTAGATAGGAGTAGTCAGCATTTTGAACAGTTAATTTGAATTTATTCGATTATGTTTACTTGTTCAACTTATTTTTAAGTGTAGAGAATTATTTTATTGTTTAGTTATTCATTAAGTTTTCCTATCAGTTGAAGAATTTATTTGCCATTCGTATTTTCTTATTTTCTCAGGATTTTGTTTTATTTGTTCTTCTGTATGTCAATATTTTCAAATAAAGCGTCAATATCTCAAGAAGGGTCCGTCTTATGGCTATGAAACCTATTATCAATTTGTATCTACTTTTCACGGAGAATCGAAATGTGAAAAATATACAGGGTGTTGCATTTGAAAAAATTGAAAACAATTACATTTCGCCTAAGTTAATCATTCTGTATACTTTTACATGTTTTCGTAAAATTTCCCAGTTTGTTTGTTAGTAGACTATTATAAATAGTCGGTGGTATAAACAGATTTAGAAAATCGTGGTGACAACGCCCGCATCATTGGTTCCAAGGTTAATTCTATTTTGCTACTAAAGTGACGATATCTGCAGAACGGTTGGTGATACAGATACAACTTTCTATACTTTTATTCTAAATGTAACAGTGAATCCAAAAATGGAAAAATATACAGGGTGTTCCATTAAAAAGCACAGGTTTGGGTTGGCATATTTCTGTCAATCACCCTGTATATACCTAAATATTTTTAGAATGTAGCTCCAATGATCTTGTGGTACCACACCAATATTGGTTCAGATATCTCTAATAGTTAAGAAGCAATCCTCCGTCCACGCAGTAGACACCCACCCTGAATATTTATAAAGTTCATCATTTTCCATTGCTAGAATTTCTTGCGCCCCAAATATGTATCCACCGTCTGTGATTTTACCTTTTTGAATATTGTATTTTTTACATTTATCTAATCCTAAATCCATTCTTATATGCTTTGACAATTCTGTTGTTATATCAAGTAATTTTGTGATGTTTGAATTAGTGTTTGAAAACAGGTTTAGATTGTCCATGTATTCTAAATGTATAACTTGGTGTACATTGCTTTTATTACTTTTTATGTTAAATACTAAATTGAAATCTATTGGTTCGTGTGATAAAGGATTAAGGGCAAGACAAAACCATAATGCGCTCAAGGAATCACCCTGGAAAATATCTTTTTTTATTGGTATTTCATCGGTGACGATGTTATCTGTTTGTGTATTTAACAGGAATGTGGTCTTCCAGAATTGCATAATTATTATTATTGTTAAATTGGGCTAAAATTGAAGGAGACATCCAAAACTTTATTTTGAAATTAGCAAGCAGCACAATTTGCAATATAAACCCTACTTTCAAAACACATTTTGACATTTTGTCATTGACTGGTAAAAGACAACACCAAATTTGTAAATAAAATGCAATATATTATTATTCAAGAGTGTACAATTATGTGATATACATTTTCTTAAGTGTTCAAATATACGTTCGATTACGGTTGAATTAGAAATCTTATCGGCACAGCAGCAACTAATTAACAAAAAGCAATTTCCCAAAAGTATATCAATTATAGTATTCACTTTGTTTTGATTTAGTTTTTTTTCTAAAGATCTCGTACAATTAAGTTTAACTGAATAGTATCGAAGAAAATTTACATCTTTTTATATTAAATTAATTACGTCGGTTTATAAAACTAAAAGGTAACTTGAATTGACTCAACTTTTACAGTAGATAATTATACGAAAAACTAAGGGATTGGAATGCTAAAGTTTTCTTATTACTCTTGAAAGATAATTAAAAAGGGAAAACAAAGCATTGTAACCTACAGTAATTAGAAAAAGTTCATAAAGAAGATAATTAAGTTTTACAGACAAAGTTTTGGAATTTAAAATAGACGAGAATCTTTTATAGTTTTTTATAAAATTTTATTAAATTGTAAACTTTGTTATCTAAATATTTTTAGTTCCTAAGATTCATATATTTTAAGACAAGTTAATCAATTACGCCTAAAGTGTAACACGATGTATTCTTATGTTATGATACTTCTTCAAGTCTATCTTACTTTATCTTGTATGTTGACCAAAATAAGATTGATAGCTTTTCAACTCCTTTAAAACTACCTTTTTAAGTTTTTTGGTAAATAGAATTGCACTGAAAGTTAAAAGAGTAAGAAGAAGGCTCTTTAGTTATTAAATTATACTGAAACGGAGACACAACACCAAATAACTTAAGTGTTTATCAGGCTAATTTAATATTTATTAGTATTTTATATGTATTAAATATAACATTTATAAAAAGTTACGTAAAGAAACTGATTCTATAGAAAGTTTCAAACAATGTATCGTTTTTCAGTCACCGCTTGTAAGAATATGTTACAGTTTTGTTGTTAAAAGTAGTGTTATGTGTTTTCCAAGCTGCAATTTGTCATTTTAAAAGCATTGTATCATCCTCTTTCTCTTTATGTTTTCTGTAATTGCATTTCCTTCAGTATTTCCTTCTTAAATTATGAAGCATAAGATTAAACTTGAAGACAAGGTATCATTTTATTTAAATAACTAACCTATATTACGCGATAATTGAAAATCATTACGTTTTAAAAAGAAATCATGCTTTACGGTTTGTGCTTTAGCAATATTTAATTAATATAACTTCATTCCAACTTCATTTGGAACCACATTCTTTAACGTCGTTATTCAGAATTAAAAATTGTCTTGTAACGAATTAGTTGACGAACAATACGAACTTCAACATAGGTATCTATTAAAACATAACAAGAGCACATACTGCAATTGTCCCAGATATTATCTGTCATTTAAAAAAACAAATTTACTTCTCCTATTTGCGGCCCTACGACCCACACAGTTCTGTTGTAGATCACCGTTTATCTATACAGTAGGTTGTAGGTAGCGGACTGCTTATTATTGTAATAAACGTTTGTCAAATCGCCATTGTTACCGCGATAGAAAAGTTAATTAATGGGGTTTAACATATTTTATTAAATACTAAGTCGTTATTTGAGCATGGTTTTCGTGATATTTTATTTTTGTAACTAATATTTGGCTAAGGGTTGAAAAACATGTGTTTGAAGTTTGCTTCACTGATACGGCGTAACGAATCAATAGAAATTCTTGGGCGCACATTCTTGATATAAAAATGTCACTAGTTTAGTAAGTAATTACGTCGGTACACACTATAGTCAAAGACGTCTTTGTTTGGTACGTTGAAACTTGAGACCTAAATGTAACGCTTGTTACGGACGAATGTATATTTTTAAAATTAAGATGTCGTTCAATAATTAATATGAAACTGTTCCAACATAATAATTTTTTTGTTTTTTTATTGCTTTTGAAAAATGGGGGTTGATTGCGGGAGTGAATGTAGTTAGTTTGAAATCGGGGGACAGTTACAGTGTCGATGGAGCCAGATCGATAGGGTTAGCTAATACCTTCATTGTAAACAGTTTGTCTTTAAAATAATTCTTGCGTATACATTTTGTTTTGAATTAGCCACGGCTAATTTGTGTTTTCTTTCGGGTGTTAGTTTTAATATGTTTTTCAAATATTAATCTATAAATAAAAGTCGCCCTTTTTTCATTGTTTTGTATCTAAATTCATATCCCTAAGTATTGTGCGAAAGGGAAAGGTAAATACGAGTTGCAGTAAGGCGATACAGATAATTAGGTCTATATATTTACATTCTAAAATTCCTTACTTAATGATGTGAGAAACCGGTAGCCAGTTTTATATCAACTATCCATAAGTAAAAACACAAAACGTTTAGTATAAAATGTTTCAATATGTAGTTTAGTTCTCCAACGCAGTTATTATTAGAACAGTTGAAAGAAAAACACATCTGAAGGTATGCGTCTTATCTTTTAATATACGTTTTACTTGATATTGCTAACAAAAATGTCGATAAAGATTTTTAAATGAATTATTACTCTTATAGGATGACGTCTAAAATCAGATCTACAATAGCAGGTACCTATTCGTGGACTTTAAACTTGTAGTGATTAATTCGCATATGCTAATAAAACCATTAAAACCTTTTGTGTTTTATTTCCATTATATCAATTTGATATTTTTAAAACATGTTAATTTAATTTAACTCTGTAAGGGCCTCTTAAAATAGTATCTTTGCAACATATTTAGCTTGTTTAGTTTACCAGGGATGGACTAAGCTGTACACCTTAACGCCTAAAGTTTTAACACCCTTTATGATAAAGATCTAAAAAAATAGTTCTGGGTAGTTTGCACCTTTCTCTAAAAAAAAGGTATAATTGTTTAATATCGATAAGATTAACTATTTTCGAGAAAAGAAATAGTAAACGAATTTATGTTTCATCTTCATTTAATTAAAAACTTCATAAGTGGGTTCAACATGGGCTCCGTGAAGTCCGATACACTCGCAATCACGGCGAATTTAGGACTGCTGTACCCGCCACAATAACCCCACATTGTTCCTTAGCACATCACAATGAAACGTGATTCTCTGTAGAAGCTTCTCCCTAGTATCAACCGAACTGGAATGCACCAAGGTTTTGAGGTATCTCCACAGGTAAAAATCCAAAGGCATTAAGCCGGGATATCTAGGAGGCCTAGATATAGGTCCACCTCTACCTATCCAACGGTTTGGATACGTTATTTAAGTGTTCTCGCACAGCAACGCTAAAATGAGGTGGTGCCCCATCGTGCATAAATTACACGTTTCGGCGGGTTTCAAGAAGTAAATGCTCTATTAAATCTTGAAAAGCGTTCTGAAGGAACTCCAAATAAAGTTGTCCATTCAATTGCGCCTGCAATACAAATGGTCCAACAAAAAATTGCCAATGACTCCTGCCCAGATATTAATTGATTGAAACATGTTGATGATGCGAGAGAATAGTTGCATGAGGATTTTCATCAGCCCATACGTGTGAGTTGTTTAAATTCGTGATGCAATTTTTAGTAAAAACTGCTTCGTCTGTAAAAAGAATAGTGCTAATGAAGTTTTCATTATTTCGTTGCTGATCCAATAGCCAGTTTGCGAACTGCATTCTACGAGGAAAATCTTCATGAATCAATTCATGCACTTTTTGCAAATGATATGGATATAACAGCTGTTCTTGAAGAACTCCATGAATGATTGTTTTCGGATAATTTGCGAGTGCTCGTTGAAGGAGTGCCATCTACAGCATTCAAAATATTTTCCTCTAATTCCACCGAACGCGTTGTTCTTGTCAGATCAACATCAGTACTTTTCCCTTAAACATTCCTGAAGTTATAAAAAAGTCAATATTATTACCTTAGTAACCGAAATCACTCACCATTCTCTCTTAGACATTGACCAACTCGTTGAAATGTCTTCTGATTTGGAATAGTACGATTAGGAAATCTCTTGTGATGCAATCCAAAGCATTGAAAGAGGCAAGACCATACATGAGATGCATATCTGCATATTCAATAAAAGTGAATTCCATATTTCGAATAAGTTTACAATTCAAATCAGTAAAATTAAAGTAAATTAATGTCGATCAATGTATCAGCGATGTGACAAATTTCAAGTTCTATGCAGGTTATTTATTTATTTCGTATCATAGGAATGTTTGACATATGTTTTTTTGAGTGAAGATAAATAAAATGAACAAGAAATAAAATTATACCTCGTGGGTCAATAAACTCACTTAAGTTTGCAACATTTTTTAAATAATTAAAATGTTTAATTTGGTTTTCCTAACTTATCATTAAAAGAGTGTTTTCATGTAAAAATTCGAAAAAACACTGGCTTAATTTTTTTAAATAATTTAATAATTATGAAACATTAATTCGCTTATTATTTTTTTCTCTCGAAAATAGTTCATTTTATCGATATTAAACAAGTATACCTTTTTGTAGATAAAGGTTCAAGCTACCCAAAATTATTTAAAACTTTAAGCGTTAAGGTGTACAACTTAGTCCATCCCTGGTAAACTAAACAATTTAAATATGTTTCAAGGATACTATTTTAAGAGGCCCTTACTAGAGGCCATCATACTGAATTTTTATTAAATTATCTCAAGTAGTTATTAAAGCAAAACTTATTTCGAGCGGCGTCCGTAGGGAGGGTCTGGAGGAAAAAAATTTATAGGAACTTGTCATGTTATTTTTGTCTTCTATCTGAATCTGAGAGATTTCCACATTTTCCGGACACCTTATACACACACACACACACACACACACACACACACACACACACACACACACACACACACACACACACACACACACACACACACACACACACACACACACACACACACACTATATATATATATATATATATATATATATATATATATATATATATATATATATATATATATATATTCAAATGTAACTAGGTATTTTTATATAAATTAAGGCTGGCAACAAATAATTCTACAAGTCTATATAGCGTATTAAAAATCGAACATTGTCTTGCAAAGGTATCTCATTCGCACTCGGGCTCATTAAGCTGAAATCTGCTAAAATAAAAGACACTACAGGGCTCCCTCACTCTTGTATTTGTGTGACTTAGCATTGTTGTTTCTTGTTTATATTTATATTTGTGTAGAGGTGGGCCTGCAGAAGGGGTACACGATACTGCTCGGTTATTAATTGTAATGTGCAATTGCCGAGTGTGTACATACTACCGGGTCCAGATGACCATTAAACACCTCGAACTTTATTTTTATTGTTTTTGTTGTTGTATAGACGAATGTGTAACCTCAAAAAGGGGCGCTGTATTTTTCTAACGCACTCAACGTTATATATCGGTCATGATGTGATCTATTTGGAACTTACTCTTGTAAGTCTTTATTTTCATGAGTTTTTTGTCCGTTTGTTAAGTAGAATTGTTTGCCTGCGAACTAGTTTCTCTTTATATGTAATTTATTGTAATTTACGTATGTATTTTGTGCTTTAGTAGTCACTAAACAAGTGTGTACGCGTAAATACTTTGTCTATTTTCTGTTGTTTATGCCTTTACGTTATTATCATCTGTGCAATTTTACTGTTGTATTTTATATATCCCGTAATTTGCCTTTTATGTACTTATTTACTTAAAGGGCGGCACGATTGCGTTTTAAAGGGCCACATGTTTGGTACTACGATTTTTATTCTGATTATTTATGACACAATTGTGGATGTGACTACATGTTGTTTTTTTGTGTTTATGTGTAACTAAACTAATTTTTATTTATTTTTCTCTTAATGTTATAATTTTGTACGCACTTTAACCTGATTTAATGGTGTTTTGTTATGTATTTAACCCTTTCATTGTTTTTTTTTTGTGTTATTTGATTTATTAATGTACTTGCGCAATTACTTATTTATGAATAAAGTGGGTTTTATTGGTGGTTCTTTCCCACAATAGTACATTAACGGGCTGAACCACCATTGCTCAAAGCTCGTTAATTTTAATTTGAGTAGTTTCATTATTTACCTGCCCTACATGATGCAACACTTATCTCATCCAGCGTATCCCAGTCAAATAGCACAACGTACCTACCACTAGACGGCCAATTCGGTTGATCAGATTTGAGGTTTGCGAGTAATATCAGACTTGTAAATAAATTCTAATGTTGTAATTATTGCCAGGAAAGTCTAACTATGGCAATCAATTAAGCAATTAATTTGAGTAATAGTAACATTATTGTCAGTAAAGTCAAGATAAAACACTTAGTGATTATTTTGTTCTTAAATTTGCATTATTGCAAATAAGGTCAAATTATACTTTTCAGTAAGGGGTACCTGGGGGACGCTACAATGTTTATAAGATGCGAAACTTTTTTACTTCCACATCGAACGGATGGGAAGTACTGTATCGCTAAATTGGGGTCACTGAGGTATGAGTAAAGGGGTAAAATTGGGTGATAAGCACCCCTTTTGCAAATTTTTATTTTTTTATATTTTTTTACTTTTAATATGTAATTGGTAATATAATAGTGAATATTTTTTATCCCTATAATTTTTCTGTACATTAAACGGTTTACAATATATTAGCAAAAAACCGTCACTTTAAAAAACAGGTTTTTCCTAAATACCTCCGGAACCACGTAACATATTCAAAAAGTGAAAATACCATTAGATAGGAAATAAAATTTCTCACAAAAAGTGTTTTTGCAATTTTTTCGAAAATTTTGTCATTTTCGAAATATTTAAAAACAAATAGGTACCCGTCCACACGATTTTTTTTTAATTTTTGTATTGTATAGAAAATAGAATTTCTGATCGAAAAGAATTCTTTTAATTTTTTGTTAAGTTAATAATTTTTGAGTTATTTACAAAAAAAAACGATTTTTAAAATTTATGGTTTTTTGCTAATATCTCGAACTTAGTGTGAACACGATTTATCAAAAAGAGGTTAAAACATTTTGACGGTATGTCAGTTTAAAAAATAAATTTGAACAAATTATATTTTAGAATTTAGTAACAAATCTTCACTTAATCATAGCTCCATTCTTCTCTATCAGGAATGTTAATGGTCTAGGCATAGAAGCAACCAGGTTTTGACAATACTGTTGCATTAAATTTTTCCATTTCATATTTATGGCATTTAAGTTGGTATAAATTAAATGACATTGATCTAATTGTGAGTATTTCTGTTCCTATAATTTTTCTATACAACAAATAGTGTAAATGTCATTTTGACAGCATAATTTAAATATTTGATGTGGAAGTATTGATACAATTTGCAGCGTTTCTTGTGTGGTTTTTAAATTTTTTTGCAAAAAAAATCACGACTCACATGTGGCGGTTTGAGCACTCGGCCAAAGTTTTAATCAGTGCTCAGCAACGCCTACGTGGCGTTACTAGGCACTGTTTATCAAATCTCTATTAGATTATTACAAAATCATTATTATTACAAAAATTTTGAAAAAAATAGGCAACAGTAAAGATACAAAATAAAATTTTCAAGTATCGTTTTATAAAATCAAGAAACAAATAAAGCAGCAACCCTGTGCAAAAAATGTAGTCTATAAACGGAATAAAATAGAAAAATCTAGGTCTATTTTGCAACTAAAATAATTAAAAATATATTTTCGAAACTCGGTACATACTTCATAACAACGGAAAACAAAAAACTTATGGAGAATATGTATCTAATATATTATAGATTTATTGTGAAATTCTTTAAATCAAGCATCTAAACACAGTGCTGGTAGTTCCGGGCAACTTTTACAATAATAGCTTGTATATTTACAAATTCCACGTTTTGAGCACCACCAAAATTTTGTTTGCAGTCTTCTGTTGTCTGGGTCCTTTCCTAATTTAGATGAACCGTGTAGAAACACTTGGTGTTCTTTGAATTGACCTGGCTTCTCTTTGGCTTCGTTTTCTGGTACCATTGCATTAACTACTGATTCATAATACTCTAGGAACGACATCTTTGGTCTAGAATATTTGTTGTATAGCATATAGAAATTATACAACACAGTTTCCATTATGTGAATTCCTACTTTTTTATACGATCGTATGGTTTTACGATGGTAGCGAGAGTAGGACTGCAATTGATTTTGTAGATCTATACTCGACATATATTTGTTGTATTCAACGAACTGGGGCTGTTCCAACCCAGTAGTAGCAGACACAGTTGTTAGGAACATAGAGCACATTTTTAATAACTCCTTTTGAACGTCAGCCCATCTAAAATATTTTTCAGGAATGTCCACTATATCATAAGGGAAGTTATTCTAAAGTGTTGTCCAAATAAATAGGATGGAAACGGTTTTAAAGCAGTACTCACTGCCATGGAAACGGTTTTAAAGCAGTACTCACTGCCATTATTATTGGAACAAAGTCTGGGTTAAATCTCTGTAGGTAATCTTAAGCAGCATGCTTTTCTTCATTATTTAATTTATTTCTTTGAAAGCTATGCTTCACAAATTAGCCAAATAATGTACCAGCACTTAGAGCCATTTCTTTACGTTTCTTGAAGCACATTCGCTGGTCGTCCATGGAAGCCATTTTCCAATTTTTTCTATATTTCTACTGTCACAGCTATAGTTGTCTCTCCGCATCCTAACAAGAGTCACGGCTGTTGGTTTCGTGTGTCGAAAAAACTTTGCATTAACTGTAGTATTAATATCATTGACTATTTTTTAAACAATCCTATCAGCCAATAGTAATGAGAAAAAAATTCACACCGATCAATGACATCAAAATTACACTGACTAGTAGCTAATTACTACGACAATTTTTCTTATGTTGTTTAATTAGATCTTGATTTAAATAAATGCATACAAAATTTAGCATTGACTTGGTTGTTAAGGTAACACAGCCATTAGTCTCAATATAAACTTTAAAAATTCAGCATTGTCGCCATTGTTGAGTAGCATTCCGATTTCGCATTTGAGAAATAGCAAGACACTCATTTGCAAGCTTCATCAAACCCATTCTACAACTTGAAGAAGAGCATCACACAATCGTAGTCAACAAGTTAAGAAGAGACTGTTTCGTCATCTTTATCTCAAGGAAATTGTACAATCACCTACAGTCATTGCACCATTAATTGCAACAATTGTAAATATTCTTATCAACAAAGATTCGTGAATCTAGATAAAATTACCACCTCTTATGTAATTACTGTTGACAATTCTGAAAATATCTTCGTCAATTAAGTCCTTTTTGTTAGATACAACTGAACTAGTATACCACGATTTCCAAGGTAAGACCCTATGACACCAGAAGCCATCGAGGTTGTTGTGGGGGGGATTCATCTTTTTCCTTTAGATTCCTTTTATAATGCAGATGGTAAGTGTGTATTTCGAAAATATCTAATGACTTTCATAATTTACTCTAGTAAACCTGTATATCAGAAAGTAGTAGGTGTAATATATGCGCGGAATATCCATACTGAATAATATTATTTGTCGGAATACTTGGAGCTTCTTCTTCTAATAAAAGTCTCATTTTCGTCACGTTTCCAGTATTATCGGTAACAAAGCTTGTTGCTTAGCTGCAAAGAAGTTTTCGGTTTCTTCTATAGCCTCCAGTGTTCTTTTCATGTAAATGCTTCCAATAGCTCATCTGCCAATTTTCTACTTGAAGGAGATTTCAAACCCGGCGTTAACATGTAGCACATGCTTTGAAATTCGGGGTTATCCGCATGTGCAGTGGGTATTTGTAGCATAAAAATATTTTGCTACTTGCGGACTAATTGGGCGTATTGGGAGGAAGTTGCTATGAAACTGCAATCTTTAACAATTTTAAGACTAGTAGGAGCTGGAAGAGTTTTTCTTTTCTTGGCAGCTGGCGGGTCAGTTTCTGATGGTGTGCCTAAAAAATGTGTAATATCTTTATTTTATTACTTACTTTATTAGAGAAATAAATAATGAAATTAAATAATTTCCAAATCCAAAAATTCAATTTAGATTATAAAATTAAGTAAGTGTTGAATATGTTTATAATTTATTAAAGCAAATAATATTTTTGAGGTAAATCGCAATTTCTGTTTAGAGTTACCTTTATAAATGTGTTTCCATAAATATCAAGCGTAAGTATGGAGGTAAAACAATTATTTATTTTTTGCTTTACAAAATTTGGCAAAGTTACACACTTTTATTTGTTAGTCCATCACTTGTTTCATTTGTGTCTTGCTCTTGGACCTCCTGGGTAGAACTGTATCCATGTTATCATTATTACAATTCTGAACATGTTTGGTCATCCCTTGAGGTATATCTTGCATCTATAAACCATACTTCTTGCAAACTGGCCATTTGCCACTATTATTTTCTTCCGATTTGCATTGAAAGTATTTCCATGTCGAACTTTTCTCTCTTGGCATTTTGTTTATGTTACTAATTAAAGTAATTAAACACTTGTCTTGCCGAAAATATTCCACCTAACACCGTCACAATAAGGTAGTGCAATACAAAATAATATAGAAGTTGGCAGATCTAGGAGAATTATCGAATAAACCAAATAACCAAACACATTTTAAAAATCACCGAATAGCCACTGTTGCCAGATTTAAGAATTTTAAGAACAGTATAATGAATTTTTAATATATATATATATATATATATATATATATATATATATATATATATATATATATATATATATATATAGGTGTGCAACCAAGATGCAAAGTTCGATAACTCTTTTGGTTTCATAGATATCAAAAAGTTCTCAAACAAAAAGGGTAGAGGAAGTAACAGTGCATTATTCAAAATTATTTTTAACTATACAGGATGTTCCAAAATTCAGATATCAATCTAACTTATGTTTTTTAAATGGGAACCCCTGTATATTGTTTTAAATTCAGAAAGCCCACATTTTTCGATTTTATTAATGTCGGGGTTGAATACATTATACAGGGTATTTGGAAATATATGGATTGTTTTGTGTTGAAATTGTACTCATTTCAATACCCTGTAGAACAATACACTCTGTAGAAATGAATTATCTGTTGGCCAGTTGTCTTTCAGAATATTGTCTAGTATCGTTACCCACCATTATTCATTTAGCTACTTGGGGTTGGTATATAGGGTGGCTCAAAACTCGGAAGTGTCATTTTCTTCCTTAACTCAAATGGAACACCCTGTATTTTTACTACAATCAAAGTCCTCTGGTACTCCTCTTTAATTTTTGTCAGAGGCTCCCTGTATCTAACGTGAGTAGTTATCGAGACATTTCCAGATATTGGATGAATTTGATACAAAATCTAGGATTATGATGTTTATCTGGTCGTCATTGTGTTTGACAGATAAAGTTGACAAATGTACTGCTGTTTGAGAATGATTTGTCCTGCAAAGGTGTCGAAACAATACAAATAAATCAATCTAGTGCACTATCTAACCTGTTTACTTGATACTGATAACATTAACTGTAAATATAGAAGAACAACAATAACGAAAGAATAAATAATAAAAAGAAAATAAGAACATTAAATTAATCATATTAGGTGTTCGAAGTGACCTCCACCAACATCAATACAATGTTGAAGTCGATTCTCGAATGCCCGACTCACATTTCGCAATATTGTAAGATCAACACTCTTGAATGCTTCTGTAATTCTGACCTTCATGTTTTCTTTTGTCGTTGGTGGGTCATTATACACCATACTCCTTACATAACCCTACAAGGAAAAATCCACTTTAGTTAGGTCTGATGATCGAGCTGGCCAATGTTTATTTCCTCCTCTGCCTATCCATCTTTGTTGGAAATAATTATTCAGATAGTCCTTGATAGGACCTGTGTTATGAACCGGTGTACCATCATGCAGCAGCCACATCCGTTGCCGAATGTCGAGGGGCACTTCTTCAAGAAGAACTGGTAAATGATTTTGAAGAAACTGTAAATAAACAGTACCATTCACCGTTTCTTCAAAAAGTGTGCTCTATTATACGATTTCCCAAAACTCCACCCCAAACATTCAGGGACCATCTTGTTTGGTTGTGTATTCGTATCAAATGTGGGTTAGATGTCTGGTAATAGTGAAAATTGTGTCGGTTAACCCTCCATTTTTCGAAAATGTTACCTCATCCCCAAACAAGACAAAATCAAAGAAAAATGGTTCTTCGTCGATTTTCGATTTTGCCCATTGACAAAATTCTACTCTGCTTTGGAAATCGTTTACAATTAGTTCCTGATGTAGTTGGACATGGAAAGGATGCATTTTATGTAATGACAGGATTCGTTGAACCATACCATGACTAATGCCTTTTTGAGATGAAATCTTTCGTATACTGGTATACGGGTCTTCTGTAACGCTCAGCAACACTTTGAGTTGGTTGTCTTCCGTTATTGCATGTTTTCCTGCTTCTCTCTTGTGATAGTTAACCGATCAGGTACGGTCAAAACCATCCAACAATTTTCTCATAGTAACTCTACTCGGTTGTCTCCGGTCTGGAAATCTTTCACGATATACTCTTGACGCCAATAAACAGTTTTGGTGCATTCACCAAGTATCCAAATCATGTCAGTCATTTCACGACAGGAAAATTGTTCACCATTCATCTCGTAGCTACTTTTCACTTCAACTATATTGAAACAGAGAAATAAATTGAACGAATAACTGAGCGAAACACTACAGTGAAATCTGTCGAACTGACAGATATGTCAAATACAAAACTACTTGATAATAGTACAAAACTTCGTGATAGTTACTTTCAAACAGCGAATTGCAATGAATATCTGGAAATATCTCGATAACTACTCACATTAGGTAAAGGGAACCTCTGACAAAAATTAAAGAGAAGTACCAGAGGACTTTGATAGTGATAAAAATACATTTGAGTTAAGGAAGAAAATGACACATCCGAGTTTTGAGCCACCTTGTATACAAACCCCAAGTAGCTAAATGAATAATGGTGGATAACGATACTAGACAATATTCTGAAAGAGAACTGGCGAACAGATAATTCATTTCTACAGAGTGTATTGTTCTACAGGGCATTGAAATCAGTATAATTTCAACACAAAACAATCCAAATCTTTCCAAATACCCTGTATAATATATTCAACCCCGACATTAAAAAAATCGAAAAAATGTTGGCTTTCTGAATTTGAAACAATATACAGGGGTTCCCATTTAAAAAAGCATAAGTTAGATTCATACCTAAATGTTGGAACATCCTGTATAGTTCAAAATAATTTTATATAATGCACTGTTACTTCCTCTAACCTTTCTGTTTGATAACCGTTTTGATATCTATGAAACCAAAGGAGCTATCGATCTTTGCATCTTGGTTGGTACACCCTGTATATATATATATATATATATATATATATATATATATATATATATATATATATATATATATATATATATATATATATATATATATATATTATTCATATACTGTTCTTAATATACATGATATTCATTTATTATATATATATATATATATATATATATATATATATATATATATATATATATATATATATATATAATATATATATATATATATATATATATATATATATATATATATATATATATATATATATATATATATATATATATATCTATATGATATACAGACTGTACGGTACAGTCTGTACCCACTGTATTTCGTTTCGTCCACAAAAATCATTGTCTTTAGCTTTTTATGCGCCAGTTTCTTTTTATTAAAATAATTTGAATAATTTTAAATCTTAGCAAATAAATAAGAATGAAAAATAATAATTAACTGCACATGTGTTTGTTGAAATATCTATTTCTGTAACTGCAGATGCGTTTGTTTAAATATCTATTTCTGTAACTGCACATGTGTTTGTTTAAATATTTATTTCTGTAACAATCGTGTTGGCCGTGCATGTCATGAATAGTACTTTTGTCACACCGTTTATTTATCTGTCAAATGTAGTGGCGATTGCTAGCTATTTCATTTACTTTTAATTTGAAATTATTTAAAAGTTAAACAATATGGTTCGTTACACTGACAGAGAAAAGAAAGATATGTACGATGTGTACATAAAATGCCATCGCAATGAAACACACGCTGCTAAGAGATATTTGGAATTATATCCAGGAAGACAGCAGCCATGTAAAAGATTATTTTCATATGTATCGAAAACTATGCACGAATGTACCAGTATTAAAAGGAGACGAAGAAAATATCAGGTTAAGGATACTGTTAATGAAGTTAATGTTCTAGGTCAAACCCACATTAGCCCTGAAAATTCGGCAAGAAGAATAGGTAGAGAATGTGGGGTAGCAACGTCGACGGTAACAAGAATTTGAAAAAAGCACAAATATCACGGTTATAAATTTCAAAAGTTCAAAAATTACACGCAGGAGGCTCAGACCGTAAAATGGTGTTTTGTCGTTGGTACAGACGGAAATTGCGTAATGATCGTTACTTCAACAAAAAGATATTATGGACTGATGAAAGTACCTTTACCAATAGTGGAATATTTAATCCCCGAAATAAGCATTTTATGCTACACATAACCCTCATTTAACACGAGAAGTTAGGCCACAGGTACGTTTTTCACAAAATGTGTGGTGTGGTTTATTTAATAATCGGAGTATTGGACCAATATTCTTGGAAGGAAATTTAAACCAGGTGCGCTATTTAGAACTGTTGGAGGAAGTATTCGATGAGCTTCCCCTGCAAATAAGAATAAACCTTCAGTATTTCATGCATGATGGCTGTGGTGCGCACAATGCCATAGTTGTTGTACAACATCTTAATCAACATTTTGGAGCCAATTGATTGGTACCAATGGACCAACACGATGGCCTCCTCGATCCCCTGTCTTAATCCCGTAGATCATTTTGTATGGGGTTTCGTAAAGAACGATATCTACGGCATAGATATGCCAAATAATGTCCAAGAACTTCCTCAACGAATACGAGATGCATGTCAAAAATTACACCCGACATGGTGGATGCAGCGACATCAAACATGTCAAGGAGGATTGAACTATGTATTCAGCAGAATGGATTTCATTTTGAGCAACTTTCATAGCTGGTTTTTAAAAATACTCTAATTTTATTTGCTACTGTTAGGTCAGTCTTAAAATATCACATTTGTTCATTACCATTAGATGTAAGAATAAACTGTTAAATTTTGTGATTATCATTATTTTTTATAAATACTTATTTAAGGACTATTACAAAAGGCTTATAGATGATGATCATGGATGAAATATGTATGGTTAGGAATGCCATAGCAGTGTATTAAGATTATACAAATCCTACAAAGAAATGTAGTAAAAAATTTAATTCATTTCAGTAAGAAACCATAAAGATGATGATTTTTCACAGACGAAACGTAGTAGAATAGTAAAGAATTTGATATCACTGTATTAAACTATAAGAACCTTACAAAAAATTGTAGTAAAAAATCCAGGTCCGTATTTAAAAAAATATTGTTGAGGGTGGTCCTGAAAAGACAAAGCGTCGTATTGAAATGTTTGGTATGTCAAGTTGTAGTAAATTTTATTTAAAAAAAAGTTTAGAGTAATTTTTTTGATATCTGTTATAATAACAACGCTAGTCTTACAAAACGAAAATGAGCATTTTCGGATTTTGTCGAATATCTCCGGAACTAGTCGGAAAAAACCAAAGTTCTTTATACTCATGTACTACCCAAAAATTACGAAACTTATTCCTCATTTAACCGATACTCTATCTATTACGGTTTTCGATATCTCTGTATACGCAAATTAAATTCGGTTCACCCTGTATATATATATATATATATATATATATATATATATATATATATATATATATATATATATATATACTGGGTGACAGAAAAAGTGCCGTGCATAGTGCCACGCCATAGAGGACACTAAAATAAGAAAAAATTCCTATGAACTTAGATCCGCAACGCGTTCGTTTAAAAGATATAGGGTGTTGAAGTTTAATTATTTTTGTTTTTTTCTTAATATCTTCTTACAATGATGTAATAAGCGGTCGAAATTTTGTATACAGGGCTTTTATCACACAGAATTCAAATATGATCTTAATTCTTTTATTACTGAAGAGCGGTGATCATATTACAGGCCCCCACGACAAATTCACCTATTTTCAAACCATTTCATCTTCCGTAAGTTTTTGTAATTTTTAATTTTGAGCCGTTTCGGTGACGAAAGGACCGAGGACGGAATGTCGGCGATCACAAAAGAAATCAAACGAAAACGCAAGCCACGTACAACAGCGTTTAAATCAAACCCTTAAAGACGTGCACCCACGGAATCATAAGCATTACTGCCGTGCTCGTCAATTGTCGTGTATGTATATTACTATAAACACAAAGCCGCCAGATGTGCGTCGTAAGCGCTGGGGTAAGTATTGCTAGGGCGCCACGTAGCGTCATGAACAGCAAACGATCAAACGGTTTAAGTTATTACTAGAAAATATTGGTCACTTTTTGGGATATTCCATTTACGTGCGTTGGTGGCTCAATTTAGATTACTTTATATTAAGAATTTATGAATGTGATATCAGTTTGAATTGAACTAGGGTTTTATATAAATCAATTTCAACGGATATCTCTATCAAGGATGTGTTTTAATCCTTAGCTTCTCATGTGAAACTTTCTGTAAATCTATAGCAACACCTATAAATCTTATTACTTTCTGCTTTTTAGATATGTAAATTTTCTGATTAACTTGCTTTATTAATAACCTTTATCACGAACTTTTAGGCTTAATATTAGTTGTAGTGACTGTCAAAATTTTACTTACGTATACAAACTTGCGGTTACATTTTAGAACGCTTGTCCAGCTGGTTAGCCACCTTGTGTTTGTGAAGGGTGCTTTTGGTGTTTAGTACTTACTACAGGTTCACTAGTATCGAAGTAAACAGTTTAATAATTTTACTTTAAACATTTAGGAAACAAAATATGGGACCGATTTTTACCAAAGAAGATTTTATCTGAACTGCCATTTATTTATATACAAATAAACGTGATTTCACAGTTTTGATTGAATTTAGTGAATTAGTATAGAGAAATATGTTTGAGGAAACGCAATTTTTACGTCAATTTACTATGTACTGGAATGCAATCATTTTTAATCATGTAAAAAGTACACCTTTGATAAGACCTTTTTAGTTGAATAACAACATTGTAATAATGAAAAACGTCAGCCAGTTTAATTCGCATACTTTTCGATGTATCTTAAGAATTGTTACAGAATCCGATAAATATAATAGCTAACAAATGCACAATCATCAATATTTATAAATTTAAAATAAAACTAAGGGCAGAGAATAGTTATTTTGTATCTAGTGTGCGAAATGCTACTTCGCGCACGTGTTACAAACAACATTTTTCTACAACCATCAAAATGTGTATATCCCTTAAAATTGTTTTAAATAATTTTTCTTGGATACAACATTTTTCTATAACCATCAGAATATGTATATCCCATGGACTTTACATACTGTGCGCGAAATATGTATATCGCACACTATTTCGCGCACGTTGTTATGGTAACGTAGGAAAATCAATCATTTCGCATATTATTATTAATGCGCGAACCTCGTCATTTTTTGACGTTTGTAAAAAAAGAATATTTATTTTGATGAATGAAATGGGAACCAAAGTGCAGTTTAATTTAAAGCCTTAAAACGAAATATACCAAAAAAATTTCTAAAAAAATGAAACCACCGTCCGTGGACACACGGTATATTGGTATATTGCTCACTGTGGGTGATAGTCGGGAACCCATCGCCATCCTCAACTCTGTTGGTAGTTCTACTTGTAAATATGTTGTTCTTATGCATATTACCGAGAGTTGCGTGTGTTCGTCTAATGCATCCTTTTCCAGCCTCTTATCATGTCAGTGTCTTATGGGTGGGCACTTTCGTGGTTGGGTTTAAAGTTTCTGATGGTTTTTGTGAAGTGCTGGTAAGTTGTTACAAGCCAAACACTCACTAGAACATCAGCCCGTGAAGGTAAAGTACAAGCAACCGACATAGCTCAGTGGTGTAGACGGGGTTACTCCAAAATGGCATTCGACACAATTCAATAACGTCAAAATCAGGAAAATAGGTCACAAAGGTGCCACCTATTAAATAAATTTATAGCGGGAAGACGTCATGAACTAGAACTTAAAATAATGGCCTAACTGGAAACCATTATGTTCACTCAAAATAAAACACTCACCTCTACCTGAAAATTTTACGTACTCCCAAAATATCTACGCAAAGTTCACTTGAACTTAAATAAATTCTTAAGCTTCATTTAAAATTCGCCAAACGGCGATAATACAACTCCAAAGCTCATTACACGTTTCGATAAACCTCAACGTAAAATTATTGACTCAATTAACCAAACTGACTGCTCAATACAGTAATTGATTATTCAGTTTAAAAGTGAATAGTCACAACAAAAGAAACACACGTCATCCAATATTTATAACGGTTGTATAATTTAATGAACGTCAAAATAGGGGTCCTAATTCTCTAAATGCTTGCTTACCTTTATCACAGATCTAGGTAAATCAACAGCTGATCAGATTGATTCTATAAAACTTCCAAAATATCCGCACGTTCTCGCAATAAAATAACGTGTAAACAATCAGCTGTTCGCATAATGAACGTATTACTCTATATATTTACACGATACGTTAAACCTTGATGAAACCTTATATCTTAAGACATACCTTCAATTGTTATTGTAACAAAGGTGTCACAATTGTAGGTGAAGAGTTCCAAGTTTGAATCCGGGAAAACTCGAATTCGACGACGTGCGAAAAGGGTCCTTCTAATGACTAAGCCTGGTGTCTTTTTATTTTGATAGGAGCAAATGGTCTATTTTTGGGTTTCCGTTGTCTGACCAAAAATAATTTAGTGAATCTTGGAAAGTTATTCATGGTATACAAAATATTACAAATGTTTAAATTGTTACTTTCATGGTAGATATCTTTTGCGATTTTCCTCGTACATTACTAACATTTCGCTCCATTAGTTAACGTAACGTCATTTACTTAATTTCGAATTTTGTATTATGTTTTGTATTACCCGTTCACTCAACTCAATTTTCAGGTCACCCTACACCCATGATATTTGCTTCTTCATCCTATAAATTCTTAAGTAGTAAATATGGCAAGATTTGATAATCTACCTTCCTAGTATGAAAATCTAAACCTTCACCATTATTACACATATTTAAGTTACTTATCATTTTGGGTTTTTTATGGTGTGTTTTTGTATTATGTTCGTCAGTAGTATTACAATCTTTGAGAATTGTTTCAAATGCTGAAACAAATTAAAGACATTTGAAAAAGTTAAAACGCCAACATTGCTTGCTAGTAATGTAACAGCTTGATAAGCGTAACCAAGGAACACAATTTTAGTAAAGAATAACTAGATAAAATAAATTGTTAAGCTGCTTTGAAACGACAAATCAGAACATCGTCTAACGGTCAAAGGCTAAAAGTGAAAAATATCATAACCAAAAAAAATTTTTTAAAAAATTTAATCAAGTTAAGATGTAAGTGTAAAGTTGTGAATGACTTTAATTTTAAATTAATAAAGAGCATTCGAAAATAGAAATTATCGTATAATTATATAATTAGATAAACTTCAAGGTCTAGGAAAAAACACAGGAAAAAGCCTACACATACCAAATGACATTTCATGTAAACGCCAAAAAGCAAAATTTGAAAAATTATTCAAGCAGCAATATAAGAGATAATCTGTTCATAATAAAAAAGAACACATAACCTTCTAGATCATATTTTTTCAGATGATGTTGTCGAAGCGCTTTCTAAGGGCGGAAATATTGCAATAACACTAAGACCTTTTGAATATTGATAATTCTATTAATTCGTTATCTTTTGATGCTATAAATGAAGCTAAATTTAAAACTGTTAACATATTACGTAAATCAAAACCTCCAAAGGGCAACTCATCCTTTCTTCGACGCCGCGCTCTACCTAACCTTAAACGTAATGAAAATATAATAATATTACAATCAGATAAACCTAAAGTTTTTTTTTTTATTTTATTTGTAAATTTAATCAGCAATCAGAATACAATAATTCGATAAGCTAATCTTATGAATGTTGAGATATGGCATGATGAGGTTTCGTCCAGCGGCGACACCTTAGATTCTTATAGCAAGTCGATTGGCCGTTTTTTCTTGAGTCGTTTATTGTCTCTTCTTTGTAGAAGGGGTTCTATGAGTGGATTGTTGTGGAATTCGAGCCGAGCATGATGGGTAGAGCTTTTCTGGGGAATGACTTCATTCACATATTTGATTTGGAGGTCATTATGTATCGTGTTATTGGAAACGAACCATGGGGCATCTAGTATTGATCTCAACAGCTTGACTGGCATCTTTGGATTATGGAAACATTGGTGTTACTGGCGCATCCCCATAGTTCTATACCATAAGTCCATATTGGTATGATTATGGTTTTATATATCAGGATTTTGTTTTCTATAGTTAGCTTCGATTTTCTACCTAGTAGCCAATTTAATTTTTTGGTGGTTAGATCTGTTTGCTTCCGTTTCTTTAGTAAATGGGATTTCCAAGTTAGTTTGGTGTCCATGGTCATTCCTAAATATTTCACTTCGACTTGTTTGGGTATTATAACGTTGTTAAGATATACATCAGGAGTTGGGGTTTTTCGTAAAGTGAATGTGATATGGCTCGATTTGGATTCATTTATTTTTATCCTCCATTTGTTGACCCAGTTTTGTAGTATGTTGAGGTGATCTTGCAGGTCCAGGTCAGGATTTACTGATAAAATGGCGGTGTCATCAGCAAATGTGCCAATTGTTGTGTTCCTAGAGGTTGGTATGTCTGACGTGAAGAGAATATAAAGCACTGGACCCAGGACACTGCTCTGCGGCACCCTGCTTTAATTGGATGCAATTTTGATCTTTCATTTCCCACTTTGACTTGAAACTGTGGGTTACTAAGATAGGATATGAACGATCATAACATTGAAATAGAACAACTTTTGGAACCACAGACTAATCATGAACTACCAAAAGATCCTACAAAACGGTTTCTTCTAAAAACTACAGACATTAAATTATCATCTATTCCTGAAGAAATAAAAACAAACTAACTACCTTTGAAGCTCTTTCACCAAAACTATATGGCTTACCAAAAATTCATGAACCTAATGCCCCTTTAAGGCCTATTGATGGAGCAATTGGTTCCCCTACATATAATCTTGCAAAATATTTTAGATTTCTGTTACAACCTTATATAGGTAAACCACCTCATTATATTAAAATTCTGCTGACTTTGTTGAAATGCATGGTTTAAAAATTGAAGAGGGTTATATAATGGTCAGTTTTGACGTTGTTTCGCTGTTTACAAAATCCCTCTGAAAGGAATCATTGAATATATCGATCATACTTTTCCAAAGGATATAACCATTCTTTTTCAGCACTATCTTACTACTACTATTTTCAGTGGAATAATAAATTCTATGAATAGTTTGATGGTGTAGCAATAGGTAGCCCTATTAGTTCTGTTATAGCTAATTTTTATATGGAAAAGTTTGAAACACCGTTAAAAACCGCAGCTAAAAATGTTTAGTTTGGTATAGATATGTAGATGACACATTTGTTATTCGGAGAGATAGAGAAGAAGCACTACATGAATTTTTAATTTTATATATACCCACTTAATGACATTAATAATGTTATTACACCTGTTAGACACAACCATAAGAGAAAACCAGTTGGTACTGATCTTCCTTTTGTAACCAATTTTACAGATAGAATTGAAGAAGTCCTATTTAATCATGGCATTAGGACTGTTTTGAAACCTACAAAAAAAAATTAAAGAAGTTTTAAACCCATTGTCATCTTCCAGCGCGTGTACGTTATCTTCTTCATGTGGAACAGTATACATTGGAGCTACAAAACGTAGCTTTGATACCATAAATAGCATGTGAGATTGTGTAGATTAGGTGAACCAGAGAAATCTACGGTGGCTGACCATGCGTCTAATAATTTAAATACTGACATTCAGTTTGACAATATGGAAATATTAATACCCATTATTATGTTCGTTTACAAAGTGAAGTTATTGAAATATATAAACATCCTAATAACTTCAACAGGCAGGAAGAACTCTAAATAAGTTTTGGCATCTTATAATTTAAAAAAGGCACAATGGTACGACTTAATTTTAATTTTAGCTTTTGGTAAGTCTGGGTTTTCTTGCTGTGCTTTTTCTAAAGCTTGATGTATATGGTTTACTAATTATATGTTAAATTACCACAGCACTATAATTTAACATATGTAGTTGGAATTAAAATTTAAATTTGAAATTTTGTAAAACGTACTACATTGTGTTTTCACTGTAAAATAACACTTGCATTTATTTATTTCTTTGTTAGATTTTAATTGATGTTTCGATTTGCGAGTGATTTTATTCATTTCAAATTAAAGTTTTTCACAACTTTACACTTACATCATAACTTGATTCAACTTTTGTTAAATTTGCTATTTGATTATGGCATTTTTCAGTGTTAGTCTTCGACGGGTAGAGGGTTTCTGATTTGTCATCTTTAAGGTAGTTTAACAGTATTTAAATTATTAATGATCAAGTTATTCTTTACTAAAATTGTATTTCATAGTTGGCTTTAGACGTTTATCAAACTGTTATATTAATAGCAGGGTTATTTTTGAGTTTTTACTTTTTCAAATGTCATACATTTGTTTCAACATCTGAAACAATTCTTAAAAATTGTATTACTGCTGACGAAGATAACTGTAAGTGTTAGCAAAACGGTTAGATTTGTATAATATAATACAAAAATACACCATAAAAAAAACAAAAAGATTAGTATTTTAAAGACCTGCCTAGTAAATCATAAGTGTTATCAAGGTCAATTTTTTATATTCACTTTCATAAATACAATACAATGTTTCCACCATTTGTCCAACAAACGGCTGCTCAAATTATAGGAGATATACTTCATTGATAATAATTATTTAAAAATAGTGAAAAGTCCATTCTGGAACCACTTTACTTCCTTTCATGAAACACAAATATCTCGAACATGCACGTACGCATATGCTGCATTCGTGCAGAACCAACGAGTTCAAGTAAATGTTAAGTATAGTAAACTATTTGCGAAGGAAGTAAAGTCTTGATCAGTAATATCACGTCTTTAACGAAATAATATTTGCAAATTAAAATGAATTTCTGAATTGCGTACGTAATTATTGCTGACATATTGATAATATGAGGTAAAGTTGAAAAGGTTTTAACCATTTAGTATGGCTCAGTGAAGTAATTTTTGTAGAGTAATAAATAAGCACTGAACTTTCTTTGAATATCTGGAAAACTATTCACTTTATCGACATTTTTAAAACATAATTCAAATCAATTATTATCGTAAGTCATAAATGAAATAAGCCTTTAGAAGTACTGCAAAAGAGTTCTTAAAATATTGTTTATAGATATACGCAGAATCATCTACTATGAAGTAAAGCTGAGAAAAGATAATCCAATTTTAGACAAGTTTGTTTATTCGAAGTTTTTTTAGAGTAATTGCAGCTTTTTTGAATACATTATACATTATTAACTTTGTAGCAAAAAGTGTAGAGAGCTTACAAATAATTCAATTTATACGTTACTTTTAATAAATGTTTTTTCTAGGAAAATACTTAAACATTACTTTATAAGAACGCTAAAGTAGTTTTGCGTATATCTGTAAAGCCATTAATTATGTAACAAAAACTCTTTCTTTATTTAGTACGTGCGGAATTATTGCTGACATAAACTGATAATATGAGGTAAAGTTGAAAAGGCTTTAACAATTTTTTTGCTCAGTAAAGTAATTTTTTTAATGTGATATATTAGCAAACCGACCTTATTTTTAATCGATTTTAATAGTTATGCAAACCCATCCATGAATTTAAAAACTACAAATAGATGTAGTTAAATATATGTATAAAACTGTTATTACCTCATAAAGTTGTAACGAACTATTATTAACAGAAAAGTCGTTTTATACCACAGAAAGTATACCTATTGGGAATTTTATGTGTCAATAGATATCAATAAACATAAAAAAGGTCTACAAATTCAAAGATCGTTTTTGTTGACTAAAACTTTTCGAGTTAAATTAATTTCAATACTATATCCACTAACATAATTTTATGATAGTCAACAATCCTTCATTCGGTTGAAATTGCTATTTATGTGAAGTTAGGCCATTGTTGCCAGGTGTCAAAACGCAGATAAATACGAAGAAGCAATAAACAAGATCGTAGAATTCACAATCTGTCATAATATCAAATTGATGCAGAAGCTTGAGCCTTTATTGGATTTAGACGAAATGTTCCTTTATAGTGTTGCATTTTACATGTTTCAAAATTCTTGTATTTAAAGGATATAAAACGGCAATATTAGCTTGCTTGAAAATCCTACACATAATGTTAGTATTAATAAATGTTGAAAAATACCACGTAAAAAATTATTTCACGAATGGAAAATTATTTTTATAAAATAAAGGTATACGCATTTATTTTATGTGAAGTATACATAGGAATCTGAAAGGAAATTCATGTATTACAGTTCCCGTACATTTCAGTGATTTGGAAAAATACAGCTCTTGGTTAAAATTTTTATTGATACTTCAAGAATATAAATCGAAATACGTATAGCTTAACTTTGAAAAAACTTCCAGGTTACAGATCACATTCTATTAGAATTGCTCCAATTGTATTTTAAAGTACTGGTAATTTTGTTTGTCATTTAACTAGACTCCTGAAACAATAATATAATCACTTCACTTGAATAGTAATTCATATACTGATATACGTATTGTTGAGCTATTCATTTTTAAAAAATTTATTAACACAAATTGCATATAAAGGTTAAAAAATAAGGAAAGCGTTTTTGTTACATAATTAATGGTTTTACAGATATTCGCAAAAATGCTTTCCCGTTCGTATAAATTAATGTTTAAGTACCTTCCTAAAAAAACATTTATTAAAAGTAACGTGTAAAAGTGAATTATTTGTAAGGTCTCTACACTTTTTGCTACAAAGTTAATAGTTTATAATGTATTTAAAAAAACTTTGAATAAAGTTTTCTAAAATTGGATTATTTTTAAACCAAGTTTTCACAGCTTTACTCCATAGTAGATAATTTTTGATATATCCATACATAATATTTTAACAGCTCAGTACTTCTAATGGCTTATTTATTACTAACTTACATGTCTAGATTTGAAGTATCTTTGAAAAATGTCGATATACGTTTGCAATAAAGTTAATAGTTTTCTAGATATTCAAAGAAAGTTCTGTAGGACCCATGTAATGCAATATTTCAGTGCTTATGTATTACTCTACAAAAATTGCTATAAATAAAATTAAAAAAATAAACTATTTTTAGAAAAAGTTTCTGTCACTTGATCTAGGTAGAAATTTGCATACATTGACAAAAAGTACTTTTCAGCTACGACGTTTATATTAGTATTTTTCAATATATACTGACTTCCATAAAAATTTCAACACCTAGAATTTGTTGAACGATTTTATTGAAATTTTCGTCAACGGTGTCTTTCATTAGAACACACGATTAAAATTTGAATAAAATCTAGCTAGTAGTTTTTTTTTTGTTTTTTCCTTTGCACTTAGTAACAATAAATTTGAAGAAATAAACCAATCAGTGTGTAATTAACTGTCAATTTTGCAAATTGTTTGCTCACAATTGCGTTCTGAACTTGGGAACAATGCCAAGAGTACGCCAACGTCAACATTTTTCCCAATTGACTGATTTTGAACGTGGCCGTATTATTGGCATTAAAGAGGCCGGACTTTTGCTAAGAGAAATTTCTCGTCGTGTAAACCGAAATGTTACAACGGTAGATGTTGGTCCAAATGGTCCGAGGAACGTCGCCCTGGATCTGGACGTCCGCGCAGGACTACAGATCGCGAAGAACGTCGCTTAAGACTTTTGGCCACAAGAGACAGATTACAACAACTCGATCGATTGCAAATGATTGGATGAGAGGTGTAGGAGCCAGAATGTCAATGTCATTTGCTTATCGCCGGATAAGGTCTTATGGGCTGCGTTCATATCGTCAATGTTTATGTCTTCCTCTTACACCACCTCACCGTCTACGCAGGCTAGAATGGAGCAACGAAAGGGCGAATTGGGCGCAAGAATGGCATCGAATTGTGTTTAGTGACGAGTCCCGATTTTGCTTGTGGGCCCACGATGGTCGTATGAGGGTCAGATGGATGCGTGGAGAACGTAAAAACATCCAACATTTTTTGCATTTTTTGTGTAACGCAACACAGTCCTGACACAAGGAGTGATGGTATGGGGTGCAATATGTTACAGTAGCAGATCACCCTTGGTCTTCATTGATGGCAACTTAGACGCCGCTGGTTATATTGCCAATGTGCTAGAACCCGTTGCGCTTCCATATCTTCAGGGGCTGGAAAATCCCATTTCCCAACAGGATAATGCGCGCCCTCATACGGCAAGGGCTACAACACGTTTTTTGGAAGAAGCTAACATTGCCGTCCTCCCATGGCCTGCTCGGTCGCCTGATTTGTCGCCTATTGAACATGTATGGGATGAGGTCGACTGGCGACTGGGTGATTTACCACACCCTCCAGATAACTTACACGATCTTCGGCTACGGATTCAAGAAGCTTGGGTTGATATACCACAGGCAGCTATAGATCACTATAGATCACTTGATTAATAGCATGTCACGCCGTCTAAATGAGTGCATTACAAATCGTGGCGGAGCAACTCATTATTGAAAAAAACATTTTTAGTTTTTGTTCTTTTGTTTTAAAATTTTAAGCGTTTGTTTGTTCTAATGAAAGACATCGTTGACGAAAGTTTCAATAAAATCGGTCAATAAATTCTAGGTGTTGCAATTTTTATGGAAGTCAGTGTATTCACAAAATGTGCATTAGGGTATTTCCTGGCTTTAAGAAAGTGTTGTCTATTATTGGATCATATTCAGATAGAGTTTCTGCACTTATGACTCCAAAAGTCACCAAAGTCGCCAAAGGTCACGTAAGGGACTCCCTTGAAGTACGTTTTCTTATAGTTGACTTAGTGCGCTCAAAAAGTTGATGATGTTTGATACTATCAAAAAAAAGGATTACTAGAAAACCGTTTCCAAGGCTTTATATCCTGCAAAATATTTTTTAAAAGTTGTCTAAAATTAAACTCTGTATACTGCTGCTGCAGATTTCTCAGTACACTTACAAAAGATTTTTTAAGAACTTCTTTCTTGAAACTTATTTATTACCCCATTAAGAACTGAAATAATGTTAACTGTAGGAAGTTTCCTATACTTCGTGATGTAAAGTTAAATTGTATAGATATTCACAAACAGTATATCTACCGTTCTAACGTCGTTATACATCAATGTTGGAGATAACTTACTTTTATGATTCTATTGAATATAGGTTTGGAATGCACAATCCAATATTACAGCGCAATTTAAATGAACCATAGGTACCGGCTTAGTTGCACGCGTACAAATATAAGTTCGGATCAACACGTATTTTTATTCTGTCAAGTTCAGACTTGCGCATACGATCAGACACTAGTTGCATTAAGTTTGATTTCTGTACGAAGTTAGCATTTGACATTGGTTGGAAGCAGCCCAAAGCTAATTAATTTCCATACAAAGTCGCGCTTAAAATTATACTATTTGAAGAATTTTGAAAAATTTTGCTATAAAGTTAATAGTTTTCCAAATATTCATTAAAAGTGACTCGTAAAGAGCACCCTTGTGCTGCTTTTACACTACCCTACAAAACATTTTTACTAAAAACAATTCATATACCTTTATATACCATTGTTTGGCGAGGGGGGGGGGGGGGTAGTGAACGCCAAATAAGAAGTCCAAGATCTGCCGGGAGTAAAGTCCCGCCTCATTCAGATGCCTGGAAAGGCAGGACTCAAGCGACCTCGGTCAATGAAGTACCAACATTCGGATACATTACTACAACATACGTTGTATCGGGTCCAATCTTAATTCTGTTCACCTACACCTTGAACAAGTGCAACCGGACATTTTGTTTCTATCAGAAACACAAGTCTCCCCAGGATGAACAGATTCGCCTGACCTGCACTTTTCCTGACACTAACTTTCGTGACAATAACTTCCACGATCTGTTTGATTACCTTAGTCTGAAAATAAACTACCTTTTATCACAGTATCCATCTTACCATATCTCAATTCTGGGATGTCCCCAACTCCAATTGGCATTTACCACTAATCCCGCCGGTCATAGTGCAGGAACATTTGCTGTATCCTGTGAGCTCATACAAATGATTTCCGAACCCACCAGAATCCCTGACAACCCTAACCATCTCCAAACCCATTCCTTACATCACACCCACTTATCTATAAAACAAGAATCCTTTCCTCACTTGGTCAATCAGACCACTGTCTAATCGCAATAACTTCTGTACCAAATCCCACTGTTATTCCAAAAACAGATAGAACCATGTGGTGTTTTAAATAAGCTAACTGTACCGCACTGCGGGATTTGTTTGTAACCTTGCCCTGGCGCGAGTATTACTTTACACGTTCCTCTTCTTCAAACATTGGTGTTATCTTGATGGGTATGGACTTATATATTCCCAAAAAAGATAATCGCGTAGGTCAATACCGTTTTCAGCCATGGTTCAATATGGCTTGCAGCGATGCATTATCGCAAGAGCATTATGTCTGTACGAAATTGAAAACAAATAAATCTGTCGTAAATCACTACATTGCAGCAAGAAATAGTTGCAAAAGCGTCATCACCATGTCCAAAAAAATGTTTGAAGGACGTAGATACAAATTTGTCTTGTGTCCTTTGAGTAGTCGCAAGTTTTGGTCACTAGCTAAAGCCATCAGTAAAAACCTTAGTACATCTTCCTTTTCCCCCATGACGTCTCGTGACGGATCTGTAGTAGCTGATCCTCTGGTAAAGCCAACCTCTTTGTCGATTACTTTGCATCAAATTTATGTCTCAATGATTCTGTGCCGTCGCTCAGCTCTACCCGATACACTATGAAACCAATTCACTTTCGATACAAACTTCTAGAATCAAACTGCATTGTCCAAATCCTTTTCGATCTCCAATTCATCTAGAGAGTTTACCTCATCGTGGAGGTTGGCAAATGTCCAACCTATTCCTAAAAAGGGCGATAAAACCAATCCCTCAAACCATCGACCAATATATATTCTGTCGAAAATCATGGAAAAATGCACCAACCATAAGCTACTTTCATTCCGTGATTCCAATAAGCTCCTCAGCAACCGCCAGTATCGGTTTAGACAGAGTCGTTCAACGGGTGTTCTTCTTTCATATTTCACCCAACATTAGAAAGGTCCAGTGAAACAGTCGTAGTATCTTGAGATATTTCAAAGGCTTTTGACCAGCTTTGGCACAAGTGCCTACTTGCCAAGCTCACCTCGTTTACCTTATATAATACGCTAATCAATTGGATCTCCAACTTTCTTGACAAAAGAGGTCTACGTGTTGTCGTTGATGGCTTCTTTTAGAAAGAAACTACTATTAACGCGGGCGTACCACAAGGATCAGTGACAGCTTCCACACCTTTCCTGTGATACATAAATGATCTCATTTCCTCAAAACTATACCATTCCCTTTTTGAAGACGACAGTACTTTTCATTCTAGTTCTCTGTTTTTCCACAACAATAAGCCTAATCAGGACGTTAAAGTGAAAATGACAGCCTTAAGCAACAGAGATTTAGAACGTATCCTTGAATGGGGAAGTAATAATCTGCACCGCCGGAAAAACCCGGTTGTTTCCTTGTGTCCTCCAAGAAAGACGGATCATTTCCTGTTGTAAATATAAACAGGGCTTTCTATACAGATCTAAACAGTACGTCACATCGCACCAACTACTTTTATTGCACAAGGCTTAAATTCGACCTCATCAGGAATTCAACTCCCATCTCTGGGTCAGTGCTCCCCAATACGCCCTTGACATGGTAAACCGGATCCAAACGAAATCTATAAGACTTATAAGTGACCTATCTCTAACTTCTGACCTACAGTCTCTTGAGCATAGAAGAATGGTTTTAGTTCTTTCCTTGTTCTATCGCTATTACAACGGCAAGTGTACCTCCGAAATACACCCCATAGTACCTTCCTAGGGCGTCTTCGCTAGGAACACTCGGTTTCTCCATTCACGCCATAATTACACACTAAAAATTCATCTTGTTACACTAAACGGGCGCAATCCACATTTTTCCACACGGCCACCACATTGTGGAATGCACTACCCAGTTCCTGTTTTCCTCCAAACTTTGGTTTAATTAAATTTAAGGTAGTCGTTCATAAACAGCAGCCTAACCATTTTCCTAACCCCACCCCAGTGTTCTAGAGTGCTTTAGCTTTAGCATCGATAAATTAATTCAGTTTGAGGAAACTACAAAAGCTTACTAAATTAATTACTGCTTTTGAAATAATTAAAGGGCATTACGTCACCAATACGTTAAATAACTATGATCAGCAAATTGAAACAAACCTTATTTTATACACTAAGTTTTAGATTTAATCTGTCGTTACCCATATCCTTTTAGTACATTTTCAAAATTGGTTTAATATCATTCGATTATTATTACCCGTTTTGGTAATTTTATTTGTTTATATCGAACATACGAAGGCGATTCATAGTAGCGCATGTGACATATATATTATGAAATTTTTCAGATTCTTACTTAAACCCACAACCTGCTTCGGTGAGTTCAGTCGGCAACCCGCTTACATAAAAAATAAAATAATAAACCTATGTGGCACCTAGTGTGGATTGTTCGTGTGACATCTTGCCCATTTCATTAGTAATTGATGTAACATTTTTAATTGTTTTAACTCCACAAGGAAATGTATAAGGAGAAAGCGAAACAATTTAGATACACAACTTAATAAATCTCGTAATAGCCGTATTAATCATTTCGATTAACTTGTTCAACATATAATCAATATGGTATTCATTAGTAAAAGCAAATAAATTTAGTTACTGATGTAGAAGTGATCACGACAAATTGCTCTTTAGACCGTAATGGCAATTAAAAACAAAATTTTATAAAACCGATTTAAAGTCGTAAATTACTCTGTAAGTAAAATTATAGCATGTTCATGTCTGCCAAAAATCATTTTGTGTGAAAATATACTATTGTTTATATAGTTCATCAATATGCTTTATTATTAATGTGCAAGGCTATCGAAAATTATGAGATAAATTACAACTATTTCACATCAATCAACTCGTGCACAATTAACACAAAACCTGATAAACTCCAACAGTCGCACTTAAATTAATTTGTTTTAATGTCAAATTTTTATATAATACAACAAAATTTGTTAACGTAGAATGGTGTTTCATTGTTAGAGAATTACATCCCATAAATAAATCCTCAAGCTTAACCTGTCTACCTTTATTGTTCATTTACTCATTTCAATAAATAAGCGAGCTTCTCTTTTCACATGCGTATATTAGGAGATGTTGAGGAAACTGAATAGCTCCTTTACATTCAATTATTACAGTACTCAGAGTATACTTGTAATACCTTCACTACTACGTTCCAGTGGTCTTAATTTATGTTAAGAATTTACCTTTACAGTTGATTGATTTCCAAATTGTCTGTTAAAAAAGAACCAATATTGCTTTAATGCTTAATTAAGCTGTAAAAATTTTGTACGTGAAAATTTGCACTATTTGTATGGACCACGAAGTTTAAACGAGAGATTCGAACGAGGGCTATTTAAACATATCAGATTCGAACAATTCAAGTAAATCGATTGTCTACCAATACTTTTTTTGTAATCAAGTGTAATTAAACTCGTTAATTAATTTTTTTTAATCACTAAATTTACGATGATCAATATAAGCCTATTATTTTCACTTACCTATAATGCAAGTTTTTGCTGCTATCAGCCACTCCCGCCACTGCTGTTTTTTATGATACATTATTCCTTATAGCGTATGATCAAATGAGAATTATCATTCGTTTCCATGGATTTAATTAAAATCTTATTCTTTGTCTATCGTTATATTCCCATAAGTTATGGATACATCCCTGAACATACACCTTTCTATTCTGACAAAACAAATTATACATTCGAGATTGGCACGATACAATAAAAATGAATTTTAATGCAGATGTGAAAGTTTAATAAAATACCTTAAGGGTCAACTGTGCACAGCGTTAATGCGATGTAATAGCTATAGATCAGTCCAGAAAACCTTTAACGAAATCAAGTTTAAAAGACAAAAACTAAATTTCGAGTTATGAGCGAACTGCATTTTCCACACATATTTCATAAATCTGTTCTAACATCTTGTACCGCCCCCCAGAGGCGTAATTATTTGTAATAATGCAAATTCAAGAAAAAGAAGGAAAAGGCCATGTATTTCATTCCCTCCCCAAAGGGGAGGGTGGGCTGCTCGAGCTTTCCGAGCTCCATTAGCCACAATCATGGATTCCCAGCATACATGCATTACGTTATATACACGGTAGGATTAGGGATGGGTGTGGTCAGGATAGGATCCGAAGTAACGGAGTTAGGGTTCTGAGGGGGAAAATAGTACCCCAGCATTCGCCTAAGTAGCCGCATATGGTGAGCATATACGCAGTGACAATGCCGCTACATGTGTATGAGGAAAACCCCCTGAAAAACCTCATACAAGGTAGACGGTAACGGGAATCGAACCCATTGCCTCCCGAATGCTAAGCAGGTCGTGTCACCACTACGTTACCAGCTCGGTGCAAATTCAAGAACAAAGCAATCGTTGAGTGATTTATCTTGCCTTGACTGACAATAATGTCACTATTACTCAAATTAATTGTCTGCCTTACTTTGACTTTTCAGGCAATAATTAAACTATTAGAATTTATCTACAAGTCTGATATTTAATAACTCGCAAACCTCAAATCTGATCAAACTAAGTGGCCGTCTAGTGTTAGATATGTTGTGCTATCTAAATTAGATAGGCCGGATGAGTTAAGTGTTGCATCATGAGGGGCAGGTAAAAAAATGACACTTCTCACATTAAAATCAACGAGCGTCGCGTAGCGGTGGTTCAGCCCGTTAATCTACTATTGTGGGAAAGAACTACCAATACAACCCACTTTATTTATAAATAAGCAAGTACACCAGTAGATGAATAAATCAAATAACCCAAAAAAAAAACAATGAAAAAATCAATGAAAGGGTTAAATATGTAACCTAACACCATTAAATCATGTTAAAGTGCGTACAAAATTACAACGTTAAGACAAAATGAATAGAAAGCAGTTTCGTTACACAGAAACACAATAATAAAAAAAACACATGTAGTCACAATCACAATTGGGTCATAAATAATCAACATAAAAATTATAATAAAAATCGTAACACCAAACATGTGGCCCTTTTAAAAACCAATCATGCCGGTCTTTAAGTAAATAGGCACATAAAATAATAAAGCAAATTATGGTACATGTAAAATGCAACAGTAACATTGCACAGGTGATAAGGTAAGGCAAGGACAAAAGAAAACAGACAAGGAATTTACACGTACCGAATTGTTTAGTGACCACTACGCACAGAAGATTTAAATGAAATTACAATAAAGCAGATACAAAGATAAATCAGCTCATAAGAAAATAATTCCACTTAAACACACTGACAAAAAAAACCATTAAAACAAAGCCTTACAAGAGTAAGTTATAATTAGATCACTAACATCGTGACCGATATGTAAGTTTCAGTGCGTTAGAAAAATACCGTGCTCCCTTCTCCGGTTACACACTCATCTATACAACAATAAAGACAATAAAAATAAAATTCCAGGTGTTGAATGGTTATCTGATCTCGAAAGTGTGTACACGTTACTTACACAATAAATATTCCCTTAATTGATCACAAACACAAAGCATTAACATGCGCGGTGTAACCCCGAAAGAAGAGACAACTTAGTGTTGGCGAATTCAAAGGGAAAATGTACACGCAAGACTTAGTTTAAAGACAAACTGTTTACGATGTAGGTATTTAATTAACCGAAAAATCGATCTGGCTCGATTGACACGCTAACTGTAACTGCCCCCTTTCGATTTCAAAACTAACTATATCTACTCCCGAAAAACCACCCCCGTTTTTCAAAAGTAATAAAAAACAAGAAAATTTAATTTCCGTTGGAACAGTTTCATATTCACTCTTGCACGACATCATAATTTTAAAAATATGCATTCGTCCGTAACAACACTCAATTTCTCTCTCGAAGTTTCAAGTAACAAAGATATCTTTTAATCGCGGTCTGTACCGCCACAATGGATCATTAGATCAATGACATTTTTACATCAAGAGAGCGCATAAGAAATTCCAATGATTCGTTATGCCCCTTCAGTAAAGCATTTTTAAGCGTGCACCTGCCACTCGCCCCCTAACATGTGTTTTACAACCCCAGACAAGTATCAGTTACAAGCAATTTCACATTCCTTACATAAAATATCTAAATAAAATATTTTGGGAACATTAGCAAATTACGTCGTATTATCAAGGTCTTACAAATCCACTAATTATCTTTTCTATCGTGGTAACAATGGCGATTTAACAAACGTTTATTACAATAATAAAATTTTCGCGGTCCGCTACCTACAATCTCAAAGTAATTCTTACAGATATTAGGGGAGCGCCGGGAGGGTTTGGATAGGAGGAGGCATGGGACACATTCAAAATTTCCGCCTAAGTAGGAAACTGGTCAAAAGAGATACTTAACCGGAGGCACATTTTAATATTCTTAGTTCCCGTCTAGAGGCGAAGCAGGCTGGTCACTTCGTTTCGACGCATCAGGATGTTCGTATTATTCCACGTGTTCGTTATGTACACTAGTTTTAAACTGAGCTTTTAACAAACTGTCTTTGGGTTTTTTGAGTTGCTGATTTATTGCCAGTATTAGGTAAGCTTTACGAATTAAAGCTTGTTGTTATTTTTAAGATATGTGAACATAGTTTAACAAATTTTGTATTTTATTAGTCGAACCATATTGTGGTAGGGTTTGAAAACCTGTCCAAACCCTCCCTAAACTATGAAATTATTACTGCAAAAATGCCTTCCATGTACAAAAGGCTGGCAGACAGGACCTTTTCTGCAGAAGCCACGAAAAATGCAACAATTGATGTTTTGTCTGGAAAATATTCCTATCGCAGAAGAGCACAATGTTAAAAAATCGACTCTAGCATTATATGTCAAAAAAGCAAAAGTTGGAATCCCTAATATGTCATTCTCTCCGCATTTCGTCACATGTCAAGTTTTACCTAATGAGTTGGAATTGTCACTTGCCGGTTATCTTAAAACATGCTCGAACATGTACTATGGTTTAACTCCAAAGGGGACAAGCAGATTAGCATATGGGTTTGCCGAAAAAATTGTGTACAAGAATTCCGGAGAGTGTAAGGTTAGCGAGAATTTCAAGTTTTAACAAACATTTCAAGCTAAGGTACAGGAGGTCCTGAAAAGGCGCAAAGTCATTCTTATAATGGACAATCACGAGTCCCATTTATCTGTTCCTGCAATTGATTACTACAAAGAAAATGGCATTACGATTCTAACTCTTCCAGCCTACACATCTAACAAATTGCAACCTTTAGATAGAACTATTTTCGGCCCATTCAAAAGATACTTTAACCAAGGAGCACTTGACTGGATGATCTCTCATCCAGGACATCCCATTTACAACCTGGCACCAATATGCATGAAAGCTTGGACTGATTTGCAACTCCCTCAAACATAAAATCTGGATTCCTTTGATCTGTAATTTGGCCGTTTGATACAAATATTTTCAGCGAAGAAGACTTACCTTGCTCATTTGTCACAGAGTGTAGCACCTCCACCAGAAAATAAAATTTTAAATAGAAATGTAGATGCATCACTGCCAACCACCTCTACTGCACAGTAGGGTCGAACTTAAAGACCAACGTTTGAATTTGTTTTGGTAAGTGCAAATTCGTTTCCTTTTTGACTCTATACAATGAAAATATTTTGCTTTTCATAATCTAGTGACTATTAGTGGTGCCGCAAGGGCATTGATTTTTGAAAATATTAAATATATATATATATATATATATATATATATATATATATATATATATATATATATATATGTACCAATTATCAAATTTATTAAGCTATTTTCAGGTTAACAGTTAGCTCGAATCCATGTAAAAGTTCTGTAATAACAAAATTAATTCATTTCCGCTAGTATCTAGAATATGGCTTTAGAATTAAACATTTGAACTTCGTGGTGGGCGTTGGCAGTAGTCGGCACAGCGGAACACCCATTTAATTTATTTTACTCGAGTAGTGTGCGTCTCGACAGCTTTGTTTGAGTTAACTGATTGCAGAATTTGTGCTTTCGATTATTTTAAATAAACATTAAGTAATATAATTTGTGCTAGGAATTTGTTAAAGTGTGTTGTATTTGGTGTTTTGCCAACATACGAAGACTTTATCAAACATTGTTTATGGGATTCAGTTAAATCTAACATCTGACAACTGGGATCGGGAACCTACGGTTAGTGAAATGTCTAAACAGCTAAAAGTATATGGCTTAGAGCTTCGAACCCCACGGTTTCTGACACACGTATCATAAAAATGGTTACATACTTCCACGACAAGTATCGAAATTTAAAGAAAAGTTTTAAAAATAGAAAAAACAATCCCTCATTTAATATAAAGCTACAAAATTTTAGACAATCGTCAAAAAAACTTTTTGACGTAAGTGCGTATAAATGTAAATATTTTTTTTTGTTTAAATGCAGTAAAGCCTTTCGTGTACCAGAACAAGAGCACGCGTTTCTGAAAGACCAAAGAGATAAAAGGATCATGGCAATAGATTCAGTAAATGTCAAAACTACAAAGAAAATTAACCGAAGTGTTCAGAGACTTCAGAAAGAATTCTTCAGAAGAGAAAAACTTGTTTCATCTACTTCGAATAACAGCGGAACTTCCCGAAGAAGTCGAGCTCAAAAGTATCATCTACTTCCTACTTTCAAAATAATGACATTGATATATCAAATTGGAGACTTATTGGGTGCGGTCAGTACGGGACGTACGTATGGAGTAATTAAAGTATTGGAGGCGAGGCTACGACGACCCTTACAGTGGCTGATTTGCTTACTTCATGCAAATGAGTTTCCTTTGAGACACTTATTTAAAGAACTCGATGGGAAAACTACGGGTCCTAAAGGGTTTTCTGAGCAAATAGGAAAGAACTCGAGAAATTCGAAACTCGGGAAATTGTAAAATATAAAAGAATTAAATCGCAGCTACCACAAGTAGATTTTGAGGACTTAAATACAGATCAGAAGTACCACTTCGAAATCGAAATTTCCAAAGCGGTGTCAACCAGAATATTTCCGGGAAAGGTCGGTCATTGTCGTTGGTTAACAACCGCATTTCTGCGTTCATATTTGTCCTGTAATGGTCCTTCTCAAAATTTAGTGGTTCTTAACTGAATATTTTGTCAAACTCTATAGCCCAATGTGCTTCAACATCATAGTAAAACCGCTATGTAGGGATGGATCTATTCATTTGTGGAAAATGTGTGAAAGTTCCAGATACCTTGAAAAAGAGGACAAGGATATAATCAATCGCGTTATTCAAAGAAATGTCTTTTTTGGAACTCACGAAAATTTACTTTTGGCAATGGTAACTGATTGCCGCAGACATATTAAAAAACTTGCGCTTAGAAGAATAATGGCGGCTAGATCTAAGCCTAATAAAATTGCTAGGGCTTTTGAAATCCCATCCATAAATGTTTAAGCTTCTGAATATAAAGAATTAATAGATTGGAATAATTGCAACTCACCAAACCGCCCATTTTGTCGGACTTATCTGATGAAGAAATTACAAGATTGGTCGAAACAGGAGAAGCACTTAATTTTCTTCATTGGAAAAATGCATAAAAACTGTTACTGAGGCTGCGTCTGCCGTGTCTGCGTCTGAAGCTAGCGATGGTTTTATATTAGGAAAGTTTAGGTCGCGCAATATTATGACCAAGTTTAACACAAAGAAGGATTATAATTTGGTACTCTAAATAGATAAGGAGGTGGGGGGGGGGAGGTCGATGCGTAGTCACCTCCTTCCGGTGACTTCTGGGTAGTATTTGCGCAATACGAGTAAATATGGGTTAAAAGCTGCGTTTCAATTTTAGTCACCTTGTATTTCAATTGTATAACTTTGAGATCCATGCGGCACCGGAAAATAATTATGAGCGACTATTCTTCCGGTGAGGGAGATGTCATTTACAAAGACTCATCCTCGCACTTGGGTTTGGAGCAGGATAAGGACGAGGAAGAGAACCGCACAAAAGTTTGAGTCCAGAGTTTAGTAGTTTGTAAAGTATTTGGGAAAAAATAGTTAGACATTATGCCGCTAAAATAAAAGAAGTTGTGAACTTCGATGTTGATCTTACTGAGCACAGCTTGTCTTAATGCTGAATTTTTGTTTTATGAACATTATTCTTGTTTGTTTTATTTTATTTTTACTTACTGATTTAAGCGTCCAGGCCCACGCCGTCACGTTGAGGGTTTGGACATATATATATATATATATATATATATATATATATATATATATATATATATATATATATATATATATATTTGTGTGTGTGTGTGTGTGTGTGTGTGTGTGTGTGTGTGTGTGTGTGTGGTGTGCGTGTGCGTGTGGTGTGTGCTGTGTGTGTGTGTGTGTGTGTGTTGTGTGTGTGTGTGTGTGTGTTTGTGTGTGTTTGGGTGTGTTTGGGTGTGTTTGTGTGTGTGTGTGTGTGTGTGTGTGTGTGTGTGTGTGTGTGTGTGTGTGTGTGTGTGTGTGTGTGTGTGTGTGTGTGTGTGTGTGTGTGTGTGTGTGTGTGTGTGTGTGTGTGTGTGTGTGTGTGTGTGTGTGTGTGTGTGTGTGTGTGTGTGTGTGTGTGTGTGTGTGTGTGTGTGTGTGTGTGTGTGTGTTATTATTATTATTATATTTATTAAAACATTGTATATACATTCAATTCAAAATTTTCACAATATGTACATTACAAATATACCATTATTTTCTGAGGAGCCGCGAAAGTTTAAGCGCATGATATGTTTAAGATCAGTTGTTGTTCCGAATTTATAACACACAAAACATTGTTGATTGTCCATTTCGAAATAAACGTGTCAATTGTTTTTTCCCGGTATGCCACGAAAAATCCTGAATGATTCTGTTTCTTAGGCGTGTTACGTACTGACACTTTAGACACACAGTCACGGTATTGTTTTTAATATCGTTGATGTACGTATTGTAAATGGTTGCTTTAGCTAGATTTATTAAAAAGTTTGCCAGATCGTTTGCTTGTTGGCTACCTTTTACGCCGCATATTATTTGTGTTTCGCTTATGGACGGTAGTCCAAGTATGAGTGATACTGATGTATGTACTAAATCCCAAAGCTCTTTGGTTTGTGAGCAGCGCAGAATCATATGCTTCGCATTTGCATTTTGCTCGTTACAGTAGTGACATGTACTTGTATTTCTTATACCGGCACGGCATAAATACAATGGATCAGCTAAGCGGTTTAAAGCGAACCGCCATGCTATTTCGGAAACATATCCGTTTGTTAATTTGTTGAAAAAGCCTTTCCATTCTGTCGTTTCGGTATTCCAATAGTTGTTTATCTGCAGAGGATTTTCGGGTTTATTGAAAAACGTAGTTGTTAGTAGTTCTTGATGCTTTCTTTTGGTTCGTTTATTTAAGCAGTACGTTTTGTGGTCGAAATTAAATAAAATCATATTTTTTGGGTTTGTATGCCCATAGTCTACAAGCTTATCAGCGAAAACCTGCTTAATTCGATAATAGTGCCGGAGTAGCTCATTTTTTACTACCTCGCTAGTGTGGGGAAACCTAGCAAGTAATGACATATCATCCAACCAGACATTGTTTTGTCTAAAATCGTTTAGTGTGACAAAACCGTGCTTTATCCATATATCAGCAAAATAGGTGGAACATCATGTGGTACAAGCGATGAGGGCAATGTAGGTGTTTTCATGACATCGTACTGTTCTAGAAAGAGACCTACGCTTTGATTGGTTTTAATGGTTTCAATAATAAATGGAGATAAAGAACCTTTGCTAGGGTTTCTGTCTTTCAAAAGAACCACTGCCAAGCCAAACCAATGGAATCTGCAGATCTTAAAGCATGTTCCATCAACACCTTCCATTTTGTTCTTCTTGGGTGCATATCAATTTTTTGCTAACATTACCCTCATTAGTTTGATTTTTGATGGAATGTGCACTAATCCTAGTCCACCTTTATAAGCTGGAACACACAAACACTGCTGCGCTACCCAGTGTTTTCCTTCCACATGAAGTCTACTATCCTTTTTGTAATTCATTTTGCTGTTGGAGAGTTAATGCAACGCTTTGTAAGACATGCCATAACTTGGGCGCTATAAACTGATGAATTACGTTTTTTCTTCCCACTATTGACAATGTTGGTGCTATTCCATTCCACTTTGTGATAGAGTTGTTCAACGATTGAGATAGCTTAATAAAATTTTGTTCACGGCTAAAATTTTCATCATTTGAAAAGTTGATTCCTAAAATTTCTATGTGTGTAAACCATTCGATATTTAGAGGTGTTTCCTTTCGGGCTTTCCAACTTCCAGACCACATACCTTTGCACTTACTTAAGTTTAACTCTGAACCTGATTGCTCTGCATATATATTGTAACAATTTTGTAAAACTTTAAAGTCTTTGTTATCTGCTGTAAACACTGTAATGTCATCCGCGTAAGCACTTACACATATGTTAAGCGGGTACGGAATCGTAGGAAGAGTGAGGCCTTTGGTGTATGTTCGGATTAGATTCAGGAAAGGTTCGATTGCTATGGAATAGAGCGGACCTGACAAAGGGCATCCTTGCCTAATACCATTTTCAAAAGAGATGACGCTGGTTAGTAATGATCCCAGTCGTATATGACTGGTGCACTTTGTGTATAATAATTTCACATATTTTATAAATTCGTCCCCAAATTCATTTTTTAAAACGCAAAACAGGTACCCATGGCAAATCTTGTCAAACGCGGACTTTTGGTCTAAGTTCACTACAGCTAATGGGATATTGTGCTGGTTAGCATAATGTATAAGCTCGCGATGCAGATGTATCGTGTCGTACATTGATCTATTGGGAATAGAATAACTCTGATCAGGTGATATTATTTTATTAATGACGCTGGTTAGTCTCACGGATAATGTCTTAGCAAGTATTTTGTAATCCGTTGTCAATAACGATATAGGTCTCCAATTTTGTATTTCTAATAAGTCGCCTTTTTTAGGCATGAGAGCAACCACGGATTTTGTAACTGAAAGTGGTAGTTGATTGTTATCTATTGCTGTGGTAATCATTTTCTGATAAGAATGTTTAATTATATCCCAAAAGTATGCGTAAAACTGGGTTGTTAATCCATCAATACCAGGTGCACTATTTTTGTTTAACAATTTTACCGCTACGGTTAATTCATCGATGGATATTGGTTCGTTAAGTAAAACTTTATCCTTATTGGA
>JARFJB010001943.1:917500-990000 GCA_036346205.1 Vesta saturnalis
CGTTTTCCTGAATAATTTTGCGGGGTATCTGAAAATTCTTGTAATTGTGATCAGCAACGGTTTAGAAATGATCAATAATTATTCAATTCAGAGATACATGCTCGTATATACGCCAAGAACGGGTAAAGTTACATTCTAATTAACTCACCAGCCAAGATCACACGTTTCACTAGCTGAAACGTCGTAGTAGAACATACGTTATGATTTGTGTATAATTAACGCCAGAAATGTCATTTTTAAATTGCAATGTTATTAACTTTAGTGTATCATTTTTCTTGAAAAGTTGTGAGTAGATATACTAGGGCGATCCTAACCCACTTTTGTCACTAAAAAAGTAACTAGATTTGAAACAAGTCACTAGAAAAGTTATTAGATTATCCACATCAAGGTCTATGGCTTTCAAGGTCAAGGTCATCGTAAACATTGTCTGCTTCGAAGTACATTCCTCAACGTCAAGGTCATTGAAGTAACTAGATTTGAAGTCATTAGAAAAGTTACTAGATTGGTTTTTCAAGGTCATTGAATCTCTCGTACAGATTGTCCTGTATATTCTTCAGTGTAATCGTACACATTACCTGCGTCCAAGTACAGGGTCACATACACATTACCTATGTCAAGGTTTTCAAAGGGCCCACTGTACACGCTGCGTATATTCTTTAAGGTTACGTATGGGGACTCACATTCCCTACATCGAAGTGAATGGTTTTCAAGGTAACGTACTCGTTCCCGCATCAAAGTTGAAGTCTTCAAGACCACGTGACAGGAAATGTTCAAGGTCACCAATAAATTCTTGGAATTTGGCTGAGTCAAGGTCATGTGTTAATTTGACAGGAAATTTTTAAGGTCACCAGGCAATTCTCAGAATTTGGCCGAAGTCGTACGTATTAATTAAGTTATTACAATTCTCAAGGTGACCTGCATGGGGATTAAATAGACTTTTCAAGGTCAAGGTGTGGGGGATTCTAATTTTTAGGGTCAAATTTTCATGGTCACTAATTCTTGGCTAAGTCAAGTTGTTAATTTAGTTATGACAATTTTTAGAATTCTCAGGGTCACTTGCAGGGGTATCCTATTACAGATTGTTGTCTATTCTAGTACTCAAAGGTTTATTTTCAAGGTCACGCAATTATATTGACCTCTGAAGTAGGTTCCTCACGGTCAAGTTTCATGACGCATGTGTCTGGGCTTGACGTATACGTAGACCAAAGTTGAGCTACTCCACAGTGCTCAAGATCACCAAGCAATTCTTGGCCGAGTCGAGGTGTTAATTCATTTACCACAATTTTTCAAGGTCACGTATGGAGACTCACTTGGTGGTATATAGAAGGATGCTCTTCAAGGTCACGAGCGGGATGCTAATCCGACTTTTTCACTAGAAAAGTTACGAGAAATTAATTTTCAAGGTCAAGCTAAACGATAGATCAAGGTATTCTGTATTGGCGCTCTTCAAGTAGCGAAATAAGCATGGCTTTGCGTGGGTAACTACCAAGGTCACCTGTAGTTTCCAGCGACCCCAACCATTTAAATGCCAAGGTCACAATTCTGAAAAATCTAGAAATAGAAGTCAAGCTATTTAAGGTTCTCTTATGGGCTCTGTTTCTGGATATCCATGTATCCTGCACCAGGCTCAAAGAAGTCGTAGGTTGGTTCTGAACGAATTTCTCAAGGTCAGTCTAATTTTGCCCGAGTCTAGACCATGTGTTAATTCCTAGAAATCAATGACCACCTGCAGGAGTATCCCGATCTTATTCGATAGTAATACGAGGGTCAAATTTTGGAGGAAAATTTTCACCAAACAATCCCTGCCATCGCTTCAAGGTCAAGGTTTATTCTTAGAATTGTCATTGAAGGTGCGAGTGATCCATTAGCGTAACGCCCTTTTGGCGGGAAATGGACAATTCTTGGAACTGACTAAGTCAAAGTCATGTGTTCAAGGTCACCAAGAAAATTGTCAAATCCACTTTGTTCAAATAATTCTTTTGTATACGTCTTTAGAAGTTATTACAATTCATAGAAATCAATTTTCAACGTTGTCTGCGGGGGTATTCTTAGAAATCAATTGCCAAGGCTAATCGTAGGGGTATTCTTAGAATGGGTCAAGTTCATTCAAGGTGTGAGGCATCCATTAAAATTTTTTAAGGTAACACCCTTTTGACGGGAAATTTACGAGGTCACCAAACAATTTTCATAATTTAGTCGTACCAGGGTAATGTGTTAATTCCTAGAAATCAATTTTCAAGGTCACCTGCAGGGATATCATATTGCAATTCAAACTGGTTGTTTTCTATGCTAAAGTAGGTTGATGGCTAAATCAAGTGAAGGTCAAAATTTACTGGTGCCAATTTTCAAGGTCACCTGCAGCATATTCTGGGAAATCAATTCCTAATCAATAATCAATAGGCATTGCTAATCAATGACTTTTATATGTCTTAGAAGTTATTACAATTCCTATAAATTAATTTTCAGGGTCACCGGTAGTGGCATTATAGTTCATGGAATGGTAGATTGTTATCCATGTAAATAGGCAAGGTTAAATGGTCTATATAGCTAATGCTTCAAGGTCAAATTTAAAGATTAGGTCATCATCAAGAGATGGGGTTTGAAGTAGATGTGGAAGTGGTTAAGGTATTTAAGTAGTAAGGTGTATATAAAATTGATTCAATATGTGGATATGCTACGCTACTGAATCATGGACCAAAGCTGTAGATGCACGTACAGCCGTGGGACGTTTATTTCAACATTTGGCGACATTGGCATTTGATGCTAATCATGAGGCAGTATATGGTTTAGGACATTTTTATACCGAAGAGGACTGTCATGCACTTGCAAAGAAATATGAAAATGGTGTAAAAATATGTTAAAAGTATTTAAAGGGTCGATATTGTTTGACTTGTTTAATATAAAAGTTAAGTGCGGCAAAACTAGAAGAGTTCATTCTAGATTTGAAGGAGTGGGAAGGTGCGGATACCAATGAAGATGAAGAGGGGAAGAAGAGGAATGTAAAGGGTCTTAGTCAGTTACTAATTATATTTTCTCGATTAGAAAAAGATGTATAATTAAAAAAATAAATACTTTAATTGTTGTTGTTGTGAATATATAGTGTTTGTTTGCATATACGAAGGATGTGTTCATGAGTAGTCTGGGTGCAGTCAGAAAAACAACAAACATAGTAGTGTACCCAACCATATGTAAACATGATTTAACTAGAATCATTTCATATTTGTCGTCGGAATAGGAAAAATGAGCCTAATTGGAATTTGACATCCTGGGTGCTTCGCTATTTCTACCATTTTCTGGTTACAATTTTGTTCAGCCGAATATTCGTTCCTTCAGTTGCTTTACATATGTTACTAACTGATTCTTTTAAAGTTTCTTTTAAAACTGTAGCTTTATGTCCAATTACGTATTTATTCCATACCCCTTTCATTGGCAACTAGGCACCACAGCTTAACTCTCTCCTCCAAGGTAGTGTGTAGTATATTAAATAAATAAGTTCCCTATTTTAACAGACAGACTGCTTCAATGGTGTTTCTCACACTACAGGAGCATCATTTCCCTCGACCCATGTTTCTTTTGTAGTTTTTCGCTATAGTTACAGTTAAAAGGATACATCATAGCTGCAATTAAAAAATTACGGAAGAAAAAATGGGGCACTGCCCAATGCAAATAGTCCGATCTCATTCTTTGAGCACATTTTTGGGTTCTATTTGTGTTTACTAACAAAAAAAAGAACAAGATTCAGGGAGTTCTTTTAGGGTATATACTGCGCAAAAGGACGTGTTTTTTAATAGTATTCCTAGTGTTCTAATAATTTTAATATTACATGGCCACTGTGAATCCTAACGATAACGAATAAGTAGAGACACAAGTGATTTCTTCAATGTAATAACGAAATACAGACTTATGGGACGCGTAACTAAAATACTTTTAGAGCAATAAATAATTAAAAAATCCAGAAAATGACGCATTTGCATGGAAGGTAAGACTACCACAGTCACTGCAGAACACATCATCTCTACCAACTTTCAAGGACTAAGAAAAGAAACATGTGTCCCACACTGATTGTGCATAGTCCTTGTTCTAGTCTTTGCTGTTGTATCAGTTTGATATCTACAACCGAATACTCTTCAATTTACCTAAGGGAACTCCGTCAATGTTTTAATTGTTGAGTATATAGTTCTGATTTTATATTATATTAACTTGTTTGTAGTAGCAAATTGACAATGAGTAAATAAATAAATAAACCATTTTAATAGAGGTCCTCTATTTTAGCTGCCTATAACTTCTAAATGGTTCAGGAGAGAAATATGCGGTTTTCAATTAAACGTTTCATTTTAGTACAGGTTTTGTTTGAATGGATTCCATTTTTTCTGTCGAGTTCCATTACGTCACAACAAAAATGGCGGAATTTTTAAAATTTCTTTGTTAACTTTTTAACAGAAGACCCAGCATATTTTTATATAGTTTGAAAGAACTGACCTTCTCCTATCCAGCGATGCAAAGTTTTTCAAAATCGGTTCAAAAATGACTGAGTAATTCATCTTTAAAATAAGTGCTGTAAAGTAAAAATCATATAAGAAAATATCAATTTAATTTTACACAAAACAATACACAAACAAAAAAATGCGAGTGCTAGTTCATTAAATTTTCAATGTATCGTCTTTCCTGGTGAATACAGTTGTTCCAATGTAGATGTAAATTTGTGAAGGCCTTGTGCTGCTTGTCTTTGGTAATATTGTTAAATGCCTCACGAATGTTATTGCTGAATTCTTCCAAATTTTGTGGTGGATGATTATAAGCTAAAGATCTTACGTATCCCCATACAAAAAAATCGGGAATTGTTAAGTCAGGTGAATTAGAGGCCCATTCTACTGGACCACTTCTACCAATCCAGTTTTCACCAAATTTATTGGAAACGAAGTTTCTAGCAATTAAGGGAAAATGAGTGGGCGCCCCATGTTGTTGAGAATATGTTTCATTTCTATTACCATTTAATTATACATCCTGATCTAACTCTGGACAGAAAAATAACTTTAACATGTCTGTATAGTTTATTGTTTTTTCGGCGAAGAAACATGGCCCATAGATTTTATTTTTGCTAACAGCTCACCATGCATTTATCTTCGGTGAATCTCTTTCATATACTTGAAACTTGTGCGGATTTACTTCCGACCAAATTCTGCAATTATGTCTGTTAACGGCTCCCCACAAATGAAATGTGGCTTCATGTGTTTCACACATATGAAGACGCTTTTCGAAGTCCCTCACCTTCAATTTCTGAAGAGTTTTAATTTTGTAAGGTTTTAATTTGAGTATAATTGTATAATTTTATGAATTTTATACTTACTAATTTAAAACATTATTAGTACGGGTTTCACTTTTCTTTCGAGATAATGGTCCGTAGTTTTTATAATTGTGGGACCAACTTCTAATTGTTTTTGAAGTGGGTGGTTGCTTATTAAAATTTGTGAAGAAACGTCTTTTGGTTAAAATCACCAATTTTGTTTCAGCAAAATAAATTTTTTCTATGTATGAAAACACCATTTTCGCTCAAAAACATATATCAACAATGACAGAAAATAGTTATGTTGATAAGTTTGGCATTTAGATAAAATTTCCAAAACCTGCTATGATTAAAAGAACTAAACAAATCGATGTTCTGTTATGTTATTTCTACGTTGCCTTGATTTTAAAAATAAATTACTTAGTTATTTTCGAACCGATTTTGAAAAACTTTGCATTACTGGACAGGTGAAGGTCAGTTCTTTCGAATTACAAAAAAATCAACAAAAAAATGTCAAAGATCCTCAATTTTTGTTGTGACGTAATCGAAATCGACAGAAAAATGTACTAAAATGAAACATTTCTGTGAAAACCGCATATTGCTATCCTGAACCGTTTAGAAGTTATAGGCAGTTAAAATAGGGAAAAATCTAAGTTGGCATCCGGTGTTACATGACCTTGTAACATTGTGAATCCTAACTATACCGAACAAGTAGAGATAAAGCTATTCGGCTAGAGAACACTAGTTCTTTGCCTTGTCCAAGTATTCTGTCCAATCCCAGGTTCCCACGTGGGTGGTAATTTAGGACGTTCACTCATTTACAATTTTAAATATTTAAATGGTTTAATTTTAATTCTACTCCAAGCGAAAGATTATGGGTATAAGTGCAGTGATTGTTACCCGTATAAACCTATGAACACCGAAGTCTGATGACCTTTTAGTCCGTTCGGTCAGGAGTAGAACCCGAAACTGGTTGGTAGGTTATATTGGTACGTTAGTACGCAAAAACGAGACCAATCCAGCTATGAATTATTTCGGCTACCATTATTGATTTTCTAAATCTATATTTGAACCATCGTTTAATAAATTTTAGCTTTTGTAACAAACTTAGCTGTCCGGGAAATTTGATACTTAAAAAAAGTAAATATTATTAATCATGAATAGTCCAGCCACGTTAGACCTAAATAAATCTAAATTGGGGAATTTGGAGTACTGAGCTGAATTTTTGCTCAGACCATTGTTTTGTCACTGGAGCATTTTAGATATCAGAGGTCAAAAGTCACGATTTTGACTTTTTGAGAATTACTCCTTTTGCTAATAGAATTCACTACAAGACTGATGACTTGAATTTTTTTAGTGCGATTAGCCGTTTCTGATATATAGCGCAGAGATGGGGGAGCGCCCGCTTAATTTATACAATAACGCGGCGCAAGGCGGTTAATTCACTTTTACCGATTATAATCATGCTGTAAATAAACTAGGTGTGACAATCCCAAAGATGCGCAGTAGTTCGACCAATCAGAAATTTATGCAAAATACAAAAAACTACATGGCAACAAGTCTAAGTCATAACCTAATATAACATGAGCATACCAAAATTGGAAAAAGGAATGTAGAAACTCAGGTGTATTCTTCCAAGAGTTTCGACAAGTTTGCTGGTTACAAAGAACACATTCACTTCTTGCACGCTTTTAGTGGATGCGATACTACATCTCCGATGTTCCGCAAAGGTAAAGCTCAAGCTTTTAAAATGTTTGAAAAAAACCTACATTACATCGCATGGCTGAAATGTTCCAAGATAAAACCTGCAACCCAGACAAATTATTTTAAAGCGGGATAAATTTTCTCCTGGCGGTGTAAAATGTTCCAAAATTGGAAAAAAAGCATAGATAATTTCAGGTAAGGATTAATAATAACATTATCACGATTTGATATAATTAAATTCTTCAAAGGAATCAATAGACCGGTTCATCTAGCGTTGCTGGCGCCTTCCAGCGAAGCAGCTCGGCAACACATCCATCGAGTCTACTACCAGGTAGGTAAAAACTTGTTTAAGAAAAAAAGATCTAGAACATAAACCCGGTTTACTTTCACAAACTTGGCTCGGGGTAAAGTTAGAACGTGTTCAATGGGGCTGTAAATTGAAGAACGAGATCATGCAGCCAACAAAAACAACATTGCCTCCAGCATTTGTTTGTAATTGCAAGGAGAGGTGTGGTGCAAAGTGTAGGTGCAAGAAGGTCGAGTTAAAATGTACCGAAATTTGTGGTCAACGCCAGAGCCTTGCGTGCCTCAACTCTTCGCCCACATTACAAGCAGAATTCAACGATGAAGTGTGGAAGATGTTCCTGCGACAACCGCATGGACCGACGGTGATGATGAAACAGAAAGAGACGAATCGTCACACGAAAGAGACGTAGCGAGTGGGAACGAAGAAGATGACTAATAATTACATACATTATTTTATAAATGCCCTTCAATAATTATCATACCATAGCGAAATTGATGTGAAAGTAAATTAACCTCCTTGCGTCGCCTTATTGTATAAAATTGAGCGCGCGCTTCCCCATCTCTGCGATATACATTGTGCTTCCTAAGTACGGTACATAACTTCAGGAGCGTATTCTGCCACTAAAATAAAGGCAACTTTGCTTATAAACTATGTCTCAAAAATGCTTCGTTACGGAAGTACAGGGTGTGAAATTTCATTGAAAATTACAATTTTTTATTTCCATAACCATTGAGACATTTCAAAAATTTGCAGTGTTTGAGAGTTAGCAACAGGTGTATTTTACAAACGCGGATTTTATAATCAGTGGCGTAGCAGGATAATGTTGCACAAGTTGAAAAAAAAATTCGGTACAGACTGTTTCTAATCTTCTCAATTTTTGATTTTGTTCCATTTGACGAAAATAATGCTCGTTTTTCATCTAGTTGTTTTCGAGTAAAAAAAAAACATTGTAGTCTCGTGACGTAATAACCATGTTCTCGTAACTCATAATAAACCTATAAAGAAACAAAGATTCATGGTTCTAATTATTTAAACGTCTTAACAATGTATAGGTTGTCCCATTTTCGTATCTTTGGTATCTCGCTTATTTTTAGGTTAGAACCTTGCGGTTTTCGCGACACCGTGCTACTTTTAATGAAACCAAAGATGCACTAATCAAATTTGCATAGCCATCTTAGTTTTTTGTACAGGGTGATTTTGGAAAAATTGCATTTTAGTCACCTGTAACTCTGTTATTGTCAGACATATTAAAAAGTAAAACTGATATTTGTAGATTTTTACGTAGAATCCAGTGGCGATACTCAGATTTTCTTTAGAGGTCACAGTTTTGAGATATTGACATAACCTACTTTTTTTTAATGGGACACCCTATATATTTTTAAATTTTTTCCCCTTGCCAAGAGCTTTTCAAAATATAGCATAGTCTATATTTATTTTTATAAATAACGTGACAAAATGATTTTTTCTATAATTTACATTGATAAAAAACAAAATAATTAATTAATCACAAATATTGTTCAAATTGCAGACCTATTATGTCTCTCAAGTTTCACAAAGTTTATAAATTCTTTTAATAGCATTTTCCAAAATAAATGATTGTCTTCGTAATTCTGCAAAAGCATTTTCCGTTGCAATTTTTAATTGTTGCATGTTGGCATATTGCCTTGAATAAATTTTATTCTTTAAATACCCCACAAAAAATCCAAAACCGAGAGATCCGGTGATCGTGGTGGCCATCGAACAGGTCCATTTGTTCCAAACCATCTCCTGGGAAACGTTCATTTAGCCAGTTTTGTATTATTCTAGCATTGTGGGCTGGAGCTCCATCCTGCTGGAAGAATATATCGTTCAGTTGAGCCAGTGGAATATCTTCTAAAATGTTCATAGTTTTTCTTGTAGAATTTGTAAGTACCCATTAGAGTTTAGGTTTTCTTCATAAATCTTGTAAACTATTTTTCGGTTAAAAATAAAGCAGGAGACATTAAATCCGAACCTGCCTTGACGCTCTCTAGGAAAAATCACGTGGTGTTTTCTTGACTCCAAAACCGCGAGTTGTGTCTATTAAGAATTCCGAACTTGTGAAATGTGCCTCGTCTGACCAAATTATTTTTTTCAAAATTATTGTCCTGAGTTTTCATATTTATAAACCAATTGCAGAACTCAATCTACGTTCAGCATCGCCAGGGTGCAGATGATGAACAAGTTTATACTGTAGGGTTTGAATTTATGTTTTTAAATCCTTTGCACTGTTGTTTTAGACACACCGGTCTCTTCATCTATTTTCCTGCACGAGGTTTCAGGAGTGGCTTGAACAACTGCTAAAACGTTGATCTCTGATCTCGTTCTCTTTGTTGTAAACTGGGGTCGAGGTTTGTCAAAACATCCATGTTGGCAAAGATTAAATTTTAATTTTTGAAATATTCTTCTGTCGGGTTGTCTTATTTCGGGATATCTATATGACAAAATAGGTATATAAAATAAATACAAATTCTAAGGTAAAGATTAACTGACCTGTTCAGATAGAGTTCTAAGGCCTGGTCTGCGTTTTCATTAGATAATATGAAGCAGGTATTCATATCATATTTCTCAAAGTTTTGAGTTTTTGGTTCCGAGCCGTATTAAAAAATAATTAAACAACAACAACAACAAGAAGAACAAGAACGATAACAATAAACAAAAACAACGAATAACATCAGCACTAAATTTGGGAAAAGTAACCAGGAATAATTTTAGAGAAGCAGAAACTTCAAAAATCAAATACCTAAGTAATGGCAGAACGTTAATTATTTTGTTTTTTGCGTTACCACGGTTACCCACGGCTATCCACTATTATCAATGTAAATTACAGAAAAAAGTCATTTTGTCACGTTATTTATAAAAATAAATATAGACTATGCTATATCTTTGAAAAGCTCTTGGCTGGCAGGGGAAAAAAATTAAAAAAATATATATAGGGTGCCTCATTAAAAAAAAAGTAGGTTATGTCAATATCTCAAAAACTGTGACCTCTAAAGAAAATCTGAGTATCTCCACTGGATTCCACGTAAAAAATCTACAAATATCAGTTTTTTTAATATGTCTGACAATAACAGAGTTACAGGGGATGACTGAAAATACAATTTTTCCAAAATCACCCTGTAGCACACAAACTAAGATGGCTATGGCAAATTTGATTAGTGCATCTTTGGTTTCATTAAAAAATAGTACGGTGTCGCGAAAACTGCAAGGTTGTAACCTAAAAAATAAGCGAGATACCCCGTAAAACATTCGAAAATGAGACAACCTGTACAACAAAAAAGTTATCTTAAATTGTAATGTGTCGTAATTAAATGTTCATGATTTTTTTTTTTTAATATCCCTTTTTTTTATTTGCAATCGGTAGTTTCACATTCAACAAATTATATGATAAATTACATGACATGTTCCTAAAATAATAGGTTTTCTAAGCCTTGAGTGACTGAAGGATAATATGCTTAAAAACTAACCTTAATTCTAAAACTAACTTAAGCGTAATCAGAATCTATTTGGTAATGTATGGGGTGTATAACGCCGAAGTCTCTTATTGTTTCTTGGCGGATTCATGAAATTTGTTACTAAATCGTTTGGGTGGATGCTGAGTCGGGTTCGGTATTTCATGCTATAATTGGCTATTTCTTGCTTGATCGTTGAAACTTGGGAGGTCATTTCTAATAACCATGTTTGGCACGTACCAAGGTGCGTTTACAATCATGCGTAGTACTTTTGACTGAAAGCGTTCGAGATCTCTATAATGGAGTTGGAGACGGGACCCCAGAGCTGGATACCATAACACCACACCGGTTTAATTATGGCTTTATAAATGAGGAGTTTGTTGGTGATGGTAAGTTTTGAATTACGGCCAAGTAACCTGTACAATTTGTTATGGGTAAGACCCAATTGCTTCCTCCTAGTAAATAGGTGCTTTCGCCAAGTGAGCCTCCTGTCAAGGTGCAGTCCAAGATATTTAACCTCTTCCTGCTGTGGCAGTTGAGTGTGGTTTAGTTGAACAGGGGGACAAGTTTCTTGCTGTGATGAATGTTATATGTACGCTCTTACTTTCATTAACTCTCATTCTCCACTTTTTTAGCCATGCTTGTATGGAGGTTAAGGTGGTTTGTAGAGATTGTGTGGCAGTAACAGGATTTGTATCGGCGGCTAGGACGGCAGTGTTATCCGCGAATGTTACTACAAGGACTTCAGGTGTAGTCGGAAGGTCGGCCGTATATATTAAGTATAACAGAGGCCCAAGAACACTGCCTTGTGGTACCCCAGCATTTATCGCGTAGAGTTCAGTGAGTTCAGTGCCAACTTTGACTAGGAAGTGTCGATTTTGAAGATAGGATTTGAGTAGGAGAAAATAGTTCAAAGGGAAGACCAATCGTAGCTTAGCTAACAGACCAACATGCCACACTTTGTCAAAGGCCTGAGTGATGTCGAGGAATGCTGCTGAGCAATATTGCTTATTTTCAAACGCCTCAATTATTCTGTCAACAATGCGATGAATTTGCTCTGTGGTGGAGTGCATTGATCTAAAACCGAACTGGTGGTTGGGTATAGCTTCATTTTCCTCAAGGATTTTGGAGAGTCTAGTTTGTAAAATTTTTTGTAGCACTTTGAAGGCAATAGGTGGCAAACTTATTGGTCGATACGATAATACATCATTAGGAGGTTTACCTGGTTTTGGGATTAGGACTATCTGTGCTACCTTCCATTTTTTTTGGGAAGCACCCAATGCGTAGGATTGCATTGAACAGTTGCGTGAGATACTTTATTCCCTTATACGGTAGGTGTTTAAGGACATGGCCGGTAATTAGATCGTATCCCGGTGCTCTCTTGGAGGGTAAAGTTTTAATGATGCTTTGAACTTCTGCAATTTTGATAGATGGGACTGGTGGTTCAAGTTGGTAGGGAGTTTCAAGTATCTGTACTAATTCGTTTTCTTCTTCGGGTTCATTTTGCGATGGGTGTGGCTGGAACACTTCGACGGCCCATGTTCTTTGACGTGTCCTGCTTGGCGATGAGGCTTTTATGACTTGTTTGACCTTTTTAGTCGCTCGCCATATCGAGTAATCAGTGTCCTCAGTAGGTGTAAGTCCGCTTAGAAAGGTTTGTATACGTTCGTTTTTATTGCTGTTAAGTAGTGCTTTTAGTTCCTGGGTCTTGGCATTATATAGCTTTTTACTTTCAGCCGTTCTCAACCTCTGCCACTATTTTCTGCACCTTCTTTTTTCCAAGATTTTTTGTTGGATCGATATGGGGCAATTGTAGGCTAAGTTTGGTTTAGTTAGTTCAGGCGTTGCGTTCCAGCCCGCCTGTTGCACTGTGTCATTAAATAGTTTGGTGGCTATTTCAATGTCTTCTTCCGTTTTGAGAGGAATACTTAGCGGTAGGTTGTTTTCAATGATTTGTCTAAAGTCGTCCCAGTTTGTTTTTTTACTACTTATACTCGAATGTTTGTTTGTGGTTAATACTTTTCCGGATAGAGTGATTTGGACTGGAGAGTGGTCGGAAGACAGATCAAAGCATGATTTAGCAATAGCAAAGCCATGAGAGATGCCTTTTGTCACACAGAAATCTACGAGATCAGGAATTTTGTTGCTATCGGTTGGCCAATACGTAGGCTCTCCGGTAGATAGATATCTCAAGTGATTTTTTGTATAGTTTTGGATAGTTCACGCCCTTTGGGTGATACAAGCCTGAACCCCAGTCGGTATGCTTGGCGTTATAATCTCCGCCAGCAATGAATCGTCGTCCTAAGGTACTAAAGTAATCTTCATAATGCTTTTGCTTTACTATGTGTTTGGGGGGTAAGTAAACAGCCGAGATAGTTAGGAGACCTGAATAGTCTTCTATTACTATATTTGTAGCTTGAAGATAATTTTTGATGTAGCTAGCTGTTTGATTTTTTTTATTATTCACCTTCTGATAAAACGCTTTACACAAAGATAAATACGGTGACAAGTAAAATGTCAACAATTTCAGTACCACAGGCAACTTGATAATAAAATACATATTCATACCTTCATACGAATATTCCTTTTTGTTAAGGCTGAAGCCGTAGTATTAGACAAAAAATTTTAAATAACTTTTTTATTGCACATTGTTAAGACGGTTTAAAAATAATTAAAAGAAATGAAAAAACTTTAGTTTCTTTATAGGTTTATTATGAGTTTGCCACTGGTTATTACACCACGGAGCATTACAATGTTTTTTATTTTTTGCTCGAAAACGACTAGTCTTAGGAAAAAGACGAGAGCCACTTTTTGTCCAAATGGAACAGACAATCAAAAAAAAAATTGAGAAAGATTAGAAACAGTGGTGTACCGCATTTTTTTCTTTCAAATTGTGCAACGATTATCCTGCCTGCACGCCACTGATTATAGTAAATCAGCCGGTTTTAGTGTAAAATATGCACCGTTGCTAACTCTCAAACACAGCAAAATTTTATTAAAATGACTTAAGTGGTTATGGCAATATTAAAAAAATTTTAATTTTTCAATGAAACTTTCACACCCTGTACTTCCGTAACGAAGCATTTTTGAAAGCAAAGTTTATAAGCAAAGTTGCCTTTATTTTAGTGGCAGAATACGCTCCTGAAGTTATGTACCGTACTTAGGAAACACCCTGTATATCAGAAACGGCTAATCGCACGAAAATAATTCAAGTTATCAATCTTGTAGTGAATTTTATTATCTACAACTTTTATAATAGCTTTTAATGGCGTACGATGCATAGTAAGTGAGTAATTCTCAAAAAAGTCAAAATCGTGAACTTTGACTTCTGATATCTCAAAATGCTCCAGTAATTTTTTTGCTGGGGTTTCTTTCTACCTAACTTTATAATGACAAAATAAAGGTAAGTGCTCATTCAGGTACAAATTCAGAACTCTGACTGACGACATTAAATTTTTGTATTGCCTAATTTGGGTATGTAAATCGGTAAACTATTTCACTTTGGATTTTTTTTTAATTAATTGATACTTACTTAATAATCATGTTTGTGGATTTAGGTAAAACTCGAATGTATTATTGTTTTGACTTGAGATAACAGGATATTGCTACAATTGAAATTACTCGTAAATACATTGGTACCCAACTTCAGATCAGAATGTATATAGTGAAAAATTCTTAAGAACTTAATAAAATGAAAATTAGAATGCATACATAATTTAGTCATCTTTACGCTTTTATCTTTCAGATTTCACATTTTTGACGTTACTATATGGTCTTGAGCTAAACTAACTAACTAAAACATACTACAAAAATCTTAATTATTGTACACAAAAAAATTAATACCCAACACATTTTTGAACTGATTTTGTTAAATTTTACGTATATTTTGGGAAACCAATAATCATTTATCAATTTTTTCACAAACAAAAATTATTCATTACTTAAATAGAAAGCAACCCTGCTGACAACCATTTATATAACCAAAATTACCTAAAAGGGATTCCCCTCTTCGTTAACAGTGAGAATAATCTTGTAACCGTGGCAGCACGACCCCAATTTATTATTAGGAAGAGAACAGCGGCTGCCGTAACATGTAATTTAATTTGATACAAGATTTTTAATGAAATTTATTCCCTGTTATACATTCAACAGATAATCCTCCATAACACAAAATCAACCTAAATTGGTGAAATTTTCTGTCCGGGATTTGTTTAGAAAATTAATAATAAAAGCTGAAAAACTTGTTTAAGAGTTTTAGAATTAATCACAAACTTCAGCTTGCAAAAGTATTTAAATTTAAAAATCCGATTCAATTTAAACACTTAAGGTTTTAGGAGGATTGAATAAAAAAATAAAAAAAAACTTACCCCTTCGAGGAACGTAAAGATTAAGGTATAAGCAGTCTTCACTTTGATTAGCAAGCAACGGAAGTAGCTTCTCAAGAAACAGAAGCCTTCCTCTGGGAAATTCCAATAGGGCTTCAGTACGATTACCGATATCAGGAGGTCGTTGCGGACACACTGAACTAAAACGATCCGCCAAGCGTGTAGTCTTCCACAAGGAAGGTGTCACAGGTGGCATGTATCTGAACAAAATTAATTTTATTAGTATTTGTATGCGTTGACACAGATCAATAATTAAATTTCGCATTTTACAATTATGAAATTTAATTTTGTAAGAAGGTTTAAGATGAAAAGATTTAACTTAGACCATTAGGTCTACTTAACATAATCTTGCAATTTGTTTTATTACACCTAAGGTGAGGTATAGAGATTTGCGTTTTATTCTTCACTTTGCTTAATGCAAACTCCACCTTAGACGTAACGATATTACAACGTAAAAACATTAAAAATAATCAAGAAATGAGGGTAAGGTAAAATGTATTATAGCTCACAAATTTGGACAATGCTTATTACACAAAATACAGAAACACAAACCTTACAATTCTGTTACTTATAATTAATTTGAATATAAACCCTTCGTTAACAATTCAAAATTATTTTAATATAACAAGTACTGTTTACCAGTATTAGTACTGTTACAATTTATAATTATTACAATTATACAGCTAAAAAAGTAAAGGAAGAAAAAATATTAATTTCAAAGCAATTTGCATGTGATGTACACTGCTCCTGAACAATTTTCCGCTTCCTTTGAACATATCAAGAGTAAATATGAGTTATGCAAATGTATGCAAATTTTTTAACTATATGAGAATCTGCTTGCTGAAACGTAACTAGATAACGATGACAATTTCCTGACGCTTATTTTGTAAAGAAACGGTTGGCAATCACAGAACCAAGCTGAAAATTGAAAATAAAATTTGAAGCAGATAGTTCAATGTGGAACTAGTAGTATAAATGTTTAACTTTGAAATGTTTGTTGTAATTTGGAAACCCCTTTGTGTTAGTATCCGATATAACATTAAGTAGTATGAAGTATCAATAATAAAATGAGCTTTTGTAATCTTTAAGGTGATATTTGTCAATAAGTGTATCAGATAGCAGCTGGAAGTAAAATAGAAAAAAAAATGGGTAAACAGCGCACTAGTTACTAAATAGTATATTAAGAAACTAATTTCATAGCGTCTATATCGCAAGAGTCCAAAAAATGGACGAGTGCGATATTTAAAAACACATCAATTCAAGGTCTTATGAAACACGTTTTCTATGCTATTTTATTAATTTACCCTTTTTATATCGTTTGTGACGAAAATTTTTTACTTTAGTTGATTTTTAGAAATTTTTGTGGCGGTGAGTAATTTCTTAATTTTAAAAGTGAAAATTTGATCTAGTCGCCTTTTGTTTATCCAGATTCTGTCACAAAATACGAAAATGGAAGATAATTAGGATAATCTTGCATGTAAATACGTGAAAATGACAAAAATACGGTCGCGAATCCTGCTTTTGACACATTTTGTAAGAGTGACATGCATGACATAATTCCGGATTATGCTTTGCAACGAGTTTCTTATACTATTTTTTTCTTTTTTGCGTATTTATATTGAAAATTTTGAAAAAAAGTAAATTCCATGTGTCACCTTATAAGTCAATTTTTATAGTTTTGAATATGGATCCTTAAAACATTTATTTGCTAGTAAAGCATTACGAATGACCGTAACTATATTAAATTAATAAAAAATGAAATAGATTGTAGTACGCCATAGTTAGAATAAAAGAACACTATATAACCTCAATAATTTACACTCTGGTGGTCGACAAATACACACTGGCAATGGAACATCGTTACTATTACAATACATTAATCCGGAATAATTTAGACTTTATGTAATAGAGTACCCCTTCCGCATATCATTTTCCAAATACATGTATCGAGACATAATCTTCAGATTATGTGTCTTCAAATCTTGAGATTGTGCGTTCAAATGCATCAGTGTATTACACTTTTCCGCTAATCATTGTATACACTTAAAACTTTACCTGGAATGCAAGGTCTGGTTCCTTTTTATTAGTCCGCTTGTATTTAATGTTTAATGCAGCGCTTGCTTTAAATTTTCCACTGTTCTGTTCACTCTTTTCCTGATTCAGTTTTAATATCTTCATTAGATTTTTTTATATTTTCTTGGTAGTCTTTGTCCATTTCTCGCTTTCTTGTCGAACCCAACGTTTAACCAAATTTCATTTTATTCTTGCAGTTTTTTCAACTAAATCTTCCACTCCCGCACTCCACACATATTTGTTACCTTTCTATAAATGCTGATTGGAATGTGTCAGTCTCCATTCCGTAGGTCACGGCGGACAGAATACAGGTACTAAATATTTTTCTCTTTAGATTTCTGTCCCGTAATACCATTTCCTGTTGTCGTCGATAGTAGCGGACTCTTTTAGTGATCACTGCGTTTTGTGATGCTTTTCAAGAGTGATTACATATAAGTGAATATATTCGCATCTTCTTCAATCCTCCTTTACTTTATTTTACTGTTTTGGTCTGTCATAAGTTTAGTTTCGGTTACGTTCGTCTCTAACTCAGCTTCTCAGACTCTATTTTAAGCTTTTCTAGCATGTCTTTTAGTTTTTTTATGTTGTTATTTATAATCGCTATCTCAATTTCTAAGCTAAGATATATTCAGTCAAACTTAATTCTGGGATGTTCCCAATATTTTTTGAAATTTTGACTCCAATGCCAACATATGAGGTGAGGTTGTTGCAATCCCGGTTAAGCTATATCTTTGTTTACTGATATCTCTTCTACTTGGATTCCATGTTGTCTACAAAAGCTACTTATAAGAGTGCATCTTACATGGTGCATTTTACTATAATTGCACATATTATTTGTAAATGTTACTACAGTCTTTGCGAGATCATTCCTTTTTTTTAATAATTGTGAACCTGAACAGGCTAAATTTGACCTATCCCGTGAAAGCACTCAGGAATACTTAGGAGGGTGGATAGAGGGACATTGAACTGCCAAGAGATGCCTATGAACAGCTATCTTAAATTTTTCCATATCATAAGTGACAGGAAAACAGGAACTAGGGAGATCATTCCAGAGTTAGAAACTGTGTAGAGGAATGTGGATTGCGCCCGTTTGGCACGACACGTGGAATTTTGTACTGCATACTGACGATGTGAATGTGCGAACCGAGTATTACTAGCAAAGGTAGCCCGAGATGGTATCAAATAATGTAATTCAACAAAGCAATAGCCATTTAATACCATGTGGAAAGTTTTTCTGTAGCTTTGGAGCCTGACCGCTCTCCTTTAAATGATCAACGATATCGAGATGCACGAGGTGATTATTCTAAATCAGGGCCAATTTGGGCCTTACACAGCACAAAGAGTTGTCGGGAGGTAAAGTACTGCTTAGATCTGTATAAACATCCTGCTTTACGAGCATCTGTTTTTTTAGCTGACAGAAAATGGTCAACCCATGATATATTTGAGGATGCAGTCATTCCCAACAGAGTAATAAAGTCTGAAAACTTAAGATCTGAGCCATTAATACTTACAACAGGACACAAGTCAATACTGAGTTTTGTTAGCATTAAATTTAACTAGATTATTGCTTCCCCATTCGAGAATGCATTTAATGTCTTTGTTGACTAAATTTTCCATTTCAGCTTTAATGTCTTGAGATAGAAGGTAGACTAACATTATGAGTAGACTGAGATGAACTACAATTAAGAGTGCTGTCGTCAGCAAAACAATGAATCGGATTAGTCGTTGAAGAAATAAGGTCATTTATGTATAGCAGGAAAATTGTAGGCGCTATAACTGATCCCTGTGGCACGCCCGCGTTAATGCTAACTTCCCTTGAAAAACAGCCACCAACAAATGCATTTCATATATATAAAGCGACTACAACTGTTTCATCGGATTTTTCTAATGTATTATTCCAAAATTGAGTCACATATGAAATAATATCACCTGTTGAACGACTCTGCCTAAACCCATATTGATGGTCACTAAGGAGTTTGTTAGTTTCAAGTAACGAGAGCAGTTGCTGATTGATGGCCTTTTTATGATTTTACACAAAATGGAAGTGATGGCAATTGACGGTAGTTCGAGGGATAGGTCTTATCGCTTTTTGGGAATAGGTAGAACATTTGCTAACTTCCATGATTAAGGAAATCCCCAGGTGACATATAGGTGGAATAGAGCTTAGGATAGAACTGGTACTAGTTTGAAGCAACACTTCTTTAAGACAATTTATAGCTGGGATACCGTCTGATCCAGTCGCCTTATTGCGATTAAGCCTATTGATAATCGATTCAAGGATTTTGAACCGAAAATGAACCGGTTTCATAGCGTATGAAGAAGAGTTGACTAGGGGCACATCTTTTCCAGAATCATTGAGACACGTGTTTGATACAAATAAATCCACAAAAAGTTGGCTTTGTCTACAGAATTAGCAACGTCAAAAAATGTCAGGGGGAAATGAAGATGTACCAAAGTTTTGACTAATGGGTTTCGCTAAAGACTAAAATTTACCACTGCCCAAAGGAGATGTAGCTAGTTCATTGCATTTTCAAACAATTTTTTAGCTTTAGTGATGACAATTTTGTAGATATTTCTAGCACCAACCTGCATGACTATTGCCCGTTCTATTAGAGTTCCATTTAACATAAGATTTATTTTTAAAGATATTGCATCAGCACAAATATTATTGAACCAGGGTTGGGAACGTGAATTACCTATACGATTCTGTTTTTTGGGAATGTATAACTCCATGCCCATGAAGATGCATTCAGATACTGAAAGAGCAATGTTTGAAGAAGAGGACGACTTAAAGCAATATTCACGCCATGGAAAGGTTGCGAAAATGTTTCGTAAATCACTCCATCTAGCTGACTTAAAACACCTCAAAGTTTTATTAGTGTTGCAAACAACAGCGGAATTAGAGAAAGTAAAAATTATTTCTATTAGACAACGGTCAGATAGACCTAGAGGGGTAAGAACGGAAGTTTTATAAACAAGTAGGTTTGATGTAAGAAAGGGATCTAGAAGAGTTAGGAGAGTTAAGAGTAGCGCCCTCTGTTAACCTTTAGCGGTTATTTTAGTGGTTGTATATATATATATATATATATATATATATATATATATATATATATATATATATATATATAATAATAAATTGCAAATGTTTCTGCACGATGACCAGCTGGATTAGTAGTAGATGAAAATTGAAGCCAATTAGAATTATGAACATTGAAATATCATACAGTTGAGATATAGCAAAATGGAAACTGATACAGAAGATATCTAGTCAACTTTCAAACTAAGCTAATGGAAAAAGTCTTGAATGTTACTGTCATTAGGAGATCTATAAACGCAACAGTAAAATTGGCGTTTGGTATTACTTTGAAACTCATCCTAATAATTCAATTCCAGACTAAAGACAAGAAAGTGTACTATGTTTGAGAACTATTCACTATACTCTAAAGAGGCATAAGTTGGTGACGCACAGGTACAGACATACACAAACGCTGATAGAAGAAGATCAAGAAAGACGCACCCGTTTTGTGCGTGGTTCATTAATAAAATAAGACTTAATGGTAATTTTTGGCCCTTGATTCTTTGAAGTGACGAACCAAAATTTCTCCAATAAGGGCTTGTTTAACAGGGAAAGCAGCCACTATTGGATGTTTTTGCGTCCTCGTAACTCGCAGAGGCGCTTTAGTATTAACGTTTACTCAAGAATTGTAGGTTCTGTGTTTTATCAAGGTACATTAACTGGTGAACGGTACCTCGATGTGTTAACCACTACACCCCGAGACTTCTTGGGTAACAGATCTACTTTCAACAAGATGGAGCCACTGTCCATAATTTTCGCCAGATTGATATCCTCTTACAAGACCTTTTTGATGACAGATATTTATTAACTGTCGGTATACCTTCTCGAATACCAGACATAACACCTATGGAATTTTTCTTTTGAGAATGTGGTGTATGAAAGGCGGTATAATAATCTTGAGGATCTCCAGTAAAGGCTCAAAAATGCTTGGAGTAAAATGGTGATACTTTTGAACATCTAATTTAAATTTTGTTGTTTTTTTGAAGTTTATCGAATAAATTAAAACAAAACGATACTGTTTCCCATCATGGATGTGTACTTTATTTTGTGATAAGCCAAAGTTACGACAACTAACACAACCACCTTGACGAATTTGAAAAATCATCAATATCTTTGTTATTTTTGACTTTATGACGAAAGGCCATAGCACAATTTTTGTTCAGAATTAATTTTCCTATCGACTGAGAGTATTTCATATTGGGTGTGCCATTTTAAAAAATTAATCTTTTTGACATCTCTTGAACGGGATGTTCGATTTTTTATAGTTTTAACCATCGTAATCAGTGGAAAAAATACTAGTAGCTGACATATTTAACCGACTTGGTAGCTCCAATAATAACGAAGTTAACAATAGTTCCGACTTATAGAAAACCCTGCATTCTCTAAAATATTTTTTATTTAATTTCTTCCATGTCTCGATTGACGTTTCTATTGACGTCTTGTGTACCCTGTATTTATTACTACTTTCATATATTTACTTCGCTCTATAACTTTCCCAATCGTTTCAGTGTTGCGGTTTCTGATATCTTGTCTTTATCTTAATCTTGATCTTTCCTTGTTTCCGAATTTAGTTTACCCTTTTAAAGTTTCCTTGATGTACGCATTGTTTCTTCCAATCAATTAATGTTCTTACTTTTTAATTGCTGAACTGGTGTCTTTAGTTCGTCTTGGTAGATGGTATTTGTTGTTATGTAACTCACAATCTTTAGGAGGTCGTTCTGGTTTTATTAATTTATTTTTTTGTATTTTTTGTTTATTATTCGTTTACCTGCTTCTTTTTATAGTCTCGCTCATTTTATCTGTAAAAATTGTATTGATTATGCCTCTGCCCTATGTTGTTGTGAGAACCTTGGAACACTTTCTACTGCTAGCCACACGCTAACGCCACCTAGTTTCGTGATCAGGCGAGACACCGACATTTTCTTAAAGGTATGTGTACGTATACCACTAATAAAGCCAATTTGTAGTGTTTAGAAAGAACCAATATGTCTTTATTACTTCTAACTATCTTTACACAGTAGTAGACATACCTAATTAAAATACTTACTTTTTGATGATTAAATCGTGTATTTTCTTTATTTATCTGTAAAAGTTTATATAGTAATTACAGTCATCATCCTAAGTAAATGGTAATATCTTTAAGAATTACTTGGGATGTATGAAAAATATGAAAACGCATATTTCATAAATTTGTTTTAACGTATCAAGTAATTCTTAAATATATTATACCATTTACTAAATACGATAACTGTAATTGTTATCGAAATCTTTAAATTCATATAAAAGATAAATAAACAAAAAACAAAAAATTTAATTATGTGTGATAATCGTGAAGGTTTAAATTTTTTAGTAGATGATTTATAGAGGTAGACAAAAATAAATACTTTGATTAAATATTTAAAGCAGCCACTACTTTAACTATCTAGTCGATCCAACAATTACAAGTTTAATGAAAAGTTCTTTTTTTGTATTAATACGGAACTTAATTTCATTTAGCTGTAAATGTAAAAATCTAATTATACAGAATCTGTTTCACAGTATTATAAAGATTGTCAGAACTTTTAACTTAAACGGGTTTTTTGAAAATCTACAGCATTACTTTATTCTTGAAAGTAAGTAAAAGAGTATGTTCCAGGCACATTACAATGAAAACCTTAAAACTAAAACGATAAAAAAAGTTTCTTATGTAGCAATAAAGTTGTAGTTCCTTTATAAATTTTGTTTTTATTGTTAATATGACATGTTAGAGTAATTTATCAAACATAAAATTTTTATTACCTACTGTTTTATACTTAGTTATAAGTAGAATTAATGTTTGTATAATTTAAGGCGTTATTGCAATTATTAGAAAACCGTTTTTACCTTCCAACCTACATATATACATGTAGGTATAGAAGGTTATGCAATAGACTGTTGGTACTATCTCTAAATCGACTTATTAGCTCATTTTACAACTTTTGGTCAAGTTTCTCCAAGATTGGCCAGCACGTCTGGATGTCTATGTGTATGGATGTATGTTAGTATCCAGGATAACTCCAGCACGATAATACCTACGCACTTAAAATTTTGTATGTAACCTTGTTTTCATTTTCCTTAGAGTTGATTAGATTTTGGAAGAAATCCAGCGGTGGAGGAGGGAGGTTAATTAGGCTAACCCTTTGGTTTTTATCAAATATTTCTAAAACAGCTGCATGTTTCAAAGATATAACAATACCTAGATATAGACCTTAAACATATGGATTAATTATGTTCCATGCAATTTTTTGATAATATAGGATGCGTAATTTAGCGGCAAAAAATTCCTAAGATAGAATTTATGTGTTGGTTAAAATTTTTTCATTATCTGAATAACGATTAATTTTAAAGAAAATTTAATTTTACATAAACTTTCTGTATAAAGTTTTTAATGTAAAGTGAAATAAATGTAAAAATGAAATAGTGAAAATGCTGAAGCTGTATTATTGATTTTATAGAAGCGGGAGGCTTTGGAATTATTTTTTTACGTTAACTCGTATTTATGTCTATTAACCTCTATATGACGTAAAATTTTAAACGTCATTTTGACATAGATTATTATTTTTGTTTATACTATGTTGTCTGTTTTCCTTATGAACGTATAAATATGAGGTTGCATAGTTATCCTAAAAAATATCTGGTGTAGAACACCACACCAGCTTCCAATCTATAAAATGGAAATTAAAGGAAATCAAATAATTTTACTAACATTTTTTAGAATAATTATATCTTCATATACTTTTATAATAAGCTCATCACGTAAATATGCAACATTTTAAAAGCAAAAACAATAATCTATGTCACGCAGATGTTTAAAACTTCTGGACAGACAGAGATTAGTTGACATCTAGATGCTAACTTAAAAATTAAAGAAATGAAATAATTTTAATTATAATTTATTTTAGCTTAACTATGCAACCTCTTTCATACGTTCATAACGAAAACTGGTAACGTTGTAAAAACAAAAACAGTAATCTATGTCAGAATGACGTTTAAAACTTCATTCCAGATAGACATGAATAATACATGTTAACTTTTCTATTTAATTATTTTTTAAATTTACCTTGCATTATGTTAAGAAACTTTATAAAGAAAAGTTATGTAAAATTAACTTTTCTTTAAAAAATATGTCTGCACTTTTTCTAATAAAATGAATCGTTATTCAGATATTAAAAAAATTTGAACTAACGATTAAATTGTACCTTTTTTACCGCTAAATTATGCGTCGTATTAAAAAATTGCATAGAAGATAATTAATCGATATTTTTAATGTCTTTGTCTGGGTATTTTTGTATCTTTGAAATATGAAGCTGTTTTAGAAATATTTGACAAAAACCAAAAACTAACCCCGCTGAATTTCTCCCAAATCTAGTCAGCTCTAAGCCAAATGAAAACAAGCTTAAATACAACATTATAAGTACGTAGGTATTTTCGTTCTGGAGTTAACGTGGATACTAACATACATCCATACACAGACACACACACGCGCACGCACGTTCGCAGACACGCACGCACGTACGCACGCACGCACGTACGCACACACGCGCGCACGCACCACATGCCCGCACACGCACGCGCACACTCACGCACCCACCCACGCACACACACACACACACACACACACACACACACACACACACACACACACACACACACACACACACACACACACACACACACACCCAGATCTTGACGAAACTTGGCCAAAAGTTGTAAAATGAGTTAATAAGTCGATGTAGCGTCTAACCTGCATATACATATGTGAGTATAGAAGGTTAAGTAATTGACTTTTTTTTCACTATCGCTAAATCGACTTACTAACTCATTTTACAACTTTTGGCGAAGTTTGGACAAGACCGACCATCATGTCTGGATGTCTGTGTGTGTGGATCTATGTTAGTATCCACGATAACTCCAGAACGAGAATACCTACGTACTTAAAATCTCGAATTTCAGATTGTTTTCGTTTGGCTTAGAGCTGATTAGATTTTGGAAGAAATCTAGTGGCGGAGAGGGAGGTTTATTAGGGAAGTTTTTCGTTTTTAACCAATATTTCTAAAAGAGCTACATATTTGAAAGATATAAAAATGCCTAGGTATAGGTCTTAAACGTATCGATTAATCACGTTCTATGCAATTTTTTGATATGACGCGTAATTTAACGGCAAAAAAATTCCTAAGGTGGAATTTAAGTGTTTTTCTAATTTTTTCATTATCTGAACAACGCTTAATTTAATAAGAAAAAGTGCAAACGTATTTTTTAAAGAAAAATTAATTTTACATAAATTTTCTTTATAAAGTTTTTTAATATAACACGAAATAAATGTAAAAATTAAATAAACATTATTGAAAATGCTGAAGTAGTATTGGAATTTTTTTTATGTCAAAAAGTATTTATGTCCTTTAATCTCTATCTGACATGAAGTTTTAAACGTCATTCTGACGCAGATTATTGTTTTTGTTCTTACAGTGTTGCCTGTTTTGTTATGAACGTATAAAGCAGAGGTTGCATAGTTATCCTAAATAATTGAAATTAAAAGTATTTCATGTTCTTTAATTTAAGTTAGCATCTAGATGTGTATTAACCTCTGTCTGTCATGCAGTTTTAAACGTCTGTTTGACATAGATTATTGCTTTTGCGTTTACAATGTTGCCTCTTTTCGTAATGAATTCTTATAAACGAGGTTGCGTAATTATCCTAAAAAAATGTTATTAAAATTATTTTCTTTTAATTTCCATTTTGTAGATTGGAAGGTCGTGTGGTGTTTCACGCCAGATATTTTAGGTTAACTGTGCGACCTCTTTATTATACGTTCCTAACGAAAACAGGCAACACTATAAAAACAGAACATTAATCTATGTCAAACACACGTTTAAAACTTCATGTCAGATAGAGGTTAATAGACATCTAGATGCTAAAAAAATTCCAAACCCGCCCGCTTTTATAAAAATATCGATAATACAGCTTAAACATGTTCAATCATATTTATTTAATTTTTACATTTATTTCGCTTTACATTAAAAAACTTCATAAAGAAAAGTTATGTAAAATTAAATTTTGTTTAAAAGATGTATCTGGGTATTTTTATATCTTTTAAATATGCAGCTGTTTTAGAAATATTTGATCAAAACCAAAAACTTCCTCTAATAAACCCTCCCTCTCCCTCACTGAATATCTCCCAAAATCTAATCAGCTCCAAATGAAATGAAAACAAGCTTAAATACAAAACTTTATGTACGTAGGAGTTTTCGTTCTGGAGTTATCGTGGATACTAGCATATATCCACACACACGCAGACACTCACATATCCAGACGACATGGCCAATCGGTGTAAAATGAGCTAATAAGTCGATTTAGCAATCGTGAAAAAAGTCGATTGCATAACCTTCTATAGCTACATATGTACACGTAAGTTGGAAGGTAAAAACGGGATACATAATTATCCTAAAGATTATAATTAAAGTTGTTTGATTTCTTTTAATTTCCACTTTGTAGGTTGGAAGGTCGTGTGTTGTTCCACACCAGATATTTATATTTTGAGCAATGAATTTTGAAAAGTTTATGGCGCCTACTATTAAACATCGTTTACATTAGTCTAGTATTCTGACCATTAATCTATGTGTTCTTAGTTCCCCGTTAGCTGCTGAGTTCTTTTCTATATTCTTCTGGGCTAAAACCTTACAGTTCCAGTCCTTATCTGCGGGCTTAGTCATTACCTATGAAATAGTTCAAACTTGATTTGTAATGACCTTCCCTTAGTAACAAACGCATTGTTGCTTTTTTCAAAACCCATTTACGGTTTTTTTTTTCATCAATTTAAAACCTGATACAAAATAAAACGGAACACACATGGATAAACAGTCCACTTATGGCTACGCATTCGTGAATCGTGATTAACACTATTTTTGTCGTAGACAAAAACCCGTTTTACAATATTAAATAAGTATCAATAAGCTCACACATAAGTAGCTTTAAATTTTTAATAATATTCATAAATTAATAATTAATCGTATATTTCGTTTTTGAAAGATCTCAAATTTCTTGGGCGAGTTTGAAAATGAAAAGTTGAAGGTTAACACCATGAAATTTCGTCATTTTAATTTCAATCTGAAAAAAAATTACCTATAAACCTTAAATGAAAACTTTCAATTTTGATAGAATCATGAGTGATTTGTATTTATTTCAAGACATCTCCAACTAATTAATTAATTAAGTCTTTACTACAAGTAATGAAATTTTTTCGGCTTTAACAACGTGAAATAGCTTACAGTTTCAAAATTTGTTTATTTGTAAATCATAATTTAATCGTACTTGTTTTGTAATTAACAAAAACTACACGTAGAAATAGTTCTCTGTCATAATTAATTTTCGTGAGAAGTAACATATAAACAACTTGATTAATGATAAGAAGATGGAAATATACACATCGTTTGTGCAACACAACTATACATATAATGTTTGCATAATGTTATTCACAAAAACGACTTAGAAACTCTCAAATAAGGAATAAGTAAAATTGATTCCTTGAATAAGCGTTAATATATTATTTAATTTTGTTTAAAATATCAATTTACGAACTGCTGATCTGCCTGATGTGACATAATATCCGGTACAAAGTAGAAGTTGGAATACGATAACCTAAACTTCTAATCATGTAACACTTAATGAAGTTAATCAACCTTGTTTCTGTATAATTTATTTTCAATCTTACTATTTGCATACACTCACTTAAAGAATAGGTTGTTTTACGATCTTTGTTGTTATTTTGTTTATAATATGATGAACCTTAGAAATAGATCAAACCTCGCAATTCAGCCTTTCAGTCTATACGGTTTATGCTTACTTCGTTTTATAAATTCATGGTGCTACTTAACACATTTCACTTTAAATTTAGTGTGTCCATTAAAACGTTCACGTGCGACATTTTAGTAGTGTAATATGCAGGCTTAGTTTCATATGTTATTGTGAACAAATGATTGTAAACAGCATTTCTGGTTTATTATAAGGCGGAACGGTACCTTTTTTAAACACATCGTTTCGTATATGTAAGTATTTTACTAAATTACGTAGATGATTCGTTTCTGACGTTTCATCGTTTAGAAGGAATTAATCAAAGTCTATAAAGTAGGAAAAAGGTAACGCGACCATGAAATAAGATACAATAGGATGACACCACGACTATTCTAACTCTTTTGTTGACTTAAGTAAATAGCGGGCGATCCCCCTTATAAGGCAATATCAAGCCTAGCGCGAAAAGAACAACCACAGTGATGTAAAGTGCTTAAAATGTGCGTAGTTTTCACTTGCACGTGGTGGAAAAGAGGATATTGTTCAACGCCTATCGACACTTATGCATTAAAAGGCATTATTGCTGCTTAATTTAGGTAGGATCGAAAAAAAATTTTTTTCGAATTTGATAATGGCCCGGGTGGCAAAAGTTGCCATTCATAAAAGTAAGTTTTTTGCTAAAAAAATTTTTTTTACAATCGACCCCTTCAAGTGACCCAACCCCCTCAAAAAAAATTTTTTTTTGGATAAAAAATACGATACGGCCCTATGTGTAAATTCTTTAATGTTTAAAAAGTGTGTGTTCAAAAATTGGAGGCTCTGGGAACATTTTTGGAGGTGCCCCAGTTAAGTAAAAAAATATGTGTTTCTATTTATTCCGACTTTCAAATATAATTTGGTTACTTTTCAGGTTATTTCGTTTTATTCAAGTTAATTAAATTTCTGTAGCTAAAAATGTTATAATAACTATTGTTTCTTTTGTTTCAGATACCAAAGTAAAATGAGCGCAACAACTCCTACCAGGAAAACCACTCTTTGTCCTATCTTGGAAACCCTTGCCGAGATGTCCCAGCTAAGACTTCCCACGAATGCGGATATAATTCGACACTACTTGTTTGTCAGGAATGAGAAAAAAGGCATCATGGCAGGCAAAGATCCACCAGCTTCAATAATAGCAACAGAAACTACAAACACCATAGTGGACATCTGGAAGAAGTCATCGGTTGCAACAATTACATTTAAAAAAATTACTGAGAAAATAAAAAAAAATGAATACTGACTATAGGACTCCCAAACCATATAAAGGCAGGCAGCAATCTGAAAGCTACACAAATAAGCTCAGAGATGTAAAACTTAACTGGGAGGAAACTCTCTTTGATATTGCTAGTTGTAAATGTAAAGACCTCAACGATTGCCATTGTTCCAAAGAGAAGAAAATTCCAGCACAAGAAAGGAAATTTTTAATAGATCAACGAACTACCAGAAATCTAGTCTTAGGATCAATTGATGTAGCATTCTCCAGGAAAATAGCAAAAAGAAACCAAAGAAGGATGGAACGATCCGAAGAAGCTGAAGAACAATTTGTAAAACGCCCAAAATTAAAGTCTAAAGATACTGCATCTGGGCCAGGAGACTCTGAAAATGAGACTAGGAATGATCCTGGAAAGTTTCCTGACTCTGATCCCCAACCCTCTTGTTCTTCCACAACTGAAGACAAACAACTGAAGACAAACGTTTCAAAATTGCAAATGAGGGTAAATCTCACAGCTTTTGCTAGGGAGTGCGATCGTTACGGTGTTTCAGACAGAAGCGCTGCATCACTTTCTTCCGCTTTGTTACAATATTAGGGCATCATTAGTGAACAGGACACTTCTAAAATAATACATGGAAATAAAGTTCGTCGGGAAAGGGAAAAGCACAGGAAGGAATTGCAAAATAAGAACATGGAGATAGTAAAATCGTTATATTTTGATGGACGGAAGGATAAATCCCTGACACAAACTAAGAAGGGCGATAAGTAATACTATAGTACCATCACAGATGAGCATATATCCTTGGTAAAAGAGCCAGGTTCTATTTACCTCGGCCATTTAGCCGTATCGTCTGGACCAGCTGTCGTCATCAAAGATGCCATATTGGATTTCTTTAATAGAAAAGAAGTATCGATTGAATCGTTAATAGTAGTTGGATGTGATGGCACTAACGTCAACACCGCAACAAACGCAGGAATAATAAGACTCCTAAAAATTGCTCTAAATCGCCCTCTTCAATGGTTCATTTGTATGTTATATCTAAATGAACTTCCCTTACGCCACCTTTTAATCTAACTTGATGGTGTTAGTCAAGGTCCGAAAGCTTTCTCTGGTGCCATTGGAAAATAAATACAAGCTTGTGAAACCCTCCCTCTAGTCAGATTCTCGAAAATTGGGAGTAACACCATTCCTGATTTAGATAGAAATATTTTGAGTACAGACCAGCAATATTTGTATGATATGTTGCATGCAGTATCATCTGGAGAATGCAGCGAAGACCTTGCGAGGATTAAACCAGGAATAAGAATATATTTTTTGTATATCGGTCCACGTTCCTTTTAAGCTCAATACGTTTTGGCAGCTTCAGTTTTGTTGAATTTTTAGTTTTATTTTTTTTACCTATATTATTGTTCCTACACTTACTTTTAATATTTCCTTATACATATGTAACGTGTCGTACTACCGTCAATAAATCTATTATTTCGTTAATTTGTTTAGATTTCACCTGAAACTGTATTATCTACAATCTACATGAAATAGGATTTCATCTTTTTCTGTTAGGTCTTTGGGGCACCTCAAAACTGGTCCGAGAGCCTCCAATTTTTGAACACACACTTTTTAAACATTAAAGAAGAGTTTACACATAGGGCCGTACCGGATTTTTTTTCACCTGAAGATTTAAAAAAAAAATTCTGGCAAAAAAACTTACTTTTATGAATGGCAACTTTTGCCACCCGGGTCATTATCAAATTCGAAAAAAAGTTTTTTTCGATCCACTGCTTATAGTAGTAGCAAAGTGTTGTCTTTTTTTCGTTAGGACACATTTGGAAATAAAGAACAAAAGCTAGCTGCTTAGTACTTGGTCATACCATAACGTGATCCACAATCACTAAGTTCCATAGAAAATGGTCTTGAAACGGTCAATTTTGTAACAATCCATAGCGACCACGAAGCGTAACAATTTGTCCTATACTCATAAGATATTTGATAAAAGACAAGAGCGTTAAAGTAAAGTTTTTGGAAGTTCAAGATCTTACACCGCCACATGCTGAAAATTTGCCCACGCCGAATAATCTACCTAGTTGTGTTATCAAAATTCCCACCTTGCTTAAACATAACTTACAAAATTAAGCACTTTGATTGGCTTAGTGGAGTTTTCGTGACAGAATTATAAACAATCTTATTTGTTTTTCCAATCAACTTCATTTTAAAAGTAAATTCGTTATAATTAATTGACTGTGTTTCTTGTTCTTGATGAACTTAAACAGTTTCATTAACTGCAGTAGCGGTAGATGGGTAGGATGAAGATAAACCTATGTTAACTTTGAAATCAAACCTTGAGGGTGTTCAAGGTCCATTTTTAACTAAAGTTTTACTGACGACTGTGATAAATGGCTTGTGAGTTTAATGATGTGTTGCTCCTCAATACCAGTCTCTGCTAATGGAGCCACTTCTGAGAGCTTTGCAGAATGGTTTGTCATTTCAATGTTTTTCGTGTCCAAACACTCATATTGTGCACTTATGCTAGGTCACTTTCGTATTTTGTGTTGTCCAATATGGCAGTTTCTATACCAAAACCTACCATTGACTTCCACGCAGGATTCGGAGTAAGAAACTGCGTATTAGCTGTAATACGATATTCTCTTTTAGAAATAAGTTTATTGAATAATCTAAAATTAAAAAAAGTACATATAAAATTGAACGAAGACTGTAGCTAACTAGTCTTAGGATTATCATCGATGATAGCTCGAGTTAAAACCGATGAAAATTGAACGAGTACGAAGCACGAGTTCAATTTTCTAAAGGTTTTGATGAGTGGTATCATCGATTAGTAATCATAACACGTGTTATATTTGGTAAGAGAATATAATGAACATTAATACAAAATATATTTTTTTAAAGTCAACAATTTTGTTTGTTTTTGTATTTTAACCAATGAAAGTAATCAAAAATGTACCATGTGACATGTGAATTATATTCTCACTCAAATATCCAAAAATATAGAGTTATATTCCAGACGCCCGCTTAAATTACCGGCGTTATCAGGCTCTTCTATAAACTGTTATACCAGACAAGGTACTGCATCACCGCCATCCCAAGAAGATTATCGTGCAGCTATTTAGTAAAATTTAATTTGTATCGCAAATATTCATCATTGTATTGTATCACTTAATACATTTGAGGTAACCTTTCTGTTACGGAAATTCTATAGCTGATGGTGTTTAAAGTCCCTTGTCAACCATACCTCTTTACATATAACCACGTTGAAAGGGTTTAAACAATTAGCTATATTCGCCGTCCTTGCGCTTAAGTACAATTTTTGTGCTTTTAAGCGTTTCTTTGCAAATACTGTATATATTATTATTAAACCGTTTTGCAATACCTCGAAACACAAGTTCTATTTTAAACATGTAAATAGTTAACATACTTGTCAATTCCTATCATTTTCGAATTATTAAACCACTTTTAAAAATTAATCTAAAGCGAAATAGGGACAAAACGACAAGCCGAATTTACCCTTTTTGCTGAATAACCTCAGCGGAGAGTAAATACATGACGAGACTTTCTACACCTTTCTAGTTAACGAGGCTTAAAGGACCATCTGAGAGTGATCGATAGAAGTTCATTTCCTCCGAAAATACTAGGTTAAAATCATAAAAATGCATTGGCTTCTCTGCGTTTTTAAGGCTGGCCGATTTTTGCCTTAAATATCTAGAGTGGTTGATGCCCTTCTGCAGCTCCAGAGGCAAAGCTTCTGCACGCATATAAAAACCGCCCTGTATAACCGATTTCCTGTCCAATAAATACACGGACGTTGCAAGAAATATTCCGTATACTTAATTGAAAATAGAAACGTGCTTGTGCTTAAGTAAGGTAGTATCTAGAAAGCACGCATGCCTTTGCACGTGCGTATGCGGGTGCGTGTGCGTGAGCGTGAGCATGTGCATGTGCGTGTGGGAGTGCGTCTGAGTGTACGTGTGCGTGTGCTTGTAAATGTGGGCCGGTGCGAGCGTGCGTGCGTGTGTGTGTGTGTGTGTGTGTGTGTGTGTGTGTGTGTGTGTGTGTGTGTGTGTGTGTGTGTGTGTGTGTGTGTGTTGTCTGTGGTAAATCTTTTTATAATTTGAAAATCGATTGCATCCAAACTTGATACACACATATAAGACCTAAATGTGACTTTCAGTGGCAATGAATTTGCGAGGTGAAGAGTAAGACAGGTAAAGAATTCAGAATCAACTGTGTGGACGTTTAACATAAGTGTGGTCCAATGTATGTCTACATATTCTTCCTTAGAGAAATTAGTATCAACGCAATTTTCTGATTAAATCAATATTATTCACCTGCAAAGCTGGAGAAATCATGATTACTGTCGTTTGAAACAAATGATTCAACAAACCATGTAACACTTCGTCTCATGCAGCATAAGTTAATTAAATTTTCACGTGCTTTTAGCTGGTATTAAAAATTCAATTCTATTTCCTGGTTTGTAGACCACTTTTCATACTTCAATTAATTAAAACGCCGTATATCAGGATATTCCTGTCTCACAATTTAAGGGGTTATGTGCACATTGGCGTGCTCATTTTTACCTTATATTATACGTCAGTAAGTTCGTTGTATTTACACATTTTTGATGCTTCTTTAATTTAATTGCTATAAATCTAAACATTTCTTTGGTGGTTTAGTAGTTCTCAATAAATAGCCCTCATTATCTTTTCAAATTTGTCATTGGTTTAGTACGCTTTCAATATGCCATTGCCCAACTAAAGCCTACTCTCGTAATCAATTCCCGTTAAATCATTTGACATTTGTCACAATTGTTCTTTTTACTGAAGACCGCGTGCTCTGATTTTGATGTGTTAAACAAAAAACAATCAATTTAGTATTATAATTCATACAATTGGTAGCCTTACGTTATTTGATACTAAAGGAAAATAATGCAGATATCTTCGATGGTATTGTGGTAGCGCATGAAACCTTTCTTCATAAAACGACCCCATTAATTTTTTTACCGAATTAAATATTAAAATTCTGCCATTTCTAGAGTTTTAATTATTTTAAACTGAATGCTATTGCTAAATATAATTAGGATTAATTATCCACAAAATTTCAGCTAAATGCGATCAATTTGTTGGACACCACAAGACATGCAGTTTTTCTTAAAGTTTAAAAATCGTAATTTCTTTTTTTTTGTTTAACTGTAACTGAAAGTTCATTCTTCAAAATGTCACTGCATACGGGAAAAAATTTCCCCCGCCATCTTAAATTCTCCAAAAAAAATTAACGCCACTGAATTGGCCACTCATGATATTAGTAGTAAAAGTGTGATTAGTTTCCAGCTATCAAAATAAACTCCAACTGTTGTCCTCTACACCCCGTCTTCGGATATGCATCAGTTCCCGGGACACCCTGTATCTATAACTTCCTACTTAAATTTATTCTAAAATATTACAGATTTGTCTAAAACTTGCAATGTTTTTGTTTTGATGTGTAAATTCTGAAACCACACAAATGGTTTGAAAGAGTTAATGAGTATCATGAATGCCCTAATGCTAGATGTTGTCATTACAATATTTGTGAATGAATAAAGCTTGAATGGAATATGCGATATATAAAATTATCCAGTACAAATACAAGTCGGGCGTTGCACACTGTAAGTGACTTCCTAGATGTTTATTAGTGAGAACGAATTCTAAGTTTTTACTTTCGAAAATCAGTAGGTATTTACTCTATACTTGTTTAATTAGATTTAATTTGCGTGGTTCATACAAAAAATGTTAATTATATAATGGAATTCCTTTTTGGAACTTTATTCAAAGGCAATATGTTGATCTGTTGGTAATTTAATGCTTCACGTTTATATACGTCTCTTGTGCATACTTTGCTGAACGACGGAAATTGCTTTTGAATAAAAACTCACTTTGCTCAAAGCTTTTAATGCTTTTTTGGTGTAATTTAAATTGAAACTAGTCGCAAGTATTAAAAATTATATAATCAGTGACAAAATATTACAGATCTTTTCGTGTAAATCAATGTAGAACGTTGTGAAAAATAAATATAAAAAACAAAATACTAAACGCAAAATAATGGAGTTATTAAATTAAAACATTTATTTGTGTAAGTTGAAATATTTTGACCGAACAAAGGTTCGGTATATGACTTCGTTAAATCTGTGTGTGTTCGTGTGTGCGTGTGTGCGTGTGTGCGTGTGTGTGCGTGTGTGCGTGTGTGCGTGTGTGCGTGTGTGGTGTGTGTGTGTGTGGTGTGTGTGTGTGTCGTGTGTGCGTGTGTGTGTGTGTGTGTGTGTGTGTGTGGTGTGTGTGTGTGTGTGTGTGTGTGTGTGTGTGTGTGTGTGTGTGCTGTGCGTGTGCTGTGTTGCGTGTGTGTGTCGTGCGTGCGTGCGTGTGTGCGTGTCGTGCGTGTGTGCGTCGTGTCGTGCGTCGTGCGTGCGTCGTGCTGTCGTGTGCGTGCGTGTGCGTGCGTGCGTGCGTGCGTCGCGTCGTGTGCGTCTGTCGTGCGTGTGCGTGTGCGTCGTGTCGTCGTGCGTCGGTGTCGTGGTCGTGTCGTCGTCGTCGTCGTGTCGTCGTCGTGCTGTGTGTGCTGTGTCGTGCGTGTGTGTGTGGTGTTGTGTCGTGTGTGGTTGCGTTGAGTGTTCTTGTTTAGTTTGAACTGGCTTCAGATCCTGGAAGAGGATAAAGATAGTAGATGTCACCATTTGTACTAACTTTGTATCTCATCGGATACATGGTCACATCGGGGTCAAAATATAAGAATTATTAATATAGTATGATAAGGTATGGAAAAATATCATGCAGGTCTGACTTATATAAGTAAAACAAAAGAGTACAATCAGTTCACGTGCTAAGTGAGATAGTACATCGCTAAAAGCTGATGCAACATTCGTCTTTGAGTAGACTAGTATCAATGACACATTTAATTGCTGCTGTCAACGAGAATTGAAAATCAGTGTTTTGCAAGTCGACAATTATACACTGAATAAAAAAGTACAGATTATTAAGTGGTATTATTCAGGAAGCACTGACAAGAAATAATGGGCAGGTTTGCTTTTCCTTTGAAACAGCCAATTCCATCAGAAAGTACGATTATACGTACTGTTTGAAATTTGAAAGATGTGGATGTTTAAAAATTTAGAAAATGCAGTGTTGATGGTCATGATGTGAACATCCTGGTCGTAACTTAACGAAGAGCGCGAACTCCAAGAAATTGCAGTGGTAGTTTAGCAGGAAACTAATTCCGTGCAAAGTACAAAAATGCTGAAGAAATGAATATTGAACCAAGAACGTTCGCAATATCTTGAAAAGGAATAAATACCGTTGCTATAAGTTGCAAACTACACAAGAAATTTTCCAGAAGATCACCAAAAGCGTATGGAATTTTGTGAAGATATGATGAATCGGGCTAATGAAAACGAAAGATTTATTAAAAATATTTTGTTTACCGACGAGTGTTCTTTATCTTACATGGCCATCACAATCCGTCTGTCGCTGTTGGTTACACTTGGGAAAACAAACACATTAGTATTCCTTGCCGGGCACAATACCCCCAAAAACTTAGTGTGTGGGCAGGAATTTTAGGCAATTCCATAATTGGTCCATTCTTTATCAAAAGAAACTTGAATGCGGACAAATATTTAGAACTGTTGAGAAACCTGGTAGTTCCAGCTGTTCAACGCCTCAATATAAATTTGGATTACATTTAATATCAAGAAGACGGCTGTCCTGCTCATACTGCAATAAGAGTTCAACAGTTTTTGGGCACTACGTTCCCTAACCGTAGTATTAGTGGTACTAGTAAATCTCCTCCTCGCTCACCTGTTATCGCGCCGGACGAATTTTTTGTTTGGGGATACGTATCCCAGCAAATTTATGTGCACAGGCATGAGCGTGCTACCAATTCGGACCAACCTTGTGTCAAAATTACAGACTCTTTAAACAACATCGCCCAAGAACTGTTAGAAAACATCCGAACCGAATTTTATCACAGATTCGGTTACTGCCTTGCGCAAAGTCGAAAATCTTATAAAGTAGGGTTTTGAAAAAGGTGTATGCTGTTCATTTTTAAAAATAGTTGATTTTTCAATAAGAATTATAATGCTAAAGTTAAACCTGAAACTTAAGTTATACTATCAATGTAAATGTTAATATTCTTGTTTGTAGCTCTCGTAAGTCTCTTCTTGGTCCTTCTTACGAGTAGCAATCGAACCATTACATAAATTCGCAATCACAATAAACTTCGTTGTTTGAGGTACTATCAAAAACACTCAAATTTTCAACATCATCTTAATTGCTTTGGTTTCGTTAGAAATGTTGAAGCTAGATTGAAGGAGACTTCGTCTCTCGTCGTCTCTCGTCCGTCTCTGTCGCTCTCGTCCTCTCTGTCTCTCGTCTCTCGTCTCCTCGTTCTCTCGTCTCCTGTCTCTCTCGTCTCTCTCGTCCTCTCTGTCTCGTCTCTCGTCTCTCTCTCCTGTCTCTCTCGTCTCTCCTCGTCTCTCTCGTCTCTCTCGTCTCCTGTCTCTCGTCTCTGTCCTCTGTCTCTCGTCGTCTCTCTCGTTCTCTCTCTGTCTCTCGTCCTCGTTCTTCTTGTTCTCCTCTCGTCTCTCGTCTCTCTCTCCTGTCTCTCCTGTCCTCCTCGTCTCCTCCTTGTCCTCCTGCCTCTCTGTCTCTCCTCTCTCGTCTCTCTCGTCTGTCTCCTGTCCTTCCTCGTTCCTCTGTCTCTCGTCTCTCCTGTCTCTCCTGTCTCTCTCGTCTCTCTGTCTCCTGTCTCTCTCTCTCCTTCTCGTCTCCGTCCTTCTCTCTCGTCCTCTCTCTCTCTCCTCGTCTCTCGTCTCTCCTGTCCTCTGTCCTCTGTCTCTCGTCTCTGTCTCTCTCTCTCGTCCTCTCGTCTCTCTCTCTCTCTCTCGTCTTCTCTCTCTGTCTCTCTCGTCTCTCTCGTCTCTCCTCGTCTTCCTCCTCGTCTCTCCGTCCTCTCGTCTCTCTCGTCTCTCGTCCTCGTCTCTCGTCTCTCTCTCTCTCCTCGTCTCTCTCGTCTCTCTCGTCTCTCGTCCTCTCGTCTCTCTCGTCTCTCTCTGTCTCTCTCGTCTCTCGTCTCGTCTCTGTCTCTCTCGTCTCTCTCTTGTCTCCTCTCGTCTCTCCTCGTCTCTCTCGTCTCTCGTCTTGTCTCTCTCGTCTCTTCTCGTCTCTCTCGTCTCTCTCGTCTCTCTCGTCTCTCTCGTCTCTTCTCTCTCTTCGAAGTAGTTCATATTTTCTGCCTACATGCTAATATGTACAAGTGGCAACATCGGTAAAGTTATGTCTCTCTCACACTCGTATAATGCTTAATGGGTTTCTTTCTAGCGTATTATAAAACAGACACGCAACAATGTTTTTCGGTACTAGTATAATTTTCTGATCACCGAGGTTAAGCCACGTTGAGCGCGGTCAGTACTTGGATGTGTGACCGTTTGTGAACACCGCGTGCCGTTATCATTTTTTATGGTTTTTTAATGTAGTTTTTAAGGATAAACAAAAATATTAAATATATATTCGGTTAGGCAATGCTAAATGAACATTCTCAACTTGATTATTTTTCCATATCTACCATATCGTCATGGTATTATTTATAACAAAAATTATTTCTCATAATTAATATGTTTCTAGGCATCTATGTAAAAAATCTATTATTTCTTTTTAATAAAGTTTTAAGTGGCGTTTTTAATTTCTCACATAATTTTCGTAGTTCGCTTTAAAGGGTTTAGGAGGTTCGCCCCACGGAGTTATCAAAAATAATGTAATAATACAGGATATACTGTATTTATTTATTACCAGGAAAAATACATGTGCACTGAGAGCCATTAATAACGAGAATCCTTCAACATCTACCAGAGAAATAGAGCAAACTATTGAAGTGCCAAAAACGACAGTTTGGCGAGTGTTAAAGCAACACCGCTATAAACCATTTACGTTACACGTTAGTCAAACTCTTCGGCCTGGGAAGGATATGAGACGGTTGGATTTTTGTAACCAACTTAATACCAAAATTCTTGAAAATCGCAACTTTCTCAATCAAATAATTTGGACGGATGAGTGCAATTTTTCCACTAATGGAATGTTTAATCGTAATAACGAGCACTACTGGTCCGTTGAAAATTCACGAATTAACAGGCAAATGCGAGGACAAGGCCACCGGTCCTTTAATGTATGGGTTGGAATCTGGAAGGATAGGCTCCTTGGGCCAATTATTTACGAAGGTATCCTAACGTCTCAACGCTACCTCGCATTTCTAACACACGAAATATCAGACCTTTTGGATGATGTTCCGCTAAACGAAAGATGGTCTCTCTGGTGGCAAATGGACGGAGCTCCTCCTCATAATGCTGCAATAATAAGTGAATATCTTAACGGCGAATTTCCTGATAAATGGATGGGAAATAGGGGACCACTTAGGTGGCCAGCAAGAAGTCCAGATTTAACCCTTTAGATTACTTCCTATGGGGCTATTTAAAAATATGATTTATAAGACGCCACCGCAAAATATAGAAGAACTCCAGAATAGGGCTGTTAATGAACTTCGTCAAATTCCCAGGCAAACCATTCAAAGAAGCGTAAACAATTGTAGAAGAAGAATTCGTTACTGTATTTAAGAAGGAGGAAACTTGTTCGAACATTTATTATAATAATTTTTATTTGTTTGTCTGTGTAATTATTTTGTTGTTACCTATCGATAAATTTGCGTTGTCGCTATTATGACCGTGTTACATAGACATACTTGTTTGAGTTGTTTGTTAATGTTTTTTTTTTTAAATTGTTTAAATGTTTTTATATTTTTTTGGATGTTCTAACGAGTTTAACAAATTAAATAAGTAGAACTACTGTAATTATTCCTTGCTGGATCCAATAAGGCGGAATCTTGTTCTTCGTATTTTTCTCATTATTTTAGTTCGCAGTCGATCAAACCATAAAGTGTTATATATTGCTAAAATCAGCATAACATGCTCCATCCAACGACATAAAAATATATCTTAACCCCCATAAGAAAAAATAAACCTGATGATGGTTCAGAATAAACGAAACGTCACGTAATATTTTTAATACCGTATTAGTATTGTGCGTAAGACATACTTGTTTGAGTTGTTTGTTAATGTTTTTTTTTTAAATTGTTTAAATGTTTTTATATTTTTTTGGATGTTCTAACGAGTTTAACAAATTAAATAAGTAGAACTACTGTAATTATTCCTTGCTGGATCCAATAAGGCGGAATCTTGTTCTTCGTATTTTTCTCATTATTTTAGTTCGCAGTTGATCAAACCATAAAGTGTTATATATTGCTAAAATCAGCATAACATTCTCCATCCAACGACATAAAATATATCTTAACCCCCATAAGAAAAAATAAACCTGATGATGGTTCAGAATAAACGAAACGCCACGTAATATTTTTAATACCGTATTAGTATTGTGCGTAAAAGGTGCCTTAATAATGTTTAATCGTATTTTGAAAATTCTAATAATAAGGTGGCCAAACGCGAAAAACGAAAATCGAAATTTTTAGTTTTTGATCATAAAACCAAATCCATTCGAGTTAGCTCAAATTTCTTTTCAGATTATTACTCGGCATCGAATTTAGCAAAAGTGCCGAATTTAAACCTATATCCTATCTCTTATAATAAGCGAGATCCCCATGCTTGCCCTCGAATTTGGGAAAGCCTGTACATATATAAGCGATACAACGGTTAGGATCTTAAATTTAACAAATAGGTTTCTACAAGAATAGTCGTATGGTTTAAAACAGATGGCCTTGTTTTTTTTTCTGTAGTACTTCATCCAAGTATCTAGAGCATCCCCAAGCCACAATGCCGTAATTAAGCAATGACTCGATATAAGCAAAGTAAAAGTTACTGAATACGTTGCATTTTGCTTAAGATAAGATTCATCTTTGAATAATATAATGTCATTTCCCTTAACAATTCTTTCCACCTGATCACCAAAGTTAAACCGCTACGTGAAGTCTTCTCAACGCCGTACCAAATCATTAGCGTGCTTGTCTACTTGCCCTGTAGAGCGACCGGACTTTGCCATTACACCAACAGACTGCATAAATTTATACGTTTTTTTCAAGAGTACCAGTTCATTTACGTATTGAGTAGTTTATTGAGAGTATAGAAAATTTATATGAGTAACAGGGTCTCTTATTCAAAAACAGGATGTATGTCACTGACTCAGTTCTAGGTATCAAAACTGTTCCTTTCATGGGAATTGTCCACTGTGCAATTTGGGCACGGAAAATTTCTATGCGACGATTAAAAAGGATAACGTGGCCGTCTGGAGAAAGGGGAGTTAAGTTTTTCGTTAGTCAGTCGAAGTCGAACTGTAGAACAGAGAGATTGGACGCTAAACGTGCGATGTGATCCTCGAGCGTACTGAATTTACTTAGATTCTACCGGAGTGTTTGAAGTTATGGTAGGGAAAGCTTTCACTTTCACCTTTTGTGGATTTTAAAGTGTTCAGCCATCCTGTGGACCTTTTTTGTGTTGTATTTCGATAGTCAGAAGTCACATTCATTCGGGTTCGTTGAAGAGGATTAGTGTTTAATGTTACTGCTATACCCTCATTTTTGGAATAAAATCGCGCTTTTGCAGATTCTTATATTGTAAGTTCAGTATAATTATTTGTATATCCCGTAACAGCGTGAGCGCGACATTCACTTCAAGAGTTCTCGGCACTGTTGACGTTAAATCTTATTACACATCTATTCCTTAAAGATGTTGGAAAATTGAGATCTATTTCGATACTTTACATACTGTTTTTAAAAAATTGTGTATGTATAGTAGGCCAATATGTACAAAAATCGTAAGAGCTAGCAATGGTCCGATAAAGCATTCACTGTTTTAATCTCATGTGGATATAATTTTATTTTTGAGAACAAATCATACTAATGCAACCTGGGATGAGATGTGGATTGTTTAGGATTTGTAATAATTTCAGTTGAAACATAAATGTTTTTAGTCTTCGATTTCCATTGTATACAGAACCAGTTCTTAAGAAAGTCTTAATCACTTCTGAAACGTTTGCTGCAAATAGGACTGCCCATTTTTACATCTAATGTACGAACTATTTTAGCCTAGACAGGAAAATGATATTTGTATCCATTTTATATTAAATTAAGATTATTATTCTTATTGGCAACATTTTCTAATCCTATAATTTTCTTAGCATTATTAAGTTTCTTGTACAGGGTGGTCAACTACGAATGCGAGGCACTGTATCTGGGAAACTACCCATCGTAGAGGCTTGCGCAAAAAAGTTTTACTAAAACGGCCAATACGAAATTCTGGAAAATGTTTTCAAGTTTCTGAAATGGTCGCTAGGGGGCGTAACTGCAATCTTGAATCTAAAAAAGTGATGTTTCTGTGAATTCTGCTATATTAACGTAATAAAAAAATAACTGATCTTTGAAGTCGAGGATAATCTGAACTGTTTTTGTTTGGCACTTTTTGACCTGTGTCTAAACATAAAGTGATGGGGCGTATTCAAAGCTTTCCTTAAATAACCCCCTGTATCTTCGAAACGGCTAATCCGATTTTAACAAACTTGGGCGCGTTGAAATGAGCTACTCTTGGGCTACAAATTTTATAATATTTGAAGTTTTGTTAGTTTCACATGTCGTCGCTAGAGGGCTTTGTTCGACATTCCGACAGAAACGGTTAATTTTCGCAAAAAAATTAAATGCATTGGTGTGACTTTTCTTCATCAACAAGTAGCTAAATGATGCCTAAACAATCGCACGAAAACAGCATCTCGATATCTTTTTCCTAACCTAAAATATCAGCCAACGAAAACTTTATACTAAAATCCCTTACATTTTAATTTTTCTTATAACTATATTTTTCTGGAATTGTTTCTTTTATGTAAGTTGTGGCCCTAAAAAGGACCGATTTAAAAGAGGAAGGTTTTTAATGCCCCCGTAAATGCTCGAAATGGTGCACATCACGCTCTATGCATTTCTGAAGCCTCTTATGACTTGACAAAACTGCAGCTTCAATTTCGGCTCTCGGTATGTTACGTATTGTGTTACGAATCCAGTTTTTCATATCTTCTCTAGTAGCAGGCTGAGTCCGAAACACGATGTCCTTTAAGTGCCTCCATAAATAAAAATCGAGGCAAGTTAAGCCTGGCGATCGCGGAGACCATGGAAACATACTTCTTCTTCCAATCCACCGCTGTTGAAATACTGCATTAATATGCTCTCGCACATTAATAGCAAAATGTGATGGGCAACCATACAACTGCAAAAACAATTTATGCCTTGTTTCCAGGGGCACATCTTCCAACAACAACGGCAATTGATTGGCCAAAAAGTCAAAAAATACATTGGCATTCAGGGATTGCTCGAAAAAATATGGCCCAATAATTCTGCCTCCCAGTATGCCACACAATACATTTAAACTCCAACGTCCTTGGCGCTGAACGTCACGCAACCAATGGGGATTTTCTGCAGGCCAATAATGCATATTGTGCAGATTGACTCTTCCGTCACTACTGAAGGTGGCTTCATCGGTCCAAAGAATTTGAAATAAAAATTTTCTATTTTCACGTATTATGCCTAACATCCAATGGCAATAGTCTAACATTCGATCAAAATCTTCCTCTTTCAAGGCCTGATGTAAAACATTTTATGGGTGCATTCTTAAAGTAATTAAGACCAGATTAAACGAATACCTGTATATTTTGATGGCATTAGAACTTACCTATGGTCCTTCAAAATATTTTGAACCGTTATCCGTGATATGCCCAACTCAGTGGATAATGCTCTTGTGCTAACATGAGGACTTCCTTCAGTACAGCCCAGTACACGGTTAATATTTTCTTGTGTTCTTCCAATTCTTTGCCGTTGAAACGTAGGCCGAAAACTATCATTGGCTCGTAAGCTCGCCACTAATCGGGGGAAAATTCTTACATCGCAAGGACGCCGATTTGGATATCGAGCCGCGTAAACTCTTTTAGCTACTGCGGAATTCCGAAGACATTCAAAATAAACCGCAAGCATATCAACAGCTTCATTATTCGTAAAACGCATTTTGAAAGCACAAAAATTGCTCAAAGTAACGCGAAGTATTGACAACTATTGACAATTTGAGGATTATGTATATTTTGTTTAGGTATCTGTTTCCATTGCCTGCTTCTATTAATTGTATTTTTCGTATGCATCCATAGTGAATATGCATTTAAACAAACAAAAAATAGGCCTTTCGTATAACTTTTAGCATTGCTTACTTGCCCGTAGTAATTTCAAAGAGGGTGATTTTATTCTGGTGTATAAATTTACAAACATTTAAAATCGCAATTTCTAGGTAACCTATTCAGAGCCGAAATTGAAGCTGCAGTTTTGTCTGCCCATAAGAGGCCTCAGCAATGCACAGAGTGATGGTCAGCATTTCGAGCATTTACGGGGCATTAAAACCTCCTCTTTTAAATCGGTCCTTTTAGGGCCACAACTTACATAATAGAAACAATTCCAGAAAATATAGTTTAAAAAATAAGAATTTAAGGATTTTCGTATAAAGTTTTTTTGGCCGATATTTATGTTAGGAACAAGATATCGAGATGCGGTTTTCTCGAGCTTGTTTAGGCATCATTTAGCTACTTCTTCATAAAAAAAAGGCATACCAATGCATTTAATTTTTTTGCAAAAATTAACCGTTTCTGTCGGATTGTAGAACAATGCCCTCTAGCGACGAAATGTGAAACTAACAAAACTTCAATTATTTTAACATTTGTAGCCTAAGAAAAGCTCTTTTCAACGCGCCAAAGTTTATTAAAATCAGAATAGCCGTTTTAGAAGATACGGGGGGTGATTTAAGGAAACCTTTGTACACCCCCCACCACTTTATTTTTATAGATACGTCAAAAAGTGCCAAACAAAAAAAGTTCAGATTATCCTCGACTTCAAAGATCAGTTATTTTTTTATTAGGTTAATATAGCAGAATTCACAGAAACGTCACTTTTTTAGATTCAAGATTGCAGTTACGCCCCCTGGCGGCCATTTCAGAAACATGAAAATATTTTCCAGGTTTTTGTATTGGCCGTTTTAGTCATAACTTTTTTTCCGCAAGCGTCTACGATGTATAATTTCCCAGATACAGTACCTTGCATTCTTAGTTGGCCACCCCGTACAAAACGGTCTCTGTGTATTTATTGTGAGTTATTTAAAAAGCACGTTAATGTAATAGAAACGCTATTTTCCTAAAGCATTTAAACTAAAGCCACAACCAAATCGTTTGGATCAACCATAATTATGATTGTAAGTAATATGGTCTTTTTTATCAAATATACGTACAATTGTAGATAGTTCACACCATATAAGACTTGTACTCACAACAATGTACTATTTAGTTTTCACAAAGATACCTAGGATTAAAGTATATCCAGACTAAAACGTTTTCTTTGATAGGTAATACTGATCAATCAATATCATATCAAGCACTTTCCTGCAGTTACTATCAAGTTTGTAACAAGTAGCTCGCCAAGCTTTGCACTTATTGATGTTCAGGCGAATAGATGCAAATTTAAGAGTAAGTTTGGTATCAAAAGAAATTGTACGGTCTGAATCAGAAAGGGTAGAATTAGGAGAAGGAGGGGGACATAAATAATCTACAAATGGTGCATGTTCACTTCCAAATAACGCGAAGTAGGGTGAACAACCAATTGCTGTAATGTGTTTAGTTGCGCAAACTATTTCTGTCCTTCCACATGCAAAAATTTTGATTGATGCCAGAAGATATCTTTTTAAGAATTATATTGATTCGTTTAGCGGTATTTGCTTGAGGATGGAATTTAACTTTAAGGAGAATAGCAGCGCGATAATCGACACAAAGTTGACTGAATTTCTTGCTGCAAACCTGTACGCCAATATCAGTAATGATGCGCTGACGAGTATTAAACATGAAAAAGATACGGTCTTCCACAAGACGACAGACAGAAATAGTAGTATCAGTGCGAATAGAGAAGGAACATACAAATTTAGAAAACCAATAAGCAACAACCAAGATGAAGGCATATCCCTTAGATTACTTATGAAGAGGACAAACGATCACTGTACATGCCCACTATCCAAGAACAAATGTGTGCGGTTATTGAAGCTAAAAACCAGAAGGAAAATGCTGTTCAACATTATATGCAGAACAAATTGCACAACGAAAAACGTAGCGTGCTACATCTGCCAAATAAGACAGTCCAACGATAGTTCAAGTAAATTCGACCAACGGTTTGCGTCATATCAAAATGACAAGAGGTAGGAAGATGATGATGTTCTGAGATCACTCGATCACGTTATTTATATATCAGCCATCAGAAAAGGATTTAGAAAGAGAATAAATTCGCATACATTTATATAGAAGACCATTTTTAAGGCACTACGAAACGAATTTTACAGGGGTGGAAGGAACGTGACGGACGAGATTTAACTATCAAAAATCGGTAATCAGCAAAGTAACCAAAGAAGTACCAGGAATTTCGACACTATCAACTTTGGGGACAGAAGGAGACAAAAGATCAGACACGTGTTCTTTAGCTTTGCGGTGAATTATAGTAAAGTTATAATGTAGTAGGCGTAAAGCTTGTTTAGCTAAACCACCAGAAAAATGATATAATTTATTCAATAGATAAGTGGATGCTGACCTATAATGACAGCGAAATGAAAAGCTCCTCTGTAGTAGACTGATCCTGTCCAGACTTAGATAAAAACCGGCTAATGTAATTAACATAGTGTAAAAAATTCAAAAAAAGTAATTATTCCTGGTACAGGGTTTCTATTTCGGTTCAAAATTTAATAATAACTTTAAAAACTCTAATAATATGTTAGGTACTTTGGTCATCGAGAGTACCAGCAACAAAAGTAACGATAGGTGAAATATGATAACATTTTTTCCGTCCAACTTATATATATATATTAGGTATAGGTTATAGCAATTGACTTTTTTACTGTCGCCAAGATCGTCCATGAAGTCTGTGTGTGTCTTGTGGATGTATGTTGGTATCACGATAACTCCAGAACGGAAACACCTACGTACTTAAAATTTTGTATCGAAGCTTGTTTTCATTTGGCTTGGAGCTGATTTGATATTGTGATAAATCCAGTATCGGAAAGGTGGGTTTATTAGGGATAGTTTTTGGTTTTTGTGAAATATTTCTTAAAACAGCTGCATATTTCAAACATATAAAAATACCTAGATATAGACCTTGAACATATCGATTAAAGATGTTCTATGCATTTTTTGATATGACCCGTAATTTAGCGGAAAAAAATTTCTAACAAAAATTGTAGACGCATTTTTTAAAGAAAATTTAATTTTACATAAATTTTCTTTATAAAGTTTTTTAATGTAAAGGGAAATAAATGTAAAAATTAAATAAATATGATTGAAAATGCAGAAGCTGTATTATTGATATTTTTATGGAAGTAGGCGGCTTTGGAATTTCTTTTTACGTTAACATGTATTTATGTCTTTATCTGACAGGAAGTTTTAAACGCCATTCTGACATAGATTACTGTTTTTTTTTGCAATGTTGCATAGTTATTCTAAAAATTGAAATTAAAATTTTTACATTTCCTTTAATTTAAGTTAGCATCTAGATGTCTATTAACCTCTGTCCGTCATGAATTTTTAAACGTCCCTTTGACATGAATTATTGTTTTTGCGTTTACAATGTGGGCTATTGTCGCAACAAACTTCTTATAAAAGAGGATGCATGATTATCCTCAAAAAATGTTATTAAAATTATTTCATTTCCTTTAATTTCCATTTTGTAGGTTGGAAGATCGTGTGGTCCTCCATGCTAGATATTTTTTTAAATTAACATGTATTTATGTCTGTTAATCTCTATCTGACATAAAGGTTTAAACGTCATTATGACGTAGATGTCCTTGTTTTACAATGTTGTTTGTTTTCGTTATGAACGTATAAAAAAGCGGTTGAATAGTTATCCTAAAAACATTATAATTAAACTTATTACATTTCTTTTAATTTTGTAAGTTAGCATCTAGAACTGTCTGTCATGAAGCGTTAAACGTCTATTTGACATGTATTATTGTTTTTGCGTTTACAATGTTGCCTATTTTCGTAACGAACTTCTTATGAAAGTGGTTGCATAATTATCCTTAAAAAAGGTTATTAAAATTATTTAATTTCTTTTCATTTCCATTTTGTAGGTGGGAAGATCGTGTGGTGCTCCACGACAGATATTTTTTAAATTAACATGTATTTATGTTTGTTAATCTCTATCTGACATTAAGTTTTAAACATCATTATGAGGTTTTATTAGTTTTATTAGTTGTCGCGTAGCTGTGTACTTTCGCATTAGGTATTATGGCCCCGATTATGTCGTTTATTAAATTTTAGGACCTGATAGATATTTGATCGTGATTGCTTATTTTGTTTTAAATCGAATAATTAATTACCGTTCTGACCAGTTGTTTTTGATTATTATAATTTTGACGTTGAAGTTTATCGAAATGGTTAAGGAGTTTTGGGTTTTATTATCGCCATTTGGCGGATTTTATATAAAACTTATGGTTTTAAGGAAGTTTAGGTGAACCTTACGTAGAATTTTTGGAGTAGAATTTTCCGGTAAAGAATATTTAATTTTAAGTGAACATTATGGTTTCCTGTTAGGCCATTATTAAGATTTAGTTCATGTCGTTCTCCCGCTATAAATGCAACATAATCGATAAATGAGAATCAGTCGATGTAACTTCCCGAAAATCGTGGCGCGGGTGTTGGTTTTAGTTTTGTTATGTGTTGATTCAGATTATATCTTGCAAAAACACTCTGTAATAAATCAATTAAGGTTTTTTATTGACAGAGATCGAATGCTGCCAATAAACACACGTTAAAACGTATAGATGAGAATGCTCTCATTGATCTACCTGTATTTTAAGTTTATTAAGACATACCTCATTCAATGAAACCTCTATAACATTAATTAATAATTAAAAAAGGTTTGTATTGATGCAGATTACACCTTACAAGAGTACCCTGCAGCAAATGAAATTAAGGTTTTTGATTAGCTGAAATCGAATACGGTCAAGAAACATACTAAAACGTATCTTAAGGTTTTGAACCTAATTTTGAAGACGTTCATTTGGAGACAGCTTCCACCGTCATCTTACATATAGAAATAATGTTTTAAAAAAAGGAAATCTAAAAGACTACTTTATAGCTGAATCAATTCATAATACAGTGTTATCTATACAAAATATCTAAAGAATTTTAGAACGTTAATTATGCAAATATTCGAAAGGTGAAAATGTAATTACACGCAACTTGTCTTCCTGTTTTAAACCGAAAAATATCTAAGGAATTTCAGGTCAGATTAGCCAAATATGTGAAAGGTGAAACGACCATGAAAATGCAATTACGCTGTTGCTATTGCTTGAACAATTTGTTTTTCCTGTTTTAAACGGTTTTGCGTAAAATACAGAGTAATTCTCTGGTGGGCTATAAAAGCCAATGAACCACGCTCTAACTTCATTCACAGTTCATGCAGCTTGTTAATACTGTTCTATAATGTCTAACTCAACAATTTCTTCTCTTCTAAATATTCTCAAGGGAGGATTAGTGACGGAAGATGAGGTGGTTGAGATGTACTTCATCAGTATTAAACGTGTAGTTGGTGGTGAAACCATAACACCCATTGAGTTAGAACGTCTCCAAAGGTTGCGTGAAACCATGCAGAAAATTCAGGCTGCGATAATGACTGTAGTAAGTATTCAGTATTCTTAAAATTTGTGACTAATATTTTATTTCTAGGTACGTGCTGAAGTACAAGGTAGTGGATGCAGTGGTGGCCGATCACCGTTGGAGAACACTGACGCTGTAAGTAGAAATAATTTTTATAAAAGTGAGATATTAATCAATGTATTGTTTTAAATGCCGTCAACTTTCAAGAGTATGGCCCATTATACCACAGAATGACGGGCGTTAGTTTTACTGAGTTTTGCGCACGTAAAAAGGTATTCTGTCCCTAATAGGGATAATTTATGTTTAGGGCGGACGGGAATTAACGGTGTCCGCATCTTTATCCGAGGCCGATCCTTAATTGCCAAACCTTAGAAAAGATCGGAGGACACAGGAATTATGTGCTGCCACTAATGTTAATTTAAACAACTGTGGTAGTATGGAATATATACGGCAATTTCAAGATTATTTAGTTAATTATACGATAATTGTATATAACCACACATTAGGACAGACAGTTTATTTTGAAGGGCCGCGAAGTCCTAACCGCAAAGTTTTAAGCTTAATTTTTGAATACTCACACTATAACGTAATCACTAGCTTAACCAGTGCCTTTTCAACTGCATTCTTTTGCGAATTCTGAAGGTATAGAACTAATTGCGAAGAACACCACAAGAATTGTCCTAACACCTGTCCTTGTTGTCATAACAGCCCCCCTTGCCAGTCTGTTGACTCCATCGTTTGGAGTGGGTGCAATAGGGATTTCCGCGGAAACTAATGTCTACATCAGCATAAACTTAGCGGTTTCTGTAGCAAACTCCAACGTTGTCACACTTGTTAGTGAGTATATGGAAGTGTAAGATGACTCATAATTGCGGTTTTGAATATTGTACCACCTGTAAATCCGAGAAACCTATCCGTCATTTCTGTTATATATCCATTAGCACGGCGGACTCACAAAAGATTTTATTTTTGTCTTTTGCGACTTCAAGTGCCTCCAAGATACGCTTATTAACATTACTAACACATTCATCCGTACTCCTACATTGTTGCCCAGCATGTCTGCAATCATTGTATTAATATCGACAGAGACATTGAACACGTTTGCGAACATTTCGGGCAGCGCCAGCACATATTCTCAACCTCTCCTGTACCCGAATGCCTTTCCTATATTTCCTCGCTCGCCAAGAAACGAGCATCCATGATTGCCTTAGCTCATAACTCCAAATCCTATGACTGCCAATTCATCCTTAACGAAATCCTTAAGAATCCCTCTTCATGAAATCCTAAAATCATATCTAACGGTACTAAAATCATGTCACTAACCTGCAATAACAACGTAAAAAGGATTGCTATTTATTGGCTTCTCTGGCTCAAGCATTCTGAAGTCAAGCGTTATTCAGCACGCTGGGAACGCGCGTGAAGTACGGTTAAGGGAAGCTATCCTGGTTGATGAATTTTGTCACGATACAAACACAGTATACAAGTTTCATGGTTGCTATTACCACGGTTGTGAAAGGTGTTACCCCGATCAAGCTGTTAATAGTAATCGTGAACCTAATACCATGTTTTTCGTGGTGAAAAAACAGTGGCAACATCACACAGGATACGTTCCTTTAACTATGATTTGATAGAAATTTGGGAATGTGAATTTAGGTAATTTTTAAAGCAATTTCCGCGATAGCTTCTTCGGTGGTCGTAATAATGCGGTTAAGTTACATTATAAGGCAAAACAAGAAGTGCAAATCAGGTATTTGGATGTTTGTTCTCTATACCCCTATGTTAACAAATATTCCAAGTATCCGGTAGGGAATCCTACACTTCATATTGGTGCAGTGTTTAAACCTCGACCTGAAAATCGACGAGGACTTTGGGAAGTGCAGTGTGCTCCCTTCTACCATCCTGTCCCACCTCTTAAGATGCACGACAAATTAATGTTCGTCTTGTGTAGAACCTATGCTGAAACCATGTTCCGGCATGATTACTGGAACCTACGATCCGTACGAACTTCGAAAGGCTATAGAATTAAGGTATCGAGTTTTGTAAGTTTTTGAAGTGTGGCAGTACGAGGTTTGTCAATACGACAGGGTTAAAATTAAACAAACGTGTTCAGACTGGCCTTCGTGGTGTAACGACGACGAAACGAAGCATCGATACATTCGCGAATATTTGGAAAGGGTAGGTGTCCAATTAGACGAGAACAAAATTTGCTCTAATTCTTAAGATATATTTCAAAATTATTTTTAAATTAATTCTGCGGAAAGTTTGGTCAGAGAGACAATTTAACACAAGCCAGCGCATTATTTCTGAAGCGTACGAATTTTTCAAAATTATGGTCGGTCGTTCCAAGGAGGTTCAGTCTATTTTACCCATTAACGAGGAAATTATGGTAGTAAACTGGATTGTACCCAATGATTGGGTAGAAAAGCTCAATACTGTCAATGTCGTCTTGGCAGCTTATACAACCGCCAATGCTCGTCTGGTGTTGTACAATTACCTGGACGAGCTTACCGAACGGGTTATGTACTTTGATACAGGCTCGGTGGTTTCTACGCAAAGTCCCGGTGAGTGAGCTCCACCTGTTGGTGATTTCCTGAGTGACATGACCGATGAGTTGGAGGCCTACGGAGTCAGGAGTAGAATCACGGAGTTCTTAAGCGGCGGTCCTAAGAGTTACGCGTACAAGGTGTTCTCTATACTTAAAAATAAGTACACAACCGTTTGTAATGCTAAGGGCATCACCTTAAATTATTAAAATTCTCAACTTATTAATTTTGATACAATAAAGGCTTTAGTGTTAGACGGTATAGAACGTGTGTACGCACAAACAGACCATAAAATTGTTAGGACTCCGCATATGAAGTTGTACCAAAGCCAGAGAGCAAGATTTACCAGGTGCAGTACAGTAAACGCCGTCGAAAGGACGTGACTCGCAGATAGCTTTACGGTCGTGCCCCAGTTCAGCAGCCACGTGACCATCCTTCGCCTCATTCCTTACCTTTTATATTTTAGACCTGTGATTTTAATTTTTAGATGTATTTTAGCTTATAATACACTATACCGGTGAAACTCTTTTGTTTTAGGTCTTTTGACTGTTTTTATCATTACCATCTATATTTTAACCCAGTGATTTATTTTTAGATATATTTTAGTTTATAGTACATGACAGCAGTAATTATGGGTCCTTTCAATAGTTTAACTGTTGTTTATCTTTTATATTTTAAACCTCAGTGATTTTAAATTTAGATGTATACTTTAAATTATAATGTTCATCAGTAAAACTCTTTTGTTATACCCACTTCCACTAATTTAATTGTTTCTATCGGTGTATACAAAACTCTGCAATAACGTCGCATGTCAATTAGAGTTGTACTACAAATGCTTTGTGCGTGTGCGCGTGCATTTTAAAAACGTTAAGGTGTTGGAGTCTGGGGTTGAATACAAGATACTCAATCTTGAACTCATAGCAGTAAGGTACGGCAAGAGGGTAGTTGTCGAGATTGTTGAATTTACTTGACCGTCTTTCAAGGCCGTGGAGCAGCGTATACATAAGTTTAACGAGAGTCTGAAGAGTAGAGATGTCTCAATGTGAGGATCACCTAGGAAAACAACCAATTTAATGTTCAATTAGAAGCTGTATTACTATGCGATGCTGCGATTGACATGATACATAAGATGTAATCTTAAAAAAGTAATAAATTATTTAAACCTTTTTATCTCTTTTTATTAACGGTAATAACCAAGGTGATTTGATAGAGCACGCTTTCAGATCAATACCTTGAATTTATTTCTCCCGCCAAAATGGATTTGATTATGACGTCATGCAAAATGGCTGAGGACTTTGTTTATGTTTTATAATGAAAAAAACAAAATGGCCGCCACCAACCAGAAACTGACTTATGAGCCCCTTATCAGAATACCATTTTCCTCCAAGGTTGACAAAATGGCCTACAAAATGGCCGGCAAACTACACCCCGCAACCAATCAGAAACCAGGGGAGGAGTCCATAGGCCAATCAGAAGCTAGTGAGCGTGACCATTCCCTAACCCAACCAATCAGAACACTGCATGCGTGCTCATTTGCCTACCATCAGGGGCCGAGGTCTTAATTAGGGGCTAAAATGGTACGTGAACCTCCCCATTCCCCTAAACACTGCGAGTAGACTGGCAAGAAGGCGCTGAAAATACCGTCAAGGTCTGAAAATTACATTAAGTGGTTGAAAAATGACCCCGAAAAGAAGCCGTCCCTCAGCCAAAAGGTCACTAATTAGGATAAAAATGTCTCCAATGGGTTGAAAATACCATCAAGGGTTGAAAATTCCATCTGGCTGTTGAAAAACCGCCCCTAAAAGAAGCCATGGGGGTGGGAAATGGGCACTGCTACGTGGGCGTGAATTCCCCAACCGCTGATGATGTCAGGGACTCAACGCTCCTCCTTCTACTTGTACCTACTTTATGGAATATTGCGTGAAAGTTACATAATTTAAATAGCAACCAATTGCACTAGTGAGTAAAATACGTGTAAAACATGATAATATTTTGTTAAAGTATAATTGCGAGTGATTAAACTTTCACTTTAGTTTTGAGAACTTGATAATGTATTTACCTAGTTATTATTGATGCCCAAAGCAAATTAAAATAAGTATTACATATAGGTTTAAATATTGAATGAATGGCATCTAAACTGTGACTACACTTGACCGCTAAGATACTAAAGTTGTGACGTTATCCTCGACAATCCTTGCCAAAATGGATTGCTTTTAGTACCTTTTTCCCATCGGTTTACTTTTAGCTATAAAAAATTGTGATCTTGTAAGACCGTAGTAATGCTAAGGATCCGGAGGATAATACGGGAATTTTTAGCTTCTACAATTATTTTGAGTTTTACTTATATTTATATTGCTTTTTGTCGCTTATCTAATCATACGAAAGATTTAAGCAGCTTAAAGGCAAAGGTTAAGACAGGTAGTGCAGCGGCCTTGAAGATGTTCGTCCTCCAAGAGTCGTGACATCCCCGACTACTCGAAAATCATGCACTTCATGTTAAAGTTTAGCCCTTTTCAAGTTATGCCAACCTCCGACGGACGGGGTAACGAGGCGGACGGACCAGTTCTATCAAAGTAGAATTACAACATATAGTGCCTTTTGCCTGTAGTTAGACTTCTGCAATATCACTGCCACATAAATTTGTAACCCAATAAAGCGCGGGAGCACTAATTGGCGTAGTATCTTTTTTCATATAAAAATAAAGAAAGTGAAAAATTTATTTGAATAAATTTATTATTAATAAAGTCGCCATCACTACGCGTACTTCCTCATCTAGTATTGATTATCTATTTTAATCAAAATAAAAAAAGATGAACAAGGGCGTAAGTAAATTACCCTTATTCACAAGTAGTTTGTAACATACCGCTCTTCTAACCATTTAAAGGTTGAAAAGTGAATGATTCTACGGGTTTACTTTCAGCAGTCAGTAATAGCAACAAAAGGAGACAGTAACGAGATGAAGCGGTCGGTAATGAACCACTTTCCAACCTGTGGGGGAGCTACCATTGATTTAAACTATCAATGTCAAATTGAGAATTATCGATAACAAGTATCGACAAAACCAATAGAAAAATAATACGCATCACATTTATGGCTTCTCACTAAAGCAAAAATTAAAAGTCGCATTGTCACGACCTTCATTATTAAACGAGAAGCCGTGATGAATGTATTCCAAAAATCGTATACAAACCTCGGCAAAACTACCATTCCCCTGTTTTGAGAACTAGTTCACCTGGATACTTCGCCTCTCGGTGAACTATATAGTCCTCTCGACAGCAATGGAACACTTTCCGCCTATGTAATATACTACTTTATTGATAATTATTGTTCAATTAAGAATCGCAGAATTATACATCTGCTGCTACCAAGACATATTGCTGTGAACTGAAAGTTAAAACATGTTATTTATTCCAGCACTAATTTATAATTCTAAATCTACATTTTGATGGTTCTTACTTGAAAAGAAGTTATATCCATTTATAATAATTACTTGTGCTTCTGTAGACTTTTTCACGTATATATATATATATATATATATATATTATATATATATATATATATATATATATATATGATCTATGATCTACGCTGAAATAACAGTTAAAATCGACGAAAATTAATTAAATATTGTATAAACACTCTCAACACCAAGCAATGTTTGACCGGTTTGTTGTGACAGGCCAAGATCAATTATGGTTAGATAATCACTTAGAAAGGACGTTTCTTCGATTTACTTTGTTTTTACAATTTTACTTTTTCCATATTTCCCTAAGACCTTAGTTTCATGATGCAGGCAGTGTGTATCTATTTTGATACACTGCCTAATTTGGTTTTCTTTTGTTTAACCCCCGAAATAATCAATATCATGAGAGAGGAAACCAATCTCTACGCCACCCAGTTTTTGCTTGGAAACAACAGTAATAGCAAATCAAGGCTACATTTATGGACACCGACGACATTTAAAGAAATGAAATTATTCATTGGTTTCATGTGTATTGTAAAACTACCTAGAGTAGGAGATTATTGGAGCCGGAGTGAATTGTACTCAGTTCCACTTCCCCCAAATGTTATGAACCGGAATAGATTTGAATTACTACTAAAATTCTGGCATTTTGCCAATGATGAGAATGCTTCCGAGGCAAACCGATTGTATAAAACAAAAAACATTTTGAACAAATGTATCAGGTTGATGCATAAGTAATGGCGTTTTTTATTTAAAAAAAAATATGTTTTACTAAAAAAATTTACAACATATTAATCAATTATATATTCTCCGTTATTATTAACGACCTCCTCCCAGCGTTCAACAAGTTTCTCGATACCTCTACGGTAAACATCGTTCGGCCTGGATTCAAAGAAATGATCCAACCAAGTCCGTAATATCACATCATTATTGAACGAAACACCCCGCAAACTGTTCGAAAATGATCAAAACAGGTGAAATCTGACGGAGCCAAATCAGGACAATGTGGAGGGTGCGGAAATACCTCCCAACCAAGCGTGTGAATTGCTCTGTTTGTCATATTAGCAATGTGACGGCGAGCATTGTCGTGATGAATAAGAAGATAATGCTGCCGATGGGGTCTTTTTCCCGAATAGCTTTGTAGTTCAACGTATAGCTCTGCATTGACTGTTTGGTTACGCCCGAGCAATTTATAGTGAATGATACCTTCCCAGTCCCACCAAACTCATAACATCGTCTTTCGAGGGTGAAGATCTTGTTTCGCTCTAGACGTCGCTTGTTTATTGGGACTTAGCCACTGCTTTCTCTGCTTCATATTCACATACCTATGATTGTGACCGTGAGTAGCACAATTCCGAGCGAGCAACCCAGTGGAAATTGTGGAACGTTGATTTTTGTTGTTCTCGCTCAAAACATGAGGAACCCAAGCGCCAAGTTTCTGAACTTTTCCTAAGGATTTCAGATGTCGACATATCGTTGATTGGTCATACTACAGTTCCTGGGCCAACTTCTTAGTTGATTGGCGTGAATTTTCATGAAAAAGTTGACTCAATCGCTCTTCATTGAACCTAACAGGACATTCTGAAAGATCCATATCGTTAAGGTCAAAAATTCCACTTTTGAAACATTTGAACCAGTTTTACGCCGTCATAACAGGCATTCCATCTTCACGTAAACATCACAAATCTCACGAGCAGCTTCATTGGTTTTGGCACCTCGATTAAACGTAAAAAGAAGATAATGTCGGTAATGCTGGTTTTTGTCTACTTGACATTCCATTATAATAAGGTTAAACTTTACCAATTAAGAACGAAATACAAAAGCAAATACACTATATGACAGAACTACTAATTAACTGACAAGCTGAATATTGAGTAATCAAAATTTTGTTATTTCAGAGCCAACTTTTAAATTTAAAAAAACGCCATTACTTATGCATCAGCCTAATATATCCAGTTATTAACAAATCTTCAGGCCAGGCCAGAAGATATGCATCGATGAGTATGGTCGTCTGGCAATCCGCCAGTACATCAAAACAAAAAGATATCGGTATGGAATAAAAGTATATAAACTGTGCACTGGTAACGGTTATACGTGGAATCTGTCTGTATATATCGGAAATGATGCTAGTGAAGAGTTGACAGCGTCTAAGAGCGAAGTTCTAAAATTAGTTGCAGATCTTCTGAACGAAGGTAGAATTGTTCCCCTATCCCTAAAACTGCTTGAGCAAAAAACCCATATGGTTAGCACAATGAGAAAAAAGAGAATGTATATCCCATCAGAAGTAAAGGATGCAAATCTACAAAGGGGAGAAGTAATAGCGAGTCGGGAGAAGGCATAACCATTTAAAAGTGGGATGACAAAAGGGACGTCTTGATGCTGTCAACCTGTTATGAAGGAACTAAAATGACAAATGTAAAAAACAAATTTTGAAGGGAAGCTACAAAACCTCAACGCGTTGTAATAAATTTTCGATTGATGTGAGTGACCAACTGGCATCTTACAATTCTGCGTTACGAAGATGCAATAAATGGTACCGAAAACTGATAATCGAAATTATATGGAGAACATCAATTGTAAATACTTATTGCACAAACACGATTAATCCCGCAAGGCTGACCATTACAGAATTTATCGAGCAAATTATAAAATCTTTACTCGTACCTTTACTTGACTCTGCTGTTGGCACAAAACCTCTCATCATTTCATCCCACATCCTCAAAAAAAGAGAGGCCGCTACTTCAAATGTTATCAGAAGTATGGAAAACATGGTCTAATCGTCGCTGGTAAGAAAGTTATGGCATCTCAGACATCATACATATGCAACAAGTGTGATGGCAATCCTTTCATGTGCAAATCATATTTTAACTGATTGTATTAGCCGTTTTTGAAAAATTGACTGTTTCAGTTCAGTTCTTAATTTTAATTTTGCCGTTTTCTTGGAATAAATGTCATTTAATTTGTGTATTTATAATTACATGTACCTCATACGATAATCATCATTCCTGCGAATCCCAGAAAAACAATAGATAGGACGGCGCATAGTGCTAGGCCAACTTGTGTGGCTAACCATGTAAATTATCGTATCTGTGTATTTTTATTTATACACCAGCGTTCCAAATTTAAGTATGTCCCGTGTATGAAAAATGATCACCTGGGGGTTTTATCATCGCAACCGGTGTATGAAAAAAGATACACTCAGCGCTGAATGTCATAATCTTACTGAAGTTGCGCTATAACTGTATGAATAAAGTTTGAATAAAGTTCACCCTTTCAGTTAAAACAAAACTTTGTTCCATTTTAAACAATCACTACAACCGTTACAAATTGTTTACAGTATAATGACAAAATAGAAAATTGATTCAACATTTATAAGTAAAGCAAGTGGTCATTAATGATTCTTAATTCACGTTAAGCTAATGGAGTATGCAGTTCAACATTAATTACCAATTAGTAACGGCAAATTTTAATAATCGATTCCACTCACCGCTTACGTGCGTCACCGTGGTTTTTATTATAATATAAGCCCATTGGCGCCAATAGACACGCGTAAAGAGGGACGCAGAAAATACGAAGTATAATTGATTCAGTTTGCACGCTTTGCACTAATTACTAATTTACTAATAACTTAACAGTAGAGAAGAACAAAAATTAAGTAATAGTAAAGACAAACAAACTCTTAAGAACTAGGTTCTTTCATGCATAATTTCATAAATAATACTGATTTTTTTATACAGTAGAAAAATTAAGTAAAATACGTAAATATTCATACTATAATCAATTAATCCTGAATTTTCATTATTATCTCATCTCACGGCCATTTACTTCAACAAATCGGCAATGTAATTTGGTCGAATTTTAAATTAAATAATAATTTTAGTCTGTTATTTTTTAATTTTATAAAGTTGTTTTTAAATTAGCAAGTGCTTTGCACTTTATATTAAAATTCGATGATTACAAGATACCAATGAATTTTTTAGTAAGGAAAGCCTATTCAATGCATGAGGTTTGGATTTGTTACTGGGAATAAATCTAATATCACATTCCTAAATTTTAATCGAAGCAATATAGATCTCCCTCTTTGTGGGGCTCTATGGATAATACCCCGTTTTTTTAATTCATACATTAAAGTCTTGATCAGCAATCTTTGTTTTCAAGTCAACCCAATTCATAGTTAACTCGTTGACTTTCGTGTTAGCAAACGTAACATAGATGGTTTAACGGTTTGGTATTTTAAAATATTTACTAACTCGAATCTTAAAAGAAAACAATTATGTAAGCAAATTAGTGAAACACTGTTGAACCAAATTTATGTCATCAATTTAAAGTGCACATTTAAACTAACTTCTCAAGCAAACAACGCCATCATCCGCATTATAATATAACATTCAGCGTTAACTGGAATGTGTTCAGTATTTTGACATTTATTAACGTTAGTAATTTTGATAGGTATAGTCGCCCATTAAATATAATAAACTAAAAACCTTTCCCATAGACTTGCATAATAAAAAAAATTTAGTGATTCAACTCGAAAACTTTTCCCACTTTAAATAAAATAATAAAGAATAAAAATAAGATAAACGGAGTAAATTATTTATAAACCCTTATAAATTTGTTACAATTAAATTATAACATATATGTAAATGGTAATGTGGGCATCATCGATTTTTTTATACAAATAATGTTTATTGAATTAATATAAAGACTTCTCAGATTTGAATCGGCGATCTGATTTGCTCTTTATCTTCTTAGCTGTTGCCCAGTACCGTATTAACCATTAGGTGGCATAAGCGGCCGCTTGAGGCCTATTTTGGGAGACAAAATTTACAATTTAATAGAAAAAAATTAAATTAAATAAATACATTATCATAGAATAGCTGACAATTCAAACAGCATTTCAAATAAATTTATAAACTAACTTATACATTTTATCGATGTTATGTAAAATCAGCATATACAGGGTGGCGCATTAGTGTGACAAAGTCCCATATCTCCTTTATTTAAAGAGATACAAAAAAAATTAAATACAAAAATTGTAAGATATGTTCTGGTGCATGTTCCAAAAATATTTTTACTTATACAGGGTAGATCATAAAAGCTTAGAAGTAATTTTAATTTTTTTTTTGAATAGAAAACTATATATTATTACATATTTAGATTCTACATACAATTTTAGACACATTTTATGTATAATGTCATATACCTAAGTATAACCGTTTTGAAAATTTCAAATTTTTGTCAAAAATGACGTTTGCAGGCCAAAACATAGGTGTAAATCTTTTCTAAACGAAGCCTTTATCCAATTAGTTATGGTTGGTTTCCTTGGAAATAGGACCTATTCTAATGGGCTGTATTGATATTTTGTAATACATTCATACAGGGTGATCAAAATGGACAATAAAAAGTAGATCATTTTTTTTAATGGAAACCCCTATTTTTTAATTCTATCTTATTTAGCATTAAAAATAAGGGTGACTTTGTATAAGAGTGTATATTCCAAAAATTGTAGTTTTGAAATAATGACAATTTAACATTTTTTATTGTAAAAGGCTATACGGTTTTCAAGTTTTATTGTTAGTTGGCCGTGACGGCGGAGCGCGGCGAAAAAAAAATCGAGCACTTCAGATCGAAATATTACAATTTATTGAACCCCATACAAATAATTATTTTATTAAACGAACTTAAAGTAAAGACAATATTTTTTTTATTCAACAAATTATGTCCTAATCCTAATCATAAACTTAACACCTCTAATGTAACTAAACCTGTAACTAATTATACAGATAAAAGTACTAGAAACACGTCAAATACGTACTACCTAATAAGTTGTTCGAAATGCCCGCCTCTTTCTTGAATACACAATGCAATACGTCTCTTAAATTCGCTGCTTAAATTTCAAACCATTTCAAAACTAATGTTTTGAAAACAGTTTCTAATCCTAATCTTCATGTCTTCCTTTGTTGTAGGCGGAATTTTATAAACCTGCGCTTTGACGTACCACCATATGCTAAAGTCCATTTTCGTAAGATCTGGGGATCTAGGAGGCCAAGAAACAGGCCCTCCCCTCCCAATCCAACATTCTGGATATATAGCATTTAAAAAAGTTATTATCGGACCTGTATGATGTACTGAGGCCCCATCATGGAGAAACCACATTTCCTGTTACGTATCCTGTGGCACTTGACGCAACAAATTAGGTAGATGGTTTTGCAGAAAGTCTAAGTATACTTCCCCTGTTACTCGTTGATCAAAAAAATATGGTCCAATTACATGATTACCGACAACACCTCCCCAAACATTTAAAGACCATCTAGTTTGAGAAGTATATCTTACAAAATGTGGATTTTCGGTGGAATAGTAATGAAAATTGTGTTTGTTTACACTTCCGTTTCTGTGAAATGTGGCCTCATCTGTAAATAAAATCAAATGAACAAAATTTCTTTGTTGGTTTATTTTGTTTTGAGCCCATTGACAAAATTCCAGTCGTCTTTGATAATCTTCAGGAACCAACTCTTGAAGTAGTTGAATGTGATAGGGGTGCATTTTTTGAGACTTCAATATCCGCTGTACCGTACGTCGTTCAACACCAACCTGCTGAGAAATGGGTCGTTGTCCAATATATGGATTTTCGGTAACTGTTAATAGTACATTTAATTGATTTTCCTCAGTCTGAGCACGTTTTTCCCTAGTATTTTTTTCATATAACACATTGCCAGTTCTTTCAAAACGCTCCAAAAGCTTTTCAAATGCCCTTCTTTCAGGTTGCCGTCTCTCTGGAAACCGTTGTTGATACAGTCTTCTTGCTAAGAGCGTATTCTTATCACTAGCTCCCAAAACAAAAATCATATCAACCATCTCGGCTTGCGAAAAATTCATTATTTACAATTTTAATTCAAGTTTTAAATCAATTTGCTATAAAATACACTAATGCATCACACAAATTGTCATTATTTCAAAAACTACAATTTTTTGGAATATACACTCTTATACAAAGTCACCCTTATTTTTAATGCTAAATAAGATAGAATTAAAAAAATAGGGGGTTTCCATTTAAAAAGAAATGACTATATCACCCTGTATGAATGTATTACAAAAATATCAATAGGGTATCTAGATATTCTAGCGCGCCGTTCAAATTTTTAATAAATTAATTGTTTTTTTTATAGGTGCCCCAAATCGCCTATTTAAAGCACACCTTAGCGTGTTTAATCAAACTTTAAAAAACGCGCGTTTTTTAAAGTTACCATGGCAACATCAACAACTCAAGAAACGAGAAGTCTAAATGACAATTTTTTTATTATTGATCTGACAGGAGTACCCTGTAACGTCAAATAAAGTATTACTAACAAATTCAAAACCTTTATTTAAACATTATTTAACACTTTTAATTTTATAAATCAAAATAGAAGGTACAGTTAGTATTGTTCGATATACTAATTTTTATTTATGTATTTTACATTATTAGTTCTCATTTCCATTTTTTGTAGTAATAATACCAGTATTTATGATTTCAAGGTGCACCAATAAAAAAAAAATGCGTAACGTATTCGTGGATAACTGGTCTACACACCTACTCTATTAAAAATCGCACGTGTTTTCAAGACCTTTTTGTCCACTTATACTTTAATATACTATATTGGGGTCCAACTGAGCGCGTTTGACAAAAGTTATTGTACAGTTAGTATTTGTTCTGTATTATAAGTGTTTTGTAACTGTGGTTTCCTATTAGTGGAGTAGATCGGCCTATTTCCACAGTTTATGCTTTTTAGGCGTGACGTTTCGGAAGCAGACTCTGCTTACGTCATCAGGCTTAGTCCTGAGAAGGACTGTTTTCGCACTAGAGTCGAATTCTTATGTTATATATAATTTTTTCCCAAGTACTTGACCACTCTCAGATTCGAACTTAGTACCTTTCACTTACTAGCCTGATACCTTTACCGCTGAGCCACTGAGTAATCCAATATATATTTTTAGAACTTTTATATGTATATATATATATATATATATATATATATATATATATATATATATATTAGTATATATTAAAGTTTTTCGTGGTTGCGCAGAAGTTTATTGCGCATGTTGCGCAGGTGTATTGCGCTTAAGCTCTTCGCGCATTATTGGAATCCATATAGGTTTCATTTTTACACTAGTTTGGCTTATTGGAGTTTCTGCTAGTGCGATGTATGTGGCTTCTTTGAGTTTCCGACGAGTTGTGTTCTAGTCCTTTGCCACTATGTGTATGTTATCCCATTGGATGCGGTGGTCTTCGTTTCAAACATGTTCGGCGATTATTGATCTTTGTTTCGCCCTTACGGACGTTGTTCTTATGTTCCTGCGTTCTCACTTTGAGTGGTCTACTGCTCTCGCCTATGTATTCTCTGCCGCATTCGCATGGTAAGTTGTATACACAATTCTTGTAATTCTGATCTTCATTGTATGGTTTGGTTTTGGTTAATATTCCCTGAGCGTTCTGGCCGATTTGAAGACAGTGCGTATCTTGTATTTGCTGCCTATCCTTGGTATTTTGTCCGAGGTACCTTGTATATATCGTATTATCGCGGTGTTATTGACAGTGTTTGATTTTCAAATATTTGCAATATTTTTTTCATTTCCATTTATAAGGTTAGTGAAATTATAACCTGTATTTACTTGAATAAGGAAAACATTATTAATTCAGTCTAGTTTAATAATAATTTGAGCACCTACAAGAACAAATTGCTTTATAATAATTAATATCCTGTACATTCGTAAAGTAGCAGATAAATTCAATTAAAATTCGAATGGGAGTTTAGAAAGGAGACGCTCGGACACGTTTATTTTTATTTTCGATTTAGAATTTGTTTACGTAAAGGTGAAATAAATATACAGCGTCTGTCAAGAAAAAGATACGACTTCATAGACATTTTTTTTAAATGTTAACCTCCGTTTTTTATTGGAGAATTAGAAAGATGCATATTTTTACGTACCACAAGGTACATATGAATGATGTTAATACAGGGTGTTCCAAACTTGCGTCCGCGAGCGAACCTTCCTTATTTGATAGAATAGGAGAGCAAAATTGTAGTGTAATAGGAAAAACTGAGGCGCATATTTTAAAATTATTTTAGGTTATACAGGGAGTTTAATTTATACATTTTAAATTTGGATTCAGCTCACTTTGGTCGTTCTTTCAATAAAAGGTTTGATTATGTTATACAGGGTAGTTTATAAGATGTGGTCGCTTTGAAGAAAAAAGCGTACCTAAATGGATACCTCGATGATATCTGCGGTAATGTCTCTAATTTATTGGCTTTTAAATCTTCTAAATGGGCCGGTAACGTCGCGTGTACTGTACTTTTTAAGTATTCCACAAGAAGAGGATTTAAATCTGGCGATCTGGCTGCCCGCTCAATTGTCCGTTTCCCACCTATCCAACGATTTGTAAAAGCTTCATCCAAATAACCCGCGAACAGGTAAAGCGTAGTGTCGCGCGCTCCATCTTGTTGAAAAAAGAGGTCACGGTGGTGCATATATATTGGGCTCTTCTAAATCCGGATACAGCGTTATTAGAGCGGAGATGAGGTCATTTTGAAGAAAGTCTAAATCTCTCGCACCAAACGTTCAATTGTTGTGGGTTTTGGGTATGATATTCCGTGAACCAATGAGGATTTTTGGTTGCCCAATAATGACAATTTTGTCTGTTCACATGGCCGTTTAAAGTAAATGTTGCTCCGTCGGAAAAAAATATCCTTTTTACAAAATTGACGTTACGATAATTACCGTAATTGTTACATTTGCTCACAAAATTCATTTCGCCGATCAAAATCATCTTCCGACAGCTCGTGAAGTAAGCATTTCTTGTAGGTATGGAACTTCTCTCGTTTCAACGCTTCATGTACAGTAGCTCTACACTAATAGAATTAGATGTGTCCGTAATGCTGGTATTATGATTATGTTGCACTGCTAACACAATATTCAACTGATCTTCTACACTTATCGACTATCGACGAGATTTTCTCATACCCCGAACATGTCCAAATTCCCGAAACTTTGCCTCAACTCTGCTTACCATTGTTTGGCTTATGGACGGTCGATCAGGGTGAATTGCATTAAACCACGCAACCACTTCTGAATGATTTCGCGACCTATCTCCGAAACCAAGCACGCAAAGGAATTCAATTCTTTCATGTTCACTTAATTTCCTCATATTTCACAAAATAACGGTGAAGTAGTTATTAGATAATCTCGCCTATCAAAAAACTGAACACAAGTTGCTAACGTGAAAATAATTAAAATAATTTTAACAAAATGTACAATTTAAGGTTACACTGACACTGGCATTTTCTTATTTTTAATGATAATTTTTATTCAATATTTCCTTATGTAACATCCTCCATATTTATCTTGTCGGGCGTAAAAAAAAGGTGCCCTTTCCAATTCTCCAATAAAAAAATGGGAGTTGATATTTAAAAAATTTCGATGACGTCTTGTCTTTTCTTGGCACACCCTCTATATTTCAATTTTATGTAAAAAAATTCTAAACTGAAAATCAAAATCGACGGGCCCGAGCGTTTTCGTCCTAAACTCCCATTCGAATTTTAATTGAATTGATCCGCTAATTTACGGGCGCACTGTATACTAATTAATAATGTTTTATAAATAAAAATAAAATTCATTTAATTTATTTAAATAATAAAATTTAAACAAATCGTGATTATTTCATTTAATCATAATATATCCAAACCTATACTTTTTTAACGATGCGTAACATATCCAAATTTATCTTTTTTTGGGTTTCTTTAGTAGTGTATTTTAAATTATACAATCTAAACGCTTCGATAACACTTGCAGTTATCTTCGTCAGTAATAATATCTGTTTACAACATCTTTAACAATTCTAACAGATATTACTACTGACGAAGATAACTGATTATCGAAACGTTAGATTATAATTAAAATACCATTAAAGACCCAAAAAGAAGTATTTTATTATGTGTGATAATGGTGAACGTCCCATCTCTATAACTTAGGTATTTAGCGCTACGCGCTTCAAGGCTAGATATCGGTTACCATTCAGTGTGATTTTAAGTATTGGAGTGAGTGTAACGAATATGTTTCTGCATCACGTAACGAATGGAAAAGTACCGACATTGTGAATTTGCTTGTTATCAATAAGTGTCACTATCATAACTTTTGAAAACTATAAGGACTAAAACAGTAATTAATAAGTTTATAGTTATTAAAGGGTGGGAGCGCACTTTTCCCTGAGTTTTTGGGACTGGGGCAAGTGCGTCACGGAAAGAGCATTCAGAGAGCGCACTTACTCCACAAATCTCAAGAATTATTTATGATGTGAAAGTGTCTAATTGTCACATTATGTATGGTAAGAAGATACGCAAATACAAAAGAGAAACGGAGATAGCTACTGTGATTATACTGCAAATGTTTTAGAAAAAAAACATCAGGTGGATGTTATTTATACTGGTTTTTCCAAAGCATTTGGCAAACTAGATCATGGACTGTTGGTGCAGAAATTACGAAGTTTTGGTTTTTCTGTGCCTTTATTAGATTTTAAAAAGAGTTATTTACAAAATAGAATTATGTTCGTGAGTTGCAATAATTTTCAATCAAGCTCCTTTGTTGCTTTATCTGGAGTACCACAAGGCAGCAATTTTGTTCCACTACTGTTTTTGTTGTTTATGAATGACGTGGATAAATACATTCAAAACAGCAAGATTTTACTCTACGTCGATGATCTTAAAGTTTCTCAAAAGTGTAAGATGTAAGTGACCGTACAAAGATGCAAGAAGATATTGAGGAACCCACTGTATGGTCAAGAATAAAAAATGCATTTTAATATCGGCAAATGTAAAATTTTAACTTTTCACAGGAAAGCTAATATAATCAAATTTGATTATCTAATGAACAACGATGCCTTACAAAGGGTTTCATTAACTGATGATTTAGGGTTAAAATTTTATTCAAAATTAACTTGTAATAAACATATTATTAAAAATATCCCTCTTGAATGAATAAAATTATTGGGGTTTATTGACAGAAATTGTAAGAATTTGAAGACGACGGCACCATTTGAAACCCTTTTTAAATCATTAGTACCTAGTAAATTAGAGTCTTGTGCTATTATTTGGTCACCATATTACTCAAAATATGAGGTAATGATGAAACTAGTTCAGTTTAAATTTTTGAAGCTATCGTTTTATTTAAAAGAAACAAAATTCCCTGAATTTCTTTTCTCGTGAGAAGCGTCCAGTTTGCAGTTTGTATGGAAATTTTTGTTAGTAATGGTAAAACAAGTCGTAATCTTGGGGCGGTAAAGGGTTTTTTGTTTTTGATTATTTTAGTTAGTCTGTAGGAGCCAGTTTACAGAGCTGCACGAGAGCGTTTGGGTTAATTGTGGCAGTACGTGCGTATACCTATTAATGCACCCGGTGGTATCTTTAAAATATCACAAAAATGTTAACCTTTCACTATTTATGGATTTTTCACGCTGTTGGCGGATTTAAATATTATGTAAATGAGTTACTGATTTGTGTGCATGGAACCAGTTAGTAAAAACAGCCTGACTAAGTCAAATATTTCACTGTTCCTTTGCGATTGTGAATAAAAAGAATTTGGTAGTTTACCTGACGATACTAAGAGTTTGTGTTCACTACGGTGGTTCATGTTTGAAGGAAGAAATGAAGATTCAACTGGTATTTTTCGATCAATTAACAAATTTAGACTAAAAATCCGTGAAAATTTAAGGTAACTACTTTTTTGTGGTTTCAGTAATAGTTGTATAATTGTATTTACGTAAGAAGATGGACACGTTTTTTGTTACATAGTACTGCTCTTTAGGCTAGTAGATACAATTACCGAAGCGTATTCACCCTGGCTTTAAGGATCTTCACAATATTGTGCGTTACTATTATTTTTTATTGTACAGTGACAGTTACATTCTAATACTTGTCGAATTTATACTTTCTACGTGGTGATAGTTAGGATACATAAAATTAAAGTTTCAGATTACTTGATTTTGCAATTTTGAATTTTAAGTAAGAAAGATTGCGTATCACTTTCTTTCGGTAGCGAATTTGTTTGTTTGTAAAATTAAAATAAATGTACACATTACTCATTGAGTATTATTTTTTTATGATCATAATGTGTAGCGTTAATGAACTTTAAGCGTATTATTTCATTATCGGATATAACATTACATGTGATCTGGCAGCACTATAACCATTTGCAGTTACATAAATTAGTAGCGAATAGTAGCTGTGATTATTTTCTTGTTGCTAATAGTAATTTTTCAAATTATACGGCCTTGCAGTGACGACAAATTTTGTTATTCGTTTTTTTTTTGACAAGCTTTTTTTATTTTATTTAATGAGAGTTATCGCTATTTTTTAATGTTATTTTTTAAGATTACGATTTTTGGAAATAGTGTTTCATTGATAAAATTATCAAAGTAAATTTGAAGCAAACAAGATTGATAGCCTTTACAGTTAGTCTTACAGCACGTTATTTTGTTGTGATTTCCTGCAAATATTGCGAAGCTTTTATACAGTGCACTAGCCCAGAAGCACAATTGCTGATTTACCTGGCGATGCTACGAAAGGTAATCAAGCTATGCTTATTTTTGAACATTGCTGTTCAATAGTGTGCTAATCTATCCCCTACTTCTGGTTTTCAACAGTCTGGTGCACTTTGACTTATGACTTTCCCTGATAACACTTCACTCTACACGCAAAACATCACCATACCCACCCGCAACCACTGAACTATCGTGACTCACTCTCTCATGTGTTGCACTTGACTCTACTGCCATTTTCACCCGTAACAGTACGTTGCTGTCAGCGTACAAAAATAGTTTTCGACATGTAATAATTTTTTAAGCTCAAATAATATACTGACCTGAGGCTTCCAACTGGTGGAGTCGCATATGGAACGCCCAAAAATGCTTCCACTGGTGGATGACTATGCACAATAATACCTCTTAAAGTACCATATTTAGTCCTAACAACGCGAGTACTATATTTATGAACCGGAATAGACGCCCCCGACTCGTCCAAAAGAGTCACAAAAACCACTACCCACATAGCACAAAATAACACGAAAACGGTAGAAATTGCGTGTCCTAATAAGCTATCTAACACACGCATGACGTCACCAAAGACGACGCAGTTTCCATTCACCCGCCGTCATTATCAGCACTGTTTGAATTTACAAACTTCAAATTAGTAAGCATTATATGTTAAAAAAAGGAAAACTTTTACTATATGTTATAAAAATAGCTTGAAAGCGTTTTAAATGAAAAGTTAATTTAACAAACTCGAAGATTGTAAAATTTTTTTCGTTATTATTAATTTTCTTTTTAAAATGAGTGTCAGAAGTTAACGATCACAACATCTGTTACCGATACATTCCCGCATAAAAAACTTGACACTCACTGTCAAATTATTACTATTTTATCGCACAGTCCATGTTTCAATCTGTTTCATATTTTTCTGTAACATATCAAAATACAATTGACTTGGTAAAATGTCATCTCAATCTCGAATTTCCCTATTGCATTCCTATTGAAGCTGCCATAGGGCACGTGACGCTGATCCATTGCGCCTTCTTCTTGTCACCTTAATTTCTATTCTTTAGTAAATTTCATTTTCGTTGAAATATTGGTCTTTCCATTACATTTCAAATTAATTTACGTAGAAAATGAGAAATTAAATAATCAATCTACTTCACTGCTGCTACTGTGTTCTACAATTGAATCGCAATTCATCTCTTACTTTCCTTTGTTGTTACTAGTTTTCCTCCACCAAGTTTATCTGAAAAGAAAATTAAAGTTAAATCTTATTTAAATTAAAACAATATACATAATCTTAAATGTTTATCCAATAGTGTAATTCAATGCAACACTACGCTTCAGAATAAATGTGTGCGTACTGTAATTTTCAATACACACAGTAGTGAATTAAATCAAAACTTTGAGTAAATACAGTAAATGAATTTAATGGTTTTGATTATATTCACATCAGTTAAAGTTAAATAATATTAATAATCAGTAATAACGTAACGTAAATAGCTATGTTTAGAAATCACTGAGACATAAGGAAAGTTAAAAAAACTTTTACCAGAAAGTAATAATCGCATCGACATTTCGGTGAATTGTAAAATTATATCTAATATACAAAGCCAGAAAGAATTTATTGGGCTTATTTTGAATCAACTTATATTTATTTCGTTTATATTTTTCTGTATTTCTGTTGATCAATTTAATTATTAAATGTTTTTCTAAAATGAATCTCAAACTTTAATACACCGGAAAAGAACTTTGGACACAATTTCTTCTATGGTAACTATATGTAACACAAACGCTCTTTCTAGATTATTTCAGGAGAGGGCGTAATTAAACTCTCACACCTAAGAGTAAACATTTTACCATTACATTTTTTAGAAAACGCAGTCGTCGATGTGAAATAAATATAAAAGAAATGTCATTTATGTTACTAACAAATGAGATTTCCGTTGAGGTTATATTACCCGTCAATCTCAATTTATATAGAAGTTACGAAAAATATGGAGAGATTATTTAGTATATCCCAACGATTTTAACAGTCACAGGTATAGCAACCGTGATAAAAATACAAAAATTCGAAAAAGTATACTACTACGCTAACGCAGCAAGTACGCTGTTCTATTTCTAGTGAAGGCTACACATCTAAAGCATGTATATACATATATATATATATATATATATATATATATATATATATATATATATATATATATATATATATATATATATATATATATATATATATATATATATATATATATATATATATACCCAGTATTTCAGGCAAAATACGAGGGATAGGCTGCAAGTAAAACATACGTCCCCTCAGGGGAATACTCACTAAAACCAAACCACACAATGAAGATCAGAATAACAGAAACTTACGAGAGAATATCAGACCATTCAAAGTTAGAACACAATAACATAAGAACAACATCCGTAATGGCGCAACAGAAAGATCTAGAGTCGCCGAACATGTCTGGAACTCCGAATTCAGTGGGATAACATATAAATGTAGATGCGAAGAGCTTAGGTCACATACGCAATGAACTACTTTCGTTTAAAAGATACATGGTGTCAAAGAAATATGACAGTTTTTGGTTATGACTCGTGTAAATTTAAACCAATTTTAATTAAACTGTTATGAACAATAAACAAAGCTCTTTAATTTGGCAATTTCAGGTTTTGTAGATGTCTTTCAGTGGCATAGATATCCTCTATATCTTTTACGCCACTGCATTTTTTCAAATCTAAAAGTCTTTTTTTAATTTTAAATTTCATTTAGAAAAAAAAATTGCTCTTGAAAAATTTTGGTTAGAAGCCTATTTATAGATATAGTTTAGATA
>JARFJB010001943.1:1667500-1675000 GCA_036346205.1 Vesta saturnalis
TGGTTTCAGTTTAAAAAAGAGAAAGTTACGTTTTGTTTTAATTGATGATGTTTTTCACGCCATCTGTGTTCGAAAATTTTCGTAATTAATAATTCTCAGGTTATGCCATAGGGTTGTCACTCATCTTTCTTAATACAGTCCAACTATGTGAATAAAATTATCCTTTGATTCGTAATTAGCGCTTCCGTAATTCAATTGCAAGTTTTCTAATGTATGCCAGAACCTTGTCGATCTTATCTAATTCATAGATCATAATATTCTAACACTGATCTACTTATAGGCCTAAGTTCGTTATCTCCGTTGCCTTAGGAGATACCAAAAAATGTTGAATGTAAAAATTATGTAGAGGATGGAATTTAACATTTTAATATAGAAAGTGAAATTGAATATATTCGAGAATAAATTGTAAATATTGGTGACTACTTTACAAATTCTCCAATTACTATTAATATATTTTGAGAGAATCGTGTATTAAGGGAATTATTAAGCAACTCCAAACCATGCATTCATGGGGTCTATTAATAAACAATTTACATGGAGTTGTTAGACGCTGCATTAATTTGTATGAAATATTTAACAATCGATGTACTGCATCCAGGAATGGGTGTTGCCAGGCGTTTTGTACTTTCATTACGAGATGGCAGCCAGGTCGACATACAAAAATTTCACTTTGAAAAACAGGAAAGTTAAAGAAAGCGATTCTCTGAAAAGTATTGTAATCAAAACATGTATTGATGCGCAATTAACTATTCGACTTTTTTAACGCGGTCGCTACTCTCACGTGTTAAACGTCTCATCGTTAATCGCCTTCATTAATATACTAGATGGTTAAATAACTATTAAAAGTTTTTAATTAAGCTATAGTTTTCTTGTTTGTTTTATGCAAAGAATAATATAATATGCAATTCGGCTAAGCAGGAGTTTCTAGGCAAGACTGTGTTTTTTTCAGGCATGAGGGCTTCTTTTAACTCATTGTAAATTTGAACACTGTCACAGCAGACGCAGGTATATTAATAAATAGCACTCTCCTATTATTATACACGTGATATTAGAAACCTTTGGTAATTCCAGTTAATGATTATGCAACATAATTTAGAAATCTGTTATCAACAGTCTTATTGCTATTTTGCAAACATTTATAGCATTCCAATATACATAAATGTCATTATTTATTATTACGCATAATTTGATTTTGACTTCAATGGTTCTCTTCGATTAATTACAGTCTCTCTCTGGAATAAGTTACTATTAGGGAACCTTCACCCTAAGGTTATGGTAACGGTAACTTTAATAACAATTTTCCCTTAATTGAAGTTTAGTGCGTGAACTATTAATCTATAATTACCACAACCGCTTAATTACATTTATGTCTATGATAAGTTGCCTAAGAATTGTTAATAATGCATTTCATAATTCATGTTCAATATGTAGATATTTATAATTAGATATTTATAAGATCAATGATTCCTAGCCAACTTTAAACTACGTGCATTGAGTATGTATACTTAATGCTACGTATAACGATTAGAGTAAACCATTGGAAAAACTTTGCCATCTTGAACTATTTGCGATTCAACCAAAGATTACTGAGATCTAGGCCTTTAGCTCTCTACTATTTAATTTTCGTAAATTGGTGCATATGTTAAATGTAACATTTTATTAAAAACAGCTTTATGATTGAATACATCTTACTAGACAAGGATTAAGTATTGTATATTCCTATTTAGTATTAAATATTAAAAAAATAACATTACTTTATTACATCAATTTTCATCACTAACCATTCTGTACAATTTATTTAGTAATTTCTTTAAGTGCACAAGTTTTTAGTTACTGTAATATTAATCTCAAATCTTACGGGGTATTTGTAATGTAAAGTAATATTATTGTAGCAAAATTAGGTATTTTAATTACTCGACTAGAAAATGTTATTGAATTATTATTAATCTAAAAGAATTGTACTTTCGATGAATTAACTAAAAGAATTTCAAAATATTAGTTTATTTGTTTAAAAATAAATTGATAAAACCAAATAATAGAAGTTGGTTAGTTAATATGGAAGCCCTCTTATAGGTTGATCTTAAGATTCGTGGGAAGATTTCTTGTACCAACTTAGTTGGTCGTAATTAAAATAGTTAAGTATCTGTTTGAACAGCAGTTATGTGTTTAAAAGCAAATTTAACCGTTTCAATAACAATTGCAGCTACCCTCCTCAATAAGTGTAGAAAGGTGAACAAATATTTGAAATATGAATTACAGCAAAATTTATAAAATATGAAATCCCAAAAGAGTAAGTCTGCAGTAATATAATAGGACTTATTATATTATTGAAAATTATTAATAATTAAATCTTTAGTAGATCAAATATTACACCGTTTTTTAAATTACAATCCACAACACTTACTGCGGATGAAACCTTTTGAGTTGAAATTCTTCACACGGAAACTTTAGTTAATTGTTTACTAGTTGGTTATTATCCGAATTAACAGATAATTAGTTTTCATCCCTCCACTGTAAAAAAAAACTTTTGCACGCCAGAACAGAATCGAAATGGCGGATCAGTGGTAACACGATCTACTAACCTTTGGGAGGTAATTGAGTTTGATTCCAGTTTCTGTCAGCTTTCTATAAAGTTTTTTTCTTGTGTGCGAATATTTAAGCAAATTCTGTGAGACAAGCCTCTCCTCTGATCTAGGAACCATAACTTTATTCGTTTCGATCCTATACTAACTGCAGCCACGCTTAATTCCACCCTGCATCTAGGTAATTCCCCTTGAAGAGGGAACGAATTAAATTGTACCTTGTGGCCTCAGCAGTCGCATCTTAACAGAGGAGTTGTCCTCGGAACATTTGCCGCCGTGGAGTACTCTCTATGACTTACCGCAGGAGTCTCTAAAAGTATTTCCATGTCACGAGCTTGCCTGACCGTCCCTAACCTGTTACAGTTTAATTATAAGATTGCACTTGCACGTTAGTAAATACAAATTCTACAAGCCATGAAACACGGGACGCAAGCGTTGTTCAGGGCGTTTCGGGACAAAAAGGTATATTCCCATTTCCACCGATTTTATTTCCCTAAAATGAATTTTCTTGTCAGCCCTGTGTTTCTAATATTCCTGTTAACTCGAAACACATCTTTGAACCTGCTGTAATTTCAAAGATCCTATCCGGTGCGTATTTTCAGTATAATTAATCCTGTTTAATTTTTATCAAGTCAAAACCCCAAACCTTTAGCTCCTAAACCTAAATTATTTCCTTGATAAAATTTCGTAAAGTTGGTAGCGAAACTAAATACGTTTCACTCCCTCTAGCAACGATGATATTACTATTAAGAGTGAAAGCCCAGAATTTTCTTTGTTCATACTCCTGTAAAAATATTATAATTAAGATTTTTAAATTTAGACCGTCCCGTAATTAATATTATTATTAACCTTGTAAATATTACACGTAAGATTTATTTACTTATTTACTAAGTAAAATGTGACACAGTTAAAATTTTAATAGGCATCAACGCTTTTACCAAACTTGTAGTATTCAAGGAAAAAACGTTATGTGAAATTCTCTCTTAAAATTTAAATAAAAAATAAAGTAACATTATCTCACATATTAGAATAACGTCGAATAACAGCCGTGTAGGAACTTGTAATTTCCCGTACTTGATCTAAAATTTAACGAGGAGTTTCATTATGACTTGCTGTCTGTTTTTAATCACAAGTTGCCAAAACCTATTTAATCTACGCCAGTGTCATTATGACATATTTATCATCTTCATTTGGGTGTCATTATGGCCTTCATAATAGCACCCAGTGCCATTATGAACTCATAATAACACGCAAATTTTAAAATAAAAAACAGGCAAAAAGAAAGTTAGTTAAAACTTTTACTTCATTATAGAATCTTTACCAACATTTATTTATTGTAAACATTAATAATAAAGTCTGTACAATTTGTTAAATTCAGTCGATCAGTGTGTGAAACTCATGTAAACCACAAAATTTAACGCAAATAATGACGTTGTCAACGTAAAAATTGCAACAATCGACAAGCGCGGTTACTATAACATCGATTAATATGGGCACTTAATAATTTTGAATTTTTATTTACAAAAACGTTTCTGATATTGTAAACAAATCGAATCTATGCAAAGAAAATCTATTTGGACTGGCGTAGATTAAATTTTGAATGATACACGTTCGTAATGAAACTTGTGTAAATAAACCACTCGGCTAACGCCTCGTGGTTTAACTTTACACGCGTTTCATTATGACGTTCATATCGAACTAGTATCATTAATAACGATAATCGCAGCCATGCGTTTTCTGTGTTAAATTATTATTTGAATTATTATATATATATATATATATATATATATCAGGGTGGCCAAACGGGAGGGAGATTGTACAAAGACAAAATAAGTTAGAGATAACGTTTGGACCACGGGTCCAAAATATTTTTGATCATACAGGGTGTTCCATATTGTTAGAGAAAATAAAACATATTTTTTAATGAAATACCCTGTATATTATTACATTTTTGGAAATCCCATAAAATATGCTTCCCTTTGATACCAAATTGTATGGGTCTCCTTTCGTTTTAGCGATATGCAGTTGTGTTTCGAAAAAATTGTCCCACTTGCGGTCGCCGATACTAATTTGTTAGGCGACTTTCGTTTATTTTAAAAAGATATTCTTTATTTTTCATCAAGCATGACATACCTAAAATTAATAATTTTCAAAATATTTTCAGTTTATTTGTGAAATTTGTGATTGTAATACAAAAAGACTGAAAATATAGGTATTCAGTTGGCATGTGATTGTAGTTTCTTACTAAAAAAATTTTCCAAGTGAAAACAAAAGTTAATATAACAATTACAAATTGATTTAAGTGAATTATTTTAAATGTAACAGACCTTTTTGAACAAAATTAGGACATAAAACAGTCTTGCTTCTAGGCAAATTTAAATCAATCTTTAGTAAAATTTCTGAAGTACTCAATTTGGTTACGTTAGATCTCTTTGTAAATATAAACGTATAAAATGGTCATAGAATTGTACTTGCTAAAGAATGTTTTAATCAAGTTGTATTAATTTATAAAAGAAACTTTGGCGTTTTTAAATATCTATCACTTGAAATACTCTCAATTCTACTGTAAAAATTAGAATCTTCGAAAGTACTTTTAATTTATTTTTTTATCTATTGGCATTACCAAATTTGTCTTAATATTGTAAATTAACTATGCATTGTTTTTAGTAAATTAGGCTGGTGAAAATAACTGTAAATATGTATTATTTTTTTATGCAATACTGTGTAATAAAATTAACAAATACAAATTACAACAAAACAAGAACAATAAAATGAAAAAGAAAAATAATCAAAAATCAATTTCTCATTAAATGCTCGAATGTTCTTCCTTCAACTTCAATACATTTATTAACACGTCGCACAAAATTATTTTTTACTAACTCTTACGTCGGCCATGTGATATTTTGAAAAGCATTTCTGATTCTTTCCTTCATACTTTCTGGTGTGGTTGGAATTTCTGTATACACATAATCTTTTATGTAACCCCACAAAAAGAAATCGAGTGGGGTCAGATCTGGTGACCTCGGTGGCCAAGAAATGGGTCCTCCTAGACCTATCCACTGATTTTCTTTCCAGTTGTTAAAAAATGTTCGTACGTCTCGATGGTAGTGGGCGGGTGCACCATCATGCTGGAACCACATATTTCCATAAACTGCTTCATTAATATTTAGAAGAAGGTTAGGTAGCACATCTCCTAAAAAATTTAAATACACCTTGCCGGAATAAAAAATTGAGAAAATTAGGAACTTCTGCAATTTTTTTGCAAAAACCGGTTACAAAAATTAATTCTTGGTTCAAAATCTTGACCCTATAGTTGTTGATAAACTTCTGTATGATATCCATGGTATTTATGAGCATTTAATATATTTTTCACACTAGATTTTTTTTATATCGGTCACGTGATATTTGTGAAGTACTTACATGCAGATTTTCTTGGATTGCAAGTAAAACTGTAAGTTGGTTTTCTTCATTTGTCACTGCTGTATTAGCTGCTTTCCGTTTTTAAATTTAACACTACCTGTTTCATGAAATCATTGTAAAAGATTTTGAAACGCCTTAGGTCGCGGTTTTTTTTTCGGCATCTGGATATCTTGCTAGGTACATAAATTCTACTTGCTAGTAAGCAATTTTTTTTACATTCTCCAAGAATAAAAATCATTGAAACCATTTCCTGAATATTTAGTGTCATTTTCAACACTTTGAATAAATTAAAACACAAATTAGGTTTAAATTGAATAGAACCAATTGTTACAAAAACAATTTTTCTTTTTTCAACGCAATATTGTCATGGGACTCTTGTTTTTCATTTGCAAGTTTAAACATTAATTGCAAATAATCTTTGTTATTTGATCAGTAAGCCATTTAAATTTACAAAAAGACGTAGAAAATGGAATAGTTGATTTGGTTATAATCAGATTGAGTACTTCAGAAATTTTACTAAGGACTGATTTAAATTTAGAAGTTTCATTAAGGATTGATTTAAATTTGCCTTGAACGAAAGAGTGTGCACCGATTTTGTTCAAAGAATTCTGTTAGATTTAGAATAATTTAATTCAACCAATTTATAGTTGTTATGTTAACTCTTGTTTTTACTTGGAACGTTTTTTTAACATGAAAACAACATCAAAGTTTCTTTTATAAATTAATACAACTTGATTAAAAAAATCTTTATCATGAAACTACAATTCCATGACCATCTTTATACGTTTACATTTAGAAAAAAACGTAAAAAATAAAATCGTTGATCTGAACATAATCAAATTGAGTACTTCAGAAATTTTTAAGGATTAGCCTAGATGCAAGAGTGTTTCATGCATTAATTTTTTTCAAAAAAGTCTGTTAAATTTTAAATAATTCATTAAATCAATTTGTAATTGTTATATTAACTATTGTTTTTATTTTAAAAATTTTTTTAGTAAAAAACTATAATCCCATGGCCAACTTAATACCTCTATTTTCAGTCTTTTTGAAGATTATTAATTTTAAGTATGACATGCTTGAAGAAAAAGAAAAAATATCAAACGAGGAATCGAATGAAGAAATAAAAACCGGTGTTGAACTGACGACGTTTCGGCAGAATCTCATTTGCCATTTTCAAGTCTTAGTTAGAGGAAAGAGAAGAAAAAGAGAAAGTAGAAGTGAAAGTGAAAGTGTAACATGTACAAATCGATATTGAAATTTTCTAGCATCAATTTCATAGTTTTTGGCGGTGACAGTATTAAATCGATATTTTGTTTATTTATATCGACTTTTCCATTTACTGTAATTACTGTATTAAAATTACCGTTGCATTGATAATTAAAGGGTTTGCATTTAAGACTACTCGATATCTGCCTTAATAATAAAACAAACAAATATCTTACGTCTTTGTATGTGCGAACAGAAATCTAATATCAAATGTTGAAATTGATATAAGTAG
>JARFJB010001943.1:1690000-1717500 GCA_036346205.1 Vesta saturnalis
TTACATAAAGTAGTATCTCATATGGTGGCATTTAAATATGGAATGCTTCTAGTAACTTCACTAACCACTATATTATAAAATTACAAATATTTATTATATAAAAGGGTGTAAGCTGCTTTTGCTTAGGTTAATTAAAGTTTACTTTAATTTGCCACGGTGTAGTTCAACCGGTTTTTAGATTCTATAAAAAGGAGAGTTGTTCGTTGGTACTGGGGTAGTTCACTATTACCCGGGAGTCCACTCTGAACAATAGATTCGTAAGGGATTTATATGTATATTATTCCTATGCTGTTAATAAAAGCTAAATATTTACACTTAAGATTAATATAACTAACATAAAAACGATAAGTAAAAAATAACAAAGTACTTCATGTAAAATAAACACAAATAATAGTAAGGACAAATGATCGGAACATCTAACCTCTCTCAGGTTGTCGGTCAGTGGTTCAGGATTCTCTGGGAGGGGGGGGGCTGTGTATACTGGTTGAAGCGGAGATCGTGCGGGAAATGTTATTTATTTAAAAAATAAAATTAAAATTGTAAAAGCCGGGATGTTGAGTAGGAGATAGTAGTAAATATTTTATACAGGTATTAAAACTGTGGGTATCTCCGGATGGGCGAGCGTATATTAAAGCTGGTTACAGGACTTTCAGTGAATCGTTAGTACTAATATATAATCAAATACATATTACCGATTTGTTTTGCTTTTATGTAGTAATTAAGTAATATTAACAAAGTTATTATTACTTCCCAATTGGTTTTAAATACCGAAAACTTCAGAATGCCGATCAGTTTCTGTTTGACATCAGAGTGATAGTATTCCGTTTATTATTTTTTTTAACTAAAAATGGAAGTAGCTCCATACGAGGCAAGTCCATGTTTACTAGTAATGGTCACTGCTATGTCTTTGACAAATTTAGTGCGTGTGGAACAAAAAAATGTTGGCACTGTGAAATGAAAAGTCAAGGTTGAAAGAGACATTCACATGACAGTAATCCGTCGAATCTATAAAACAGAGTGGTTTGCACTGCAATAAAAGCTCGTGCTGTCGGAACGATGGAACAATTTTCTTACATTTTAAACGAATCAACAAGTTGAAAACATTGATAATAGCGAAAAACTAAAAATTTATTATTATTCCAACCACTGGTTCATTGATGGAAAGTTTTCCAATACTCCACCTTTGTTCTATCAAATATACGTAATAATGGCTAAAAAATTTAATACAGTTGATCCGTCGTTTATGCATTTTTCCCGAATAAGCAAACAAGAACATATACAAAAATGATCGAGCTCCTAACGGATCTTCAGGCGAATCTACATCCCTGAAAAATCTCCTGCGATTTTGAATTGGCAGCCGTCAACGCCTTCCAGAGGGCTTTTCAGATGCAGAAATGATGGGTTGTTTGTTTCATTTAACGAAGAACCTGAGAAAACATTTGGGACACTTGAATCTTCTTGGGAGATATAATAATGACGCAGATATTGCTGTTAAGGCGCGCATGGTAACATCTTTGTCGTTTCTACCGATGAGCCATTTGGATGAAGTTATCGACCAATTATCAATTTTATTGCCTCCAGAGCTAGAGCCTGGATTACAATGGTTAGAAGATTCATATTTAGGACGTCCAAATAGGAGGGAAACCGGACGAAACCCAGCAATATTTCCGCCAGCCTTGTGGTCGGTACATAATCGGCTAATGATAGGACAAACAACCACGCCGAGGCCGTCCACAGAAGAGCAGAGCTAACCATGAACCATCCAAATTATAAATATTTATTTAGAAAATATAGGCGTTAATAATTTCATTAATTTTCTTGCGCCGAAATGTCTGCGCCTAATAGCCGGCGCCCAAACGGCCGCGCCCAAATGTCCTAGACTACAGGATTTCTATTAAGAGGGTCTGTTAAAAAGACTAATTGTAAGCGGTTTATTACGTTTAGCGAGATTGAAATGTAAACTTACTGTTACGTACTGGGTTCGTAATTTCCGAAAGTGGGTGACCGAAATATGGTTTATTGCAGGCGGCTTGTTGCTGTCAATCTGTGATCTTCCTGCGCTTCGGTTTATAATTATCTTGCCCGGTGTAGGAATGTTAGTGAGTCGTTCACTGTTGTATGTGTAATGTTCTGTATTTAACTTACATGCAGGTTACCACAGATTTCAGCAGCGGTAAACCCTGGTGTATAATGTAAGAGCACGCCGGTTTCAGCTCTCGAAAGGGACCCAGGGGAATGGGTCGAGTTGACCCTACTAAATGTAAACTTCGGGATGAAACTTGCAAGATGCAGAATTCTCAAAATCAAATAGCTTTATACCTTAATTTTAATTACCACCTTCTCATAATGATAATGTAGAAAACATAAATTTGACTAATTTCAAATTTGTAAATATTAGTGTACAATAATAAAAATAAAAAAATATATCACAATATGAAAATCACAAAAGATAGTTGAATACTCTTCGGTAAAATTATATCAATCTCCTGAAGGGCGCTTGTACGGTACAAAAAAATTGAAAGCGTGTTCATGTGCTTAACCAAGTATACAAATAGAACTTTATTAAAATCACCAAAAATAAACACAGAAAAGTCATTACCTTCATTCAGACAGAATTTTCAGTCTAAGTTTTCCTCCCTGGCTCACAAAAATTGGATATAATTTCCGTACAAACGACCATCCGAAATTGATCGAAAAATTCCTTCTTCCATTTCTTTCTACGGGAACTGCAGGACTTGATAAGTTTTTTAACGTAAATCTCAACTAACTGATCCTTTTAACTTATATTTGCAAATTTAACAGCGAAAATGTTTAAACCAAGCCCCAGTGATTTAATAACTGTTTCACTTGAGTTTATCTTCACAAAGAGTAATTTATTTACATAGCGTTATTTGGCTTTTATATACACAAAATTTATTGTAGCACTATATTTAGAGCAACCTTTTGTCTATCTGAACAACCTGCGGGCGCAAGTGAAAGGCTTTCTCGATTCTAAACAAATTTACCCTAACAGAATAGATTTTACAGAAAAAATAGATAAGCATTGCAACCCAACATTTTATCTTTCTTCAAAATTAATAACGAGTACGTCAGGGCAAATCGACGAGCATCACCACAAATCAAAACTCCCCGGGATTGATGAATTCTTTCTATACTCCACACCAGGTGAACAGAGTGATTCCCTCACTACTACTGCTAAACGGATCATTCCTTTAGAAAAAACACATTTCAAGACCACGCTTGACACAAAAAAGTCCTTCTATTGCTAGAACTGAAAATACGACATCCTGTTTCTACATAATATGCACTATTACTCCAAAAAACCCTCTATATGCTCCTCATTAACAATTTTATCCAAAGTGAACTATAAGACACTCAACGGCGAAAGTACCTATATTTTATTTCATAAAACTATTTATGACAACCAATTTCACTCTCAAAACGAAACTATTTCCTTTCAACGCAATAAGAACACAAATTTAAAACACAATTTACGTAAAACTACATTTATCGAAATTTTACAATGCGATATCCAAATATACGAATATTTCCGAAAAAAAATTCTACGTCAATTTCACTAACACGTGACAAGGCATAATCAGATTTATACAATAAATTACTCAACCTAAGCAAATACACCCTCGAAATCCTTATTGACTTGCAATGGAATTCACGGTATGTGCAAATAAATCAGGACTAATGGGGTTAGTTTCCCAAAGTATTGAAAACTGTAGTTTCAGCAGAGATTCGGATACTTTTCCAGTATTGCTAGCATTCAAAATATGCAAATTTTCTTGTCTCTTTTAATGTAATACTATAATTCATCCTGGCACCTGTTAATAAATACTCTGCTACACTTTTCTCTTCATTATCAGAGAAAATCTGCGAACCTGCGTAGTTGGGGAAGAATTGCATCTCATTTCCATTGTCCCTGTTCTTAGAGAAGCATCTTCGCGAAGTCAGTTTATCGTTGTGGTATTTATTAGTTGTGGTTCTGAATTTAGACCCAACTAAGGCTTCTCGAACAGCTGTCCTTATTCGTTCAGATGACGCCGGCATCCTAAACTTAAAAGGCAAATTAATATTTTTATTAACACAGCTCTGGGAGAAATGATACATGTATCATATCTCTTCACAACAAAATGTATCAACTCTGCGAACCTGCAAAATATGGGAAGAATTTCGTCTCATTTCCATTGTTCCTGTTCTTAGAGACACATCTTCGCGAAGTCATTTTATCGTTGTGGTATTTATTAGCTGTAGTTCTGAGTTTAGACATCTAAGGCTTCTCGAACAGTCGTCCTTATTCGACAACCGGGATAACTTTGTCAAGTTGTCCTTAAAATTCTTACACTCACCTTTCTAAAATTCACAAAATGTTCATTAAGCACAGTCTTCTTGACGTAAATTCTTAGCGTCGCAGCGAAACTAACACACTAACACCACATGTGTTGCCTTCACAAGAGCATTACAGTGATGCCAAAACAGTTGCCCGGCAAGCAGTTCTGGCTGCAAATTAAAGGGTGTATTAACTCTCCCATAGTAACCTTCCCAATCTCCCCTGATATTAGTTTATTAATATTAATATTAGTGACAGATTTATGCTTTGTAGCTAGTCAAAAATGAGTTCTTCATACGATGAATTACCTGCAGATGAACAAATCGTATCTGAGGTTATTTCACACCTTGTGCCACAAAAAAAGTTTAAGCATATAATCATTGAAAAAGTGTTATTGGCTTATTTTAACGAACTGAGTAGAGATCATAAGCCTTCTTCGCTATGGCTCTATTGCTCCATGATAAGAACTGAATTATCAATAATAATAAATATAAAGAAATTTATTCGCTATGCTTAAAAGAAAACCAAAGGGATATAAACCAAAAAAATCAAACGTCTTAACCAAGATACAAATGTCGATATTTTAGCAAAATGCGGAGTATGAAACTACCTTCATATAAAGGTGTATTTTATACCTTTTCTTGTATATAACTGGTAGCTGTGCTTCAATTACTTTTGTCTCGTTACCGTTGGTGTTACGTTTGTATCGGTATAGCTGTATGCTGTAGAAGCTAACGCTTTATTTTCCCTACTCGTTTTACCTGGCTGCTAACTACGAGGGTATCCATTTTAACCAGAACCAGTTCAAGTAATTGCAAGATCTGAAGTAAAACACCACGGCAAACCAGGTCAGACCGTTCTGTTCTTGCATGCGATCATAATATACAAACACTTAATCGTATGTTAAATTTAACTGTATTGTGCTTCACTTTCCGCCGGATTGATACAACTCCTACAAACTAACAGTGTGTGTCAATGAATCAAATCGATAAATTTTTAATATAACAAATACCTTTTGTTTGTGAAATTATATCAATTAATATTAGGCTACTCACTATTCTTGCACATACTTACGCAAATTAGAAATAACGTTAATACTTTTGTGGAGTTGAAATTATATAACTTACTGGCCAATTTATGCCATCAAATAAATAAACGTTTACGTTCACGTTAGACGTTCATTCTACAATCTGAGGTAGCGTTATCTAATTATTATTATACCGGGTGTTTTTCTTTGTCATATTCATGTTATTACGTCACACGTTTAACGCGAAAATTTGTGTCCTTTTAAAATTCTGTTTTCAATCTTTAAGTACAAGTTTTTGCGTTACTGGGGATAATGTTCAGTTGCTCTTTCATTTTAATTATGTGTATATAAATTCACTTTGGAGTAATTCGGGAGAGCAGAACAGGCTTCTCCAAAATTATCGCTATCTGGAAGTGTAATTGTTACGGGAATTCATTTTGTACATATGTGTAAAACAAAGACAAGTTTGATTTGGAACATTTCGGAAATCACAAATTCTGTTGATTACATGTAAATTTTCCTTTTAGGTGATTGAAAGATCTTTCAACAAACCAGGGGGATAACTAATTTTAACTTTGGGGAGAATTAGTTAATAAATGGATTAACAGATAAAATATGCAGTACAGTTCTTTTGCGGAAAGGTTCCCCAATTTATTTAATTCTGTGTTTATGAGTTCGCACGAAATTACGAGTATTGTGGGAATTGTTATTTGTTCTCTTGTCCTTTTTTGTTGCTCTCACCTGTTTCAAGCTTTACAGAGTTTGTCTTAATCAATATTAATTTACCTTGTAATGTACCCAGGCCAGTCTGTCGGCTGCACAACTCGAATGCAAGATCGAAGTTAATGCGCGAACTTATTTAAGCCAAATAATCGTCATGAAATTTCCAGGTAGGACCTCTTACGTTGTTACGGGATATACGTGTTGCGGTATCTAATGGAGGATAAAATAATGGTTAACACAATACAACACAGTATATACATTTATAATCGAGTGCAATGTAGTTCTGCTATTGTTATTGCGGATTGAAGAAAAGAACCACAAAAAAACCTCACCACCTTCAACAACATGAATAAAGGATTAATTATAGATATTCAGATCAATACGTATTTCGACACTACTGTTATTGCAAGATTAAATTGCTGTCACCCTACCCCAACCTTTATAAATCAATATGGTAATAATTTAATACAGGCCTCTATTTCATAAATTGTGACCACCAGGTTATACAGTTAGCTAACTGCAGTATAAGTAAAACGTCGCAACATGTTAAGGGTCTGCATTTACAATTAACGAACCAAAAGGTAACATATTTCATAACAGGCACGCACACAGTATTCCAACGAGAACATGCTTTATAGTTTCCATGGTTATCTTATCTCCCATAGGTCAGCATTATGCCAGATTCATCCGAGAGCCGACTTTACGCTTCCACTACATTTACAAGGGAACAGCCGTTTTAAAATATGCTACACTATACGTGGAAAATGTCAAAATAAAGTATATTAAAGATGAAATCAAGAGACCTCTCTACATTAAATAACAAGATTGTGATGTAATATTAACTGTCAAACTATCACATACAATACCTCAAGTAGCCGATGAATTGCCGAAAATTTTTTGCAAAGTGTATGAGTGTTTATTGCTTCGAAACTAGGGGTCCCCTGAATACGGTTTGAAAACTTTAGGTTAAGAATAGATACTAGTTTTAGAAGGAAAGAATAAGAAAGCCATCACATTGATACGCCAATAATTGAAAATATCTCAGGTATAAATATGGTTAGCAGTTTTCCTTTAGATTACATGCACCTAGTATGCCTTGGTGTAGTAAAAAAAAGAATTCTTTACCTTTAGATCTCTGGTAAACCTCCTTACAAGTTTTCTGCTTCTCAACTGGATCAGATCTCTGTGAGGTATTGGACATTTAAAAATAAAATACCTCAAGAGTTCTCCCAAAGGCCGAGGTCGCTTTCTGAAGTTAGGCGTTGGAAAGCTACAGAATTGCGAGTATTTCTGTTTTATACTGGACCTGTGGTTTTGAAAGATATTGTTGCTGAGGACAGTTACCAAAATTTTTTTACTATCAACGAATGAAAATTTGGTATATGCAAATGATTCGTTGAAATATTGTGTTGAAATGTTTATAATCATTTATGGTCAAGAATATGTGTCTCATAATATACATAATCTTTTGCATATTGTGGAAGATGTAAGAAATTTTGGAAGTATAGAAAACTTTAGTGCGTTTCCATTTGAAAATAATATGATGTTTCTAAAAAAATTAGCTCGAAAAGGCGTCCATCCACTTCAACAAATTGTAAACCGGATTTCAAGAAAGAAAAAATGTAACTGAAACTGTACTTACAAAAACTTCAGAACCTCATGAGTTAAAAATGGAGCACTGTCGAGTTCCACTTTTACCAAATTTAAAGGGTGGAAGACAGTATAAAAAGATTGTATTAAATTCCTTTACAATAACTATTAGTAACGCCAATAATTGTTATATAATTATCATTATTTTGACATACCATGGGATCACCAATTAAATCCTGGACAGTAGTACCTAGTTTTCGAAGCCACAGAAACTGAAAAAGAGTCCGTTCAAGCTGTGCGATCGAAATGGATAAACGGAGACCAGTGTTTGTGGACAGTACTTCCTGCTGATAAACTGAATAATGCATTGAAAAATTGCTACTTTAGTAGCTGCTGGCCCAACCACAAAGTTAGAGTCTTAATAAACGCAACTTTCGGGCAGTATAATATTGGAAGACATAAATTTCAATTCGTTATTTTTAAAGTAAACTTGTTATTTTATTTATTATTCCCACACCTGTTACAATTCTACATATAATTAATGCAATTCTACAATCATTTATGAAAAAGAAGTTAAGATTTTATTTGTTTGGTTTTAATTTTTTTCTGAGTTCTTACTCTTAGACCATAAAAGTATAAAATTTTCATCACTGAAAAAACTTTGAACAGATTAATTATTAATTTTCAAATGATTCTGATGAACAAAATAGATTGGAAACCAAATCGACTATATTTATCTTCTGAATCGGACGAAGAACGACCCTGGCAAAAAAAGCTAAACTAATTAGTATCTCATTACCTCCACCAATGCCCACCAAAAAAAAGTACATCTGAATTTTGAGACATCCCTGAAATGGACGAGACAATTAATGAAACGTCAGGTGAAGAATCTGTCTATTTCGAGTTTTATATTATAGTAAAGTTATATTTATAAGTAATATAAGTCATATGTTAAAAAGTTTGTATCCCATTTTTTTCAAATTAGTTTAATTTAAAACTATATTTCTTTAATACTGCTTAAGTACGTGAAAGTCACACTGAGAATGCAGTGTGGAGTCTTATGGAGCACACCGTTGCCAGTTGTCGTTATGCTGGGATCGGTTAAACCTCAAATCCGGTCGAAGGCAAATTTTGTCGCTCTCACAGATTCGCTTCGCCTTTGTTTAAATGTTTTCAATAATTAATAATAATAAACAATAAATTTCAAAATTACAAAAGAATTATTTCAGGCAAAGTTAGTATAAGAAAAAATAAACAGATAATTAATTGTACATTTATAAACAAATAAAATATTTACACTTTTTACACTATTTACACCTGCACGTCGTCGACACAGTTATCATCGAGGTCTGAAATCTCATTCTCAGAACTGTCGCTAAAATTTACACTTATTATGACAAATGATATTGAAAATTATAGTGTGCCGGCCTCCCATTGCAAGTACATTGCCTATACCCGCCACACTGCATTCTCGGTGTGACTCGCACATTAGTAATTACTATTTATTACTTTATTTTCTGATTTTATGTTATAGGCGATAGAGAAACACCGATAGTAACAACAAGCTCAGTACGCAGCACTCAAAAACCTGAGTCGTTAAAAAGTAAGACTTATTTTAAACATATAATATGTAGAGATAAATTTTTCTAAAATGAAAACCCTATATTGAAATGAAATTATATTTTTTTAGGTACACGGTGCTGCAAAATCACTTTACGTGATAACAAACTTACTAATTGAGCTTAGTGCAAAAGTTGACAAACTTTCGGATTGTTGTCCAACTACAACTGCAGAGATGAATGAAGGAATTTTAGAGAGACCTAAACGTCATTTGCCCATAAATACCATAGACGGTTTTACGGAGTTCAACAAATTTTTAGAAGAAAAAGACAACTATGTCGCTTTGGTAATTAATATGAATAAATAATAATTTGAACTTAATTCACAAATTAATAATTTCGAGTCACTAAGTAATAAAAACTAGTTGGTATAACTTTTCAAATTTATCGTTATAGACGTAGATACAAAATCATTCTAAAAATTAGTTTATTCAACACCATTTATATCGATATTTGTCTAGGGCTGTAAAACACATGTTGGGGGGTGAGTAGCAGGTGCACGCTCAAAATGCTTTACTGAAGGGGCGTAACGAATCATTGTAATTTATTGTGCGCGCTCTTGATGTAAAAATGTCATTGATCTAATGATTACTTACGGCTGAACGGGCCGCGATCAAAAGATATCTTTGTTGGTTACATGAAACCCGAGAGATAAATGTAGGGTTGTTACGGACGAATGCATATTTTCAATAATTAATATGAAACTGTTCCAACGAAAATTAATGCTTCTTGTTTTTTTTTATATCACTTTTGAAAGATGGGGGGGGTGGATTGCAGGAGTGAAGTGGTTGGTTTGGAAACCGGGAGTAAGGTTAGTTACAGTTAGAGTGTTAATCGAGCCAGGCCGATTTTTGGGTTAATTAAACACCTTCATTGTAAACAGTTTGTCTTTAAAAATATTTCGTGCGTGTACATTTTCTTTTGAATTAGCTAACACTAATTTGTTTTTTCTTTCGAGTGTTAGTTGTAATGTGTGTTTCAAATATTAATCTATAAATAAGTCACCCGTTTTGAAGTTAAACCGCGTAGGTTAACGATTTTTGTCTGTTGTCAATTAAGGGAATATTTATTCTAGTGTAAGTATGTATTTTTATATAACTGAAAGCTCGCAGCCAATCATTTTGTTTTATATTTATGTTTGTGTAGAGGTGGCTGGTGAATGGGTATATGATACCGCTGGTTATTAATTGTAAAAGGCAATTGTCAGTAGGTACACACTCCCAGGCCAGACCATTAAACACCTCGAATTGTTATTTCTATTGTTTTTATTTGTTGTATAGATGAATATCTAACCTGAGAGAGGACCACTGTATTTTTCTAACGCACTCAAACTTATATATCGGTCACGATGTTCGTGATCTATTTATAACTTACCCTTGTAAGGCTTTGTTTTAATGAGTTTTTGTTGTCAGTTTGTGTAAGTAGAATTACTTGCCTGCGAGCTGATTTCTCTTTGTATCTGCCTTATTGTAATTTGATTTATGTATTCTGTGCTTTAGTGGTCACTAAACAATTGGGTACGTGCAAATTCCTTGTCTATTTTCTTTTGTCTTTGCCTTCAGCTTATTATCAGCTGTGCAATTTTATTGTTGATACATTTTATATGTACCGTAATTTGCTTTATTATGTTATGTGCTTATTTACTTAACGACCGGAATGATTACTTTTTAAAGGGCTACATGGTTGATTACGATTTCTATTACGACTTTTATTTTGATTATTTGTGACCCAATTGTGCGACTGAATACATATGTTTTTTTTATTATTGTGTTTCTATGTAACTAAACTGCTTTTTATTCATTTTCTCTTAATGTTATAATTTTGTACGCACTTTAACCTGATTTACTAGTGTTTTGTTATATATTTAACCATTTCATGGTTTTTTTGTGTTATTTGGTTTATTAATGTAGTTGTGCAATTACTTATTTATGGATAAAGTGGGTTTTAATGGTGGTTCTTTCCCGCATTAGTATATTAACGGGCTGAACCACCGCTGCGCAACACTCGTTGATTTTAATTTGAGTGATTTCATTTTTTTTTACCTGTCCCTCATGATGCAACACCTTACCTCATCCAACCTATCTAATTTAGATAGCCCAACGTACTTACCACTAGAAGGCCACTTCGTTTGATCAGATTTGAGGATTGCGAGTAATTAAATATCAGACTTGTAAATACATTCTAAAATTTTAATTATTACCCGGAAAGTCAAAGTAACGCAGGTTATTAATTTGAGTAATAGTGACATTATTGTCAGTCAAGCCAAGATAAATCACTTAGCGATTGTTTTGTTCTTGAGTATATTAACGGGCTGAGCCACCGCTGTGCAAGGCTAGTTGATTTTAATTTGAGTAGTTTCATTTTTTGTTACCTGCCCCTCATGATGCAACACTTACCTCATCCAGACTATCTAGTTTAGACAGCACAACGTACCAACCACTAGGCGCCACTTTGTTTAATCAGATTTGAGGTTTGCGAGTAATTAAATATCAGACTTGTAAATAAATTCTAATGTTTTAATTATTGCCAGAAAGTCAAAGTAAGGCAGGCAATTAAGTTGAGTAATATGACATTATTGTCTGTCAAGTCAACATAAATCACTTGAATTTGCATTATTTCAAGTAAGTTTAAATTACGCTTTTCAAGATAGGGTACCTGGGGGACGCTGCAGACCCCTGTATGACCGGATGATGTGGCTCTGGGTCGAAAACGGAAACAAAAATTTAATTCGTTAATTTTTGCAATGGTGATATAAAAAGATATTTATAAATTATTTATTCAGACATCATTATAGTTTATTGATTATTTTACAATGAGTCTTCATTTAACTTTAGAATTAATTTAATTAGATTTTGCCGTCTGATGAGTAATTATGAGTCTGAAATAACATTCGATCATTATATATATATATATATATATATATATATATATATATATATATATATATATATATATATATATATATATATATATATATATATATATATATATATATATATATATATATATATATATATATATATATATATATATATATATAGGTGAGTCGTTAAGAATGGGAAATCTGGAAACTGGGAATAGTAGTGCTTAAAATATGAGGATTGAGTGCAACATGCCTTACACAAATGTTGCTCGTTTAAGAGATACAGGGTGTTCAAGTTAATAATTTTATTTCTAAATTTTCCAATAACTCAGCAAGTTTTTTATAGCAAGTTCATACAACTGTCATATGTAATGCAAGCGCCCACGTATTTTGCCGGTGAATAACTTATTTAGAGCAACTGCTCGAAATGTCCACGACCCACTTCAATGCACTTTTCTATTCGTTTTCTTAGAGATCTTCTAATGTTAAAAAACAATCCTGCCTTATTTCTGATGACATTGGCAGCTTCTTGAATTTTTTAAAGCAATTCTTCACGGGAATCAGTTCTTTCCTTATAGAGGATTTCCTTCAAACTAGACCAAACAGAGAAATCTAGGGGGTTAAAATCTGGACTTCTAGGTGGCCAAGTAAATTCACTTCCACGACCAAACCATCGATGTGGAAACTGTTCGTTCAGATAATCGCGCACAGGCAGAAGGAAATGTGGTGGCGCTCCATCGTGCATAAACCACATGTTTTGTCTTAGTTCAAGCGGTATATCTACTAGCAGTTCATGTAAATTTAGTTCAAGAAAATCTAAGTAAAGTTGACCGTTCAGATTCGGCGGAAGTACAAAGGGACCAATAAAAAAATCAGATATCATCCCACACCAAATGTTCAACTCCTGCTGGAAATGTATTCTCATGTGGATTCTCAGAATCCCGCAAATAATTATTCCTCTAGTTGATAACTCCCCGTCTAGTAAATGTTGCTTCATCGGTGAAGAGAGTTTTGTCAAGAAAATTTCGGTCTTCGTTCTGTTTTATCTGTAAAAATTGCGAAAATCGTAGACGTTCCGCAGGATCCTGTGGTAATAAATTCTGCACGGGACTGAAATAATAAGGGTAGAGTTTCTCTTTTCGTAAGATTCCATTGATAGACGTTTGACTTATTCCTGTCGCTGCACTTAAACGGCGAGTACTTACGCCTTGGTTTTCGGTAACACGAACTAAAACTAAAACATCCTCTTGTTCTACCGAAATTGTTTTTGGAGCACCATTATGATGCTTAGGACGAAAACACCCAGTTTCTCCTAGGCGATAATAAATATTTCTAAAAAGTTTATGATTTGGTTGTCTTCGATTAGGATATAATTCTAAATATCTTCGGGTCGCAGCAAGTCCATTAAAATCTGTTTGAGCAAAAACACACACCATATTTCGCATTTCACTGTTAGAAAACTCATTATGCCGTGGCATTTTTTTACTACTTATCCTTGTACAAATAAAGCAGAAACAAAAAGATAAGGCTACTTACTTAGCACTCTTTGATACAAGCTTAACAAGCATAAATAATGATAGCTGTCAGATGCATTTAAGCCAACTTATTTTTTTCAGAGCAATAAGCCAACTTTGTATTTGAAGGACTAAAAGTTGTATTAATAGGCCGAACTGCATTGAAACTTTAGGAAGCAAATATCTCTAAAACGGATCAAGATATCAAAATCCAACAAGTATGTATTTTTCCTGTAAAAAAAGGTTGCTCTTTAAAATTTTTGATTCAGTTTATGTGATTCTCCACACACAAAAAAGATAAGCATCGATTTATCTATTCAGCAGTATGTAACCAGCGCCCTCTATGAGCAACGTTAAAATTGATGACAAATTCTTATTCGTCATGCTGAAAAACATGATAATACTAATTTTCAAGTTGATTCTATAAAAACTTACTGAGTTAATGGAAAATTTAGAAATAAAATTATTAACTTGAACACCCTTTATCTCTTAAACGAGCAACATTTGTATAAGGCGTGTTGCGGTTAATCCTCATATTTTAGGCTCTACTATTGCCAGTATCTAGATTTCCCATTCTTAACGACTCACCTTGTAGAGATATATATATATATATATATATATATATATATATATATATATATATATATATATATATATAACAATAATGTTGAGATAAAGTGAAACAAATTCTAAGAACATGGCTGAGTTAAACGAAAATTTTTATTTTTTTAAAAGCTGCGGAAAAGTCAAATTTAGCAAAAAACAGAAAAACACGCAATTGCAGCATGGCTTAAACGGGCGCAGGAGAGAAAAAGGATAGAGCGAGTAAAATCTAATTAAATGTCTTTGAGTTGTATACTTATAATTATTAATGTTAATTAAAAGCATTTAAAATAATTTAGTTTTAATGAAAAGCCTCGGGCATCCTTATATAATGTCCCATAGAGGTTCCCAAAATCGTTACGAGAACGCAATATTGTTTGTTACAAGGACGTTCCGCTAAAAAGGTTACAACAGAATGTTGATACGACGTTCCATTTGTAGACAAACTTCATTCAGGGAACGTTCCTGGTATATTCTGCGAAGGCTAGGTACATCCATGCGACTTCGCGTATGTCGCAATATAAGAGGTTCCATGGACGTTTCAGAAACGCACATTGTGTTATCAGGGATTAAAGCATGTAACTTAACACACATTTTGTGTAATAGTGTTATCATCATATTGTGGCTCATCATTGCTACTGAATTGGTAACAACAATAAGAAATTATGATTATGAAATGTAGTAGCCTTGTGAGGTGTAAACAGTGCAGGTCGATAGTTGTTCTGTGCGAACTGTTTAAACTATCAATGCAATTTTCTAATTGTTAATAAATTCTATGATTGTTTATCACCAACTTATAACACAATCATTCTCCCGTTTTTATAATTCCCCTGCAATTATTAAATGTTTACATTTTGTTGAAAATTGCATTGTTTGTAATAGGGCAGCAATGGGTTATAACCTACATAACCTGCAGGTTGTGAAAATAACACACCAAACACCGGATCTAGGACAATTGCCCGAAAACAATTTCCCGAAAGAGAATTCTCCGAAAACAGTTGACCGAATGGACAATTGCCCGAAACACAATTGATCGAATGGACAATTGCCCGAATAGATAATTTCCCGAAAAACAATTGCCCGAACGGAAAATTGATCGAAAAATGTATTTTAGTGCAACTATAAATTTATAACCAATATTTTTGGCACGTTCTGTATACTATTATTTCTTCTCTGCTTAACATTTTATAAGCACATCCTGTATATGCTGTACTTTTACGCTAAAAATTTCATAATCCCTCTTAATAAATAAATTCCTAATGTAACCTTTCAAGTAATAAACAGAAATAATAAGTCACACCGTTAGTCTTAATACTGTAATAATTAAGGTTACTTATTGAACGTCTCCAGGTAGGTATACATTAGAATTATATCCCGCTAATTGGAATTTAAATGTTGTTTAGAATGAACAATAACTACACCCCATTAGTCTTAATACTATAATAATCAGTTAACGTCTCCAAGTAGGTATTTTCATTATAATTGCATTATCCAAACATTCACTAAATCAAAAATATTAAATTTGGTTTGGAATAAGTGAGACTCGTTAATTAGTTTTTAAATGTTGTTTAGAATGAACAATAAGTAACGTCTTCAAGTAGGTATGTCCATTAGAATGACATTATTTAATTTCATATAAATACCGCACTAAAGGTTTCTATTGCTTTCTTGTCCAAACTCTGAGCAAGAGTCACGATGCAAAATGGCTTTGGAGTCTGTGCTTAGTGAAAATGGGAAGAGTAAATTATTGGTCGACGGTTATCTTTACCAGAAAGATAAAGAAAATCAAAACATTTGTTGGAAATGTGATTACTACAAGAAGTTCAAGTGTAAAGCTTGTGTTATAACCTTAACAGATGCAGTAGTAAAAAAAAGTGGAACACACAACCATGTAGCGGATGCGAAGCAAGTGTAAAAAACAAAATTTTTCAATGGCATACGTGAAAACGCTACACAAACCCAAGATTGTCCACATTATATACTATCAACTGCATCTGTTCTGCTTAGTCAAGCTACAGGTGCCACGCTTCCAATAGTGAGCAGCATTAAAAAACAATAAGGCGTGTACGAGGTAATCAGCAATCCGATCCGGCTTTACCTCTTCACAGAAGAGACATTGTTTTTCCAGAAGAGTATAAACTAACAAAAAATGGAGAACAATGTTTACTTTTTGATTCAGGCCCACACGATGATCGGTTGTTAATTTTTTCAACCAGACAAAATCTATTTCTTCTGGTAAGGTCACAACACTGGTTTGTCGACGGAATGATAAGTGATAAGTGCTGTAAGACAACAATATCCCGACTCAAGACATCGTGGGTGCTTTTTCCATTTGAGTCAAAAAAGAAGGTACGAAACTGATGCAGATTTTGCTTTAACGCTCCGATTATTGTCGGCCTTAGCATTCGTTCCTGCTGCAGACGTAGTGGAGGAATTTGAAACCATTTGCGAGCAAGATGTGTTACCTGCAGAAGCCCAGTCAGTAATTGATTATTTTGAAGATACCTGGATCGGGCGTCCACAAAGATGTAGATAGACAACGTCGTTTGCCCTTATTTTCACATGATCTGTTGAATTGTTATGATGGAGTACAAGAAAGTTTGCCAAAAACAAACAATTCCGTAGAAGGATGATATCGAGGGTTTGAACAACAGATTTCCGCAGATCATGCAAACATTTGGAGATTTATTAAAAGCTGGAGCAGAGCTTATATGAACTTCAAATTGAACAGTATGTAGGAGGCTTGAAAGGCCCTCCTACAAGTAAAAAATACAGAGATTGTGCAGAGCGGATTGCAAGTCTGGTAAATAATTACGATCCTGCGAACACTTATAAATTCTTACGGGGCACAGCACATAATTTATCGTATTAGTATAACGGAAGTACATAAAAAGATCAAATGCATAAATAAATTTAAAAAAATAAATAAAAATCAAAATAAATTGTAAATAAAACAAAACCAATAAACGCAAAAAACAATTTAAAAAAATAAAAAATCTAAAAAAACGACAATTTGGATATTTTATTCCAAGTTCTAAACACGCCAGCGGTACGCCGCCAGTCCTAAGCCTGGGTAAAGTGTGAAAGCAACATGGAATAAAATATATATCTTATAATAATAAATTAATTAGCGAGCCTGGCTTTAATTCTAAGTAAGATTTAAAATTTTTAGATAGCTAGGTCGAACACAATATAAGCAGCAATAAGTATTTGAATACATTTTTCGGTCAATTGTGTATCGGGAAATTGTCCACTCGGGCAACTGTTTTCGGGCAATTGTCAGGAAGCGCCAAACACCAGCTGTTACATTTCAAGGATATTGTTTTTCAACCGTTATCATTACAATAATTCAACATTCTCTAATTTTTACAAAATAAATTACTATAAATAAGTAATTGTATTTCGGAATTCTGCATCTTTAAATGCTGCCATCTCGGGGTATATTTTCTAATCATAATTTATTATAACGAAAATAATTTTGAGTCATATTTTTCATATTACACATATGATTGTATGTGATGGCGTAGCGGTAAACATTCCTGGAGAAGATAGTAACCATCTACTTACTATTTATTAACGCTTCAAGGCACCCACGCTACCCAAGTGCTCTGCGGTCACTTGACCATTTGACTGGTTACTATACTAGCCGAGCTCACTCACTCATTTATATTTATGTGACGTGGTAGGTTAGACACGTCACAAAATATATCTAACATTAATAATATTAACGCTAGTACTTCCAGCACTAATAAGTCTGGAATTAACATAGGTAATAATAATAAATTGTAAAGTTTGTGTTATTAATATTTACAATAAATAAAATACATTTCCTTTTAAGTCGAATTTTTTAAATATTAAAACAATTTCATTCAAGATTCATTTTTAAAGTGAACGTAGGCAAAACCTTGTATATTATACGTGCTATTATTGGTGTTTTATATGGCACTTATAACATAAATAGCTATAACGTGACAATTAGATGACACAGACCTCACTTCACGTTACGTTGTTAAGGTTACGATGTTTTTTTTAATTATGCTGCTAAATGAAATGTCTAGGATAACAAAGAAAGTATTACACTATTAATTTAACTGTATTTTTTTATTGTAATGGCGGTTTCGTAAAATTACATTTATTTGTACAGGGTGGCCAACTAAGAATGCGAGGTACTGTATTTGGGAAACTGTCCTTCGTAGAGGTTTGCACAAAAAATTTATTACTAAAACGGTCAATACAAAAACCTGGAAAATAATTTCAAGTTTCTGAAATGGCCGCTAGGGCGCGTAACTGCAATCTTGAGTCTAAAAAAGTGATGTTTTTGTGATTTATGCTATATTAACCTAATAAAAAAATAACTGATCTTTGAAGTCGAGGATAATCTGAACTTTTTTTTGTATTGCACTTTTTGACGTATGTCTAAAAATAAAGTGGTGGGGGGTATTCAACGGTTTCCTTAAATAACCCCCTGTATCTTCGGAACGGCTAAGCCGATTTTAACAAACTTGGGCGCGTTGCATAAACATAAGCCTGTTTATGTTTTAATTTTTCAAATTTGACAAAATTGTTTACTACATCTTTAACAATTTTTAACAAACATTACTACTGACGAAGATAACTGTAAGTGTTACCGAAACGTTTAGATTGTATAATTTAAAGTACACCATTAAAAAATCCCAAAAAGGATGTGTATTATTATGTATTTATTTCACTAACTGAAAGATAGAAGCGGAGCAACCTTAAAACATGTCCTACCGCTTTGACGGTTGGTGGGTGGGTGTGTGTATGTGCGCGCGTTTGCATGTGCGTGTGGGAGTGCGTGTGTGGGTGCCTGCGTGTATTTTATTATGAGTGTTAATGGTGAAAGTTTACATTTTCAAATTTTTACCTTGTTTCCAGAGGCACATCTTCCAACAACAACGGTAATTGATTGACCAAAAAGTCAAGAAATACATTGCCATTTAGAGGTTGCTCGAAAAAATATGGCCCAATAATTCTGCCTCCCAGTATGCCACACCATACATTTAAACTCTAACGTCCTTGGCGCTGAACTTCACGCAACCAATGGAGATTTTCTGCAGACCAATAATGCATATTGTGCAGATTGACGCTCCCGTCACTACTGAAGGTGGCTTTATCGGTCCAAAGAATTTGAAATAAAAATTCTCTATTTTCGCGTATCATGCCATTAGAATTTACCTATGGTCCTTCAAAATATTTTGAACCGTTGTCCGTGATATGCCCAACTCAGTGGATAATGTTCTTGTGCTAACATGAGGATTTCCTTCAATAATTTGCCGTTGAAACGTAGGCCGAAAACTACCATTGGCTCGTAAGCTCGCCACTAATCGGGGAAAAATTCTTACATCGCAAGGACGCCGATTTGGATATCGAGCCGCGTAAACTGTTTTAGCTACTGCGACATTCTGGAGACATTCAAAATAAACCGCAAGCATATCAATAGCTTCATTATACGTAAAACGCATTTTGAAAGCACAAAACGCGAAAGTATTGACAACTATTGACAATTTGAGGATTATGTATGTTTTGTTTAGGTATCTGTTTCCATTGCCTACTTCTATTATTGTATTTTTCGTATATATCCATAGTGAATATGCATTTAAACAAACAAAAAATAGGCCTTTCGTATAACTTTTAGCATTGCTTACTTGCCCGTAGTAATTTCAAAAAAGAGTGATTTTAGTCTGGTGAATAAATTTACAAACATTTAAAATCGCAATTTCTAGGTAACCTATTCAGAGCCGAAATTGAAGCTGCAGTTTTGTTTACCCATAAGAGGCCTCAGTAATGCACAGAGTGATGGTCAGCATTTCGAGCATTTACGGGGGCATTAAAAACCTTCCTCCGTTAAATCGGTCCTTCTTAGGGCCACAACTTACATAATGGAAACAATTCCAGAAAAATATAGTTAAAAAAATAAAAATTTAAGGCATTTTCGTATAAAGTATTCTTTGGCCGATATTTTAGGTTAGGAACAAGATATCGAGATGCAGTTTTCGCGAGCTTGTTTAGGCATCATTTAGCTACTTGTTCATGAAAAAAGTCATACCAATGCATTTAATTTTTGTACGAATGTCGAACAAAGCCCTCTAGCGACGACATGTGAATCTAACAAAATTTAATTATTTTAACATTTGTAACCCAAGAAAAGCTCTTTTCAAGTTTGTGCGTCAAAAAGTTCCAAACAAAAAAAGTTCAGATTATCCTCTACTTCAAAGATCAGTTATTTTTTTATTAGGTTAATATAGCAGAATTCGCAAAAATATCACTTTTTAGATTGAAGATTGCAGTTACGCCCCCTAGCGGCCATTTCAGAAACTTGAAAATATTTTCCAGGTTTTTGTATTGGCCGTTTTAGTAATAACTTTTTTTTGCGCAAGCCTTTACGATGGATAGTTTCCCAGATGCAGTACCTCGCATTCTTAGTTGGCCACCATGTACTGCGGGATTTATAAAATTACCTAATTGTAAAACTGTTCACTTGGATACGTCGAACAAACTGAACACTATCACATTTTTTTTAAAGAACTCTTTACTTATATTAAATACAAACATTGAAACCAGACAACCGTAATTTGAAGTATTATGTAAGCAATGTTTTCGTAATCACTTATATGATACTAAGTAAGACCAATTAATATTTCCAATTGTAATTTTAGATTCATAATTTTTGTATTTTTTATGATAAACTTTATTTAATATGTAGTATTTGCTCTATTTAATAAGTTAATTAAAACGCATATGTTTGGGACACTGCTGGAGTTATCACAACTGAAGTAGACATTACTGCAAATTTAAATTAAAAAAGTCAAGCAATGTTCATGGAAATTCACACATCTTTTAAACATTAGAAAAGAAACATCCTTAGTATCATCCAATATAAAGAATTGGAGAGAGGTGTTCTATCGGTTGGCTATAAAATTGACCTTATGTTTGGAATACACTGTCCTCAAATTTACAATTCAAACTTTACTGAAACCATCTTATAAAGATACAAAAAATATTCTCAAGTTTTATATTATATTTTGCATTTTCATTTTATACACAGCAAAACGAAAATTCTTTTTTAACTTTCAACTAAAAACGCTTTCGTTGTGTTCAAATTTCTATTACTTTACATCGTTATAATAAAACTATCTTGTAAACCCTTTAAAGATTCTTGAAAGGAATATAACGATTTAACCTAAACTACAATTTAGTGAAACTAAAACTGCATGATTAAATTTCCAGAAACAAAGCTGTGTTATAGCTAAAACTTAAATATGAAGTTGTTTATAGGTTGAGTTATTCATGTATTTATTTCACTTACATTAGTTATTTTTCTTTCGCTGGACGAAGAACACGCATTTCCAAGTAGCCTAGATCAAATGGGAATTTAATAATAGGAACAGGTTAGTACAGCGAAAAACTTGCATGACATGCCGTATTGTTCTAATTCTCAAAATCTCATATTCTTTCTACAGAACAAAAGGCACGTGCGTAAAAATTCATTGACGTCTATTCAATTTTGTAATGACACATTTTTGTACGTCTGGCAATTTCTAACACGCTTGTACGTAAATGTATTTCTTATATTTCAGCGGTAGCCTAATAATTTATTAAAAATATAACATTTTACTTCACGAAGATAATATTAGGCAACTTGTATGACAACAAACGCCTTAATCAAAATTATCCGTTGGAGCCTATTAAAGGCGATTATCAATATCAAATTGCTTGGAATTTGAAAACCAGCCACAAGAGACTGAATGTGTAAGTGATAAGTTTTGTATTTGTTGTATTTTATAATTTCTACTAAATTATTTTAAAGAATGAATAATCTGCGTTTCTTGACACTTCATATCATTTTTAAATTAAAAAAATATCTGGAACTACACACGACCTCCATACTACAAAGTGGAAATTAAAAGAAATGAAATAATTTTAATTATAATTTTTTTAGGATAACTATGCAACGTTCATAACGAAAACAGGCAACATTGTAAAAACGAAAAGAATACGCTATGTCAGAATGACAGTTAAAACTTTTGTCAGATAGAGATTAATAGACATACGAGGATGTCTTGAAAAATTCCTGGCCTACTACAGAAGCAAACAAAACTTGAAAGTCACAGTATTTTATTATTCAACATACTCTCCTCTTAATTGGATACATTGACGAACCTACAACGCCTCTAGACATTTCAAAAAAAAATTTTATCTTGCTCTGCAAACCAGGCCTTCACGGTTTGCATCACCACGTCGTTAGAAGAAAATTTACTACCTTTTAGACTTTTTTCAGTTGAAGAAAGACAAGATAGTCGGACGTAGCCAGATCTGGTGAATAAGGGGCGTGTTCGAGTAATTCGAACCCTAAATCACGAATTGTTTGCATGGCAACATGCGATCTGTATGCAGCGGCATTGTCCCGCGTCTTCTCTCCATAATTTTTTCTCGTAAAGTGGCAGTTATTGTTTTACCCTTATCCAGAAAAGGAATCATGATTACTCATTGGCAATCCCAAAAAACTGAAACAAGAACTTTTCCAGCAGATTTTTGAACACTAAATTTCTTTGGCCCTGGAGAATCAGAGTGTTTCCATTCCATCCATCGCTGCTTCGTTTCTGGGTCGTAGAAATGCACCCAAGTTTGATCCATAGTAACAACACAGCTTACGAAGTTTGCATCTTCTTCAAACCGAGCACATATCGATCGCGATGCTTCTACCCTTGCACGCTTCTGGTAAACATTCAGACATTCAGGGATCTATTTTGCAGAAATTTTTCTCATGTCCAAATCCACGTGAATGATGGACGCGTTCATATGAAATATTCAGTGCCTCAGATATTCGTTTTAATCCAATTCGGCGGTCTGATAAAATGTCGTGAACTGCATCTATATTTACGAGAGTGGACACAGAAACTGGCCTTCACGATTGGTTTTCATCTTCAATGGAAAATTTACCTGCTTTGAAGCATGCAATCCAATTTTTCATTGTCGCATACGAAGGACATTGATTGTCAAGGGTATTAAGCATGCGTTCGTAAATCTGCTTACCTCTTAACCCCTTCAATTACAGGCACTTGAAAATGGCTCGAAACTCCAATTTTTCAATTTTCACAATTTCGGTCGACATCCTTTATTTTAAATTTTATTGTGCAACTGTGGTTTGACTTTTTAACGTGGAACTTTACACTGACACTTCTAATAAGTTATTCTTCATTGCTAAAGTAATGCAATATTTCTTTATCCGCGGAACCGATCTAGGCTAACTAGATATCAATACATCCCTGTAAATACATGTTAACTTAAAAAAAATTCATATTTAATTTTTAGACTTACCTTTCGTTATATTAAGAAAATGTATAAAGAAAGGTTATGTATAATTGAATTTTCTTTTTCTTATAAAATTAATCGTTATTCAGATATTGAAAAAAATTGAACTAACACTTAAATTCTACCTTAGGAATTTTTTGCCGCTAAACTACTCGTCGTATTAAAAATTGTGTGGAGCATAATTAAACGATATCTTTATATCTTGGAAATATGCAGCTGTTTTAGAAATATTTCATAAAAGTCAAAAACCGCTGCTAATATACCCCCTTCTCTACCGCTATATTTCTCCCAAAATCTAATCAGCCTCAAGATAAATGAAATGATGCTAAAATATAAAATTTTAAGTACTTACGTATTGTGGTTCTGAAGTTATCTTGGATTCTAACATACATCCACACGTGCGCACATACACCGCCCACAACCACACCCACGCCCACTCCCACACACACACACCCACACACACACCCACACACGCACCCGCACCCACCCACTCCGACACCCACACCCAATCCCACGCTCACGCCCACGCACACATGCAAAATTTTTAATTTGACTCGCCTATTTACATTGTTTCTTTATTTATCGAACCGTCACTTAAGACAACCAATTTAAAGTGATTTTAGCAGCGTATTGAATTTTATGCTTGGAATTTTTTAGTAAAATTGACGATAAAGCTTTGGTAAATAATTAATTTTTTGGTATAGCTTATTTTTTCTGTAATTAGTTAACATATTTAATAAGTTTTTTGCGTATCTTGCTTAATTGTCTTGGGGGTTCAGTGTAATGCACGCTTCAGTATCACTGAAATGTGTGAGGTTATATTTAAGCCTTTTTATACGTATATAGCTAGAATTCCCGGATCACTACGTACGTGCACCTGGAGGAAAGTTCGCGGCCAGGTAAGTGGGTTCTGGTCTGTTTGGCTAATTTACCTACGCGAATTTAGGTGTATTATTCCCGAATTAGTCTTAATAACAATTTGGCATCCTTTATACGACTTTACCCGAACTGTGGCTTCCACTTATTTGCGATTTTCGACAATACGCGAAGCCACCCAAAAGATCTAATGTCAGAAACACGCCCACGATTCTTTATATCCTATCGAGCTAGCCGGCAAACCACTAACTATCTGTTACTTTCGGAGCTAAATTCATTTTCGACATACACACAAGCACACACGCACACGCACCCGCACACACACACGCACACGCACACGTACACGCACACGCACACGCGCACGCGCAGCGCACGCGCACGCGCACGCACGCACACGCACGCGCACGCGCACGCGACGCCACGCCACGCACACGCACACGCACACGCACACGCACGCGCACGCAGCGCGCAGCGCACGCACGCGCACGCACACGCACGCACGCACACGACACCACGCACACCACACACACACACACACACACACACACACACACACACACACACACACACACACCGATCTTGGCGAAAATTTGTCAAACATTGTAAAAAGATTTAATACGTCGATTTAGAATTAGTTGATTGCATAACCTTATATACCTACATATGTATGTGTAGGTTGGAAGTTACTACAACTCACCATGAGCGGCTGATGGTTCTGACGCGAATGACGCTTCTTTCTTTAGGTATTCTTTCGTTAAGCAATTTTGTTTTGGTTAACAAAGCTAAGGTAAACTAATGTGTAATTTCTTCTTCTTCTTTTCATACTTGACACTTACACTATAAGCAATGAAAATGCTACCATCTAGGAGAAAGTTTGTTAATTACACACATATTGCTGTTTATTTTATGTAGTAGTATTGTTATCTGCCAATCGTTTAGATCTCAATAATTCTTTAGCTTTAGACTTCAAGAGTGTGATTGTGCATTGAGATATATTTTGCTGTGTGTGCTGTTTCTGTAGATAATATGAAGTAGGTAACCATATACTTTTCTGTACTAAAACGTTCAAAAACGGCAGTTGATTGCATAACCTTATATACCTACATATGTATGTCTAGGTTGGAAGTTAAAAATCTCTACAACTCACCATGAGCGGCTGATGGTTCTAACGCGAATGACGCTTCTTTCTTTAGGTACTCTTTCGTATTTGACACTTATACTATAAGCAACGAAATTGCTACCATCAAGGAGAAAGTTTGTTAATTACACACATATTGCTGCTTATTTTATGTAGTAGTATTGTTATCTACCAATCGTTTAGATCTCAATAATTCTTTAGCTTTAGACTTCAAGAGTGTGATTGTACCTTGAGATATATTTTGCCGTGTGTGCTGTTTCTGTAGATATGAGGTAGGTAACCATCTACTTTTCTGTACTAAAACGTTCAAAAACGGTAGTTCATTCCCTTTCTACATTTCCATGGTGAATTTGATTTTAGGATGCATGTAGTTATTGTGTTCTAAGAAATCAGTTCGCATGCCTTTACTTCATGCTTTAAACGTTAACCAAACTAAAAAGGATTATTACCATCAAACAGTCGAATCCGATCTATCGTTTTGAAAATACTATAATTATTTCAGTACATACTTGATACTGGTTGAATTGCAATTGGTTATTATACACACATTCGTACAGATACAGTTTAATTTTTTTTTATATTTTACGTATAATAATAACATTTCCTTTCCTGTTGCAATAAATATTACAAATTAATACAAAAGCACATATGCAAATTAAATTATTTAACTATACATTTTACTGCAGCTTTAAAATATTGGAGTGTACCTGCTTCATTCCTTAAATTAAAATGATAAAAAAAAATTATTAATTTATTAGCATAGATAATACTGAATTAGTAAACGACATAAATCACCAAGAAACAAGATTAATTGAACTTACATTCCTATTCAAAATTTAATTTAAAATCTTGGTCAAACTACCATAAAAATTTAATAAAAGCTCTCTGCTCTATAATTCTATAAATGCTACCCTTCTAATAAGTAAAATTAATGGCAAAACTGCTTAACGTTCTAAATTTTCAGGAAGATGTTTCCCAAGGATTAAGTGAATATGCTGACAGAGTTTGAATTTTTAAATTAAGGATTTAAAATGCACTTTCACGGTATAAAGTGTACTAACCCACGCTTTGAAATTGCCTGTGAAACCTTCGCTAAGTAGTGGATTGGAATCTGTCTAGGACATTAAACGGTTGACAGAATGGATTACCCAATAAAATTGTCAAGAAAACAAAATGAAATACTTCTAAACATTCGTTTTAGTTTATTATTTTTTATTTCTGTTAACATTTGTAGAAATAGTAAACTCCGTTATACTCAAAGAGCGTTAGTAGTGCATTTGACCCCTAATCCGTAAGGTGTGTCTAACTGACACATATGGTACTTATTTTTATAATGCCTTTCAATCTATAAAGTATACATCCAAGTGCCTTTATCTAAAAATATGTGACCTGAATTACAATTGCAATTATTGTTTACTTTTACAGTTTAGTGAAAATATTGCTTAAAGTATAACTCTGCCTTATACGGATAAAATGTGTCCAACAGACACTCTCGTAAAATATAGAGACCGTTTAACGCGACTGGTCTTTTCAGACGTTGTATAGCGTTAGTTCAGAGTTCTTCATTTGCTATCAAAGTTATCTGTACTTGTATAACTGCAGTTCATAATTGCCCGTTTTCCGTGTACGTAATTGTACTGTTATTTTTACTACTATGGTATGTTATCATTACATAAGGGTTCATTGTTTTGTTAAGAGTAAAAGTGAAGATTTTGAATTAGAAGTGACTTATACTACAAATAACGATTACTACTATACTTTCTTCAAACATCGGTTAGTTGTAAAAAATAAAATTTAAAATTTGATCATTAAAAACGCCTTGTATTAATACCGCATGGCCGGTGTATGAAACAAAAACCTACGAGTTGCTATGGA